>CAJNOP010000029.1:1574242-1837450 GCA_905250075.1 Rotaria sp. Silwood1
TGATTAGGTTTTCTTACATGTTCTCGATCGCAATAAGAGTCTTGCTTGCATATATTAGGATTGAATTTTCGCAGGCAACATCGAGTATTTCCACTAGTATTTATGTATGAAATCAGACGAGAAAAAACTAAAGAAACAGTCAACAGCATAAATTTTCAATTTTTATACGTAATGGATCAAAAAAATCGTTTTAGAAACCAATTAATTTGACTTTTGTGAAGTCACAAGAGGAACGTTACCTTTAACTTTCATAAACATCATTTAAAGACATCTTTCTAGATCATAGTTAATTATAATTGACTGTTGTTTTAGAAGATATTTTTGACGAATTTGTATAAAAATTGTAAATATACTTCATATACAATACATTTTTACTTTGACAAATAGAAAAACTCATCGTGAAAATATTGTTCTGTTATACGATTTTACAAAGATTTTATTTGCAAATTTTTTTTTGTTGTTTGAAAAGAAAATTCATTCAGACAAATAACGTAATGCATGTTGCTTCTAAAGGAAACATCGAAATAATAAAAACATTTTAAACAATCAAAACAAAGTGATAAATAGAATTCCGAAACTACAAAAAGTTATAAAACAGTTACGTTGAAATCTGAATTCTGCCAATCAATTAAAAATATATTAAATATGTTTCTTTCTTGCCTAAGAAGATTAATGTATGTCTTTAGTTCATTTATATTTATGTTATTACATTATGCAAGTTATATTAACAAGAACTACGTGGAATTCATGTAACTTCCTCAATAGCAATGTAATCAGAAGAAAAAAACAATAAGAGCATTTTCAATTATATGACTGAGCTTCATATTCTAAAATTAAAACTATCATCCATACTTTCTTAATTACATGAAAACAAATTCTTTTATCTTCGTCGAAATACTTTAATCTACAGAAGCTCTTCATTATCATGCTTGAAAATGTGAAAAATGAAGCATAAAGTAGTTTTCTTCTAGTCAAAATAAATCTGTAATACATAGAATTTAGCTTTATATTTATTGAACTATTATTATTTTCTCATCATTTATGATACAAAAAGAGACGAATATTAAATATGCAACAATATGTGTCGATAGTAGTAAACTATGAATGAATAGATTTATGAATCAAAAAAAGCAGAAAAGAAAAATATGGTATAATACGGAAGGACAGTTCACTACATCTCATTTATCAAGAAAAGAAAAGATAACAAAGATCTAATATTTATTTTAGAATCAAACGATCGTGGACAATTTTTGAAAAACTTTAAAACAAAAAAGGGAAAAATAACTCAAGTTTAGGCTCTATCTAGAGTAGATATTGCTCGATCTTTTTAGAAAGTCAATGAAAAATTCAACTTGCTTTTCTTCTTGGATACATCATGAGTTTTAAAGATGATCTTAATTTAGTTTAAATACAATATACTTTCTCAACTAAAACACAATAGGCAGATAACTTAACTTCTTCTGTACGGATTCACATGAATTCTAAAGATGGATAATAGTTTGTGTTTCAAGAGTATAAAGATTTTGCTGAAAACCACTCATCAAAGAAAAAATTTGACTGTGAGTCTTGGTTTTTTTTCTGAAGCCATCATCACATCCAAATGTCTTTTTCAATGAGAAATTCTATTTTGACTGCTATAAAGTTAGACTGAACCAATATGACAACATGTACATGATACAAACACGAATTTTACTTTGACTGATATGAGACAAGTAACACAACAACGGATTTATAACTTAGATACAACGAAAGCTATCAGTTACGTTAAACAATGTGAAACAACATTTAAAAGACTGATAATTAAAAACTATAAAAGCTAATACATAATGTCACGAAACCGATGATGACTAAAAACTTACAGCAAAAAAAAATTGTTAGTTGCTCAAATTTTGAAGAAATTTGGTGAATGACCTCCAGTAAAATTGTTATATTTTTGGAACAGAAACCGCTACCGATCTTGACCTTATATGAATCAATACAGAAGACGTTAGGCTATGTACCCATTATATTCTAGTGGAGAGAGCATATTGAGTATGGATTGTAGGCAAAGAGGAGAGCCACCAACCGACACCTACACCTCTTACTCACACCCCGTCCAAACTTAAAAATCAATGTAGTGATTATCTTCACTAAGTTCATTGTATATCATTCTTTATTGTTAGACAATTATGAAAATTTTTAAAAAAATCTACAGAAAACATTTTATAACAAATAGATAACTTTTCCCGTCTTTGCTGATTTATTAATCGCTAATGCTTACCAAAGAAGATGATGATATTGCCAATGTCGATTGTAACGGAAATGATAAGAAAGAAAACATATTCTTGTTATCTCGCTAAATGTAATTTCAACGCGACCAATAATCTATCTCATTGAAAATTTTCTTTCTTTTCATTTCAATTATGTTCATAGAATTGAAAAGTTTTCAAAAAAGCTTACATTAGAATATCTTAATTCACGGCCTATATTTAGTGAGAAATAAACAATCATGTATATAACGAATGCGTTGTATATTATCCACGTGTTTAATACATGGATGAAGCCTTAATGTATGACTCTTTTTCTTTTCGTTTTTAAATCAACAGGTATGCAATGCCTTCTTCTTCGCTTGTGTCGTTGAATAAAATATCATAGTTTTTATGTTTTACATATCTACGACAACACTCGACGACAAAAGTTTAAGTCTATTTGTTTCTTTCGATTTTTTTAACATCTGTTTTTTCAATTTTTCTTTCACATGAAGAGGTACTAATCTAATTCAAATGGTGATACAGATAGTCAGAAAGGCCAAGCACATGATGTAGTATTGGAACAGACTCCATCTGTCTATATAGATTTTTCATCATTTAAATTATTTTGTTTCACGCGAAAATATGTTTCAGCAGTAGCCAATATTTTGCAATTCCTAATCAAAAGATTTGCTCGAAAATGAAAAAAAAAGACCAGTCGATAGAGAATTTTACGCTCTATCTGCTTCTAAAAACATAGCTGAGCTGGTCTTCATCTCAAATGCCTGATTCTAAAGAGACTAGACCGAAAAAACTGATTGTGTTTTCATTCAAGTTAAATAAAAATGAAAAGTTAGTCGTATTTGCCAAAACGTTTTTTTTCAAAAAGATGGACATGAAAAAAAGGGTGGTGTTGGATCTTCAAATACACTATTTTATTTAGTTTTGAATGCTCTTTTCAATGGCATATACAATATTTCGATAAGAGAGCATATGTAGAATCTAATTTCACTTTTTCCTTTTTTTTTGGGCTAATATCGTTAGAATCAGGTTTTTCAGATGCAGATCAACTCTGAAAACGAAACTTTTTTCGAAAAACAGATAGAGCGTAAAATTCTCTATCGACTGGTCTTTTTTTCATTTTAGAGCAAATCTTTTGATTAGGAATCGCAAAATATTGGATACTATTAAAACTTATTTTCGTTTGAAACAAAATAATTTAAATGATGAAAAATCTATATAGACAGATGGAGTCCGCTCCAATGCTACATCATGTAGGTGGCCTTCCTTACTATCTATATCATTATTTGAATCAGATTAGTACTTCTTCATGTGAAAGAAAAATTGAAAAACCAAATGTGCAAAAAAAAAGTCGCAAGAAATAAATTCGCTTAAACTATTGCCATCGACTGTAGTCTTACGTCATCGTTATTCTCAAGTGCAATGATATAAGACAAACTATCTACAGACATGGTATGTGTTTTTTCTTTTCTTGAAGCTTTCCTAATAAAACAAAAGCATTTATGACTGTGTAGAATAAAGAACAACAACAGCAACAGATACCACTTTATGCTATTTCTCCGGATGTCATTGAGAAAAATCAAAATAATGAAAAAGTTTCATTATTGTTCGTGACAACTCTATGTCGTCGATTACATGAACATTCTGGAATTTGGTATATGTTAACGGCAACTTTCATTTTCGCTTGTTGTTCGTTTGCTCTCAAACTAGTACCAGCTGATGTCTTTGATATTATGATTGTTCGATTTTCAATTCACTCTCTTGTTTTTGGTGTATTTGCTACTTTCTATAAACATTATAATGTATTTGATACAAATGGACAACCGATTGCATGTTTATTAAACATTGTAATGTCAATTGGTACAAATTTCACTTATTTAGCTGCATTGAGTTTTATTCCATTATCAGATTTAAATACAATCAGATACACTTATATTGTTTGGGCAGCAATATTATCTGTTCTATTTCTCAAGGAACGTTTCAAAATTGTTAATACTATTTCATTATTCTTGACAATCCTTGGGCTTATATTCGCTACTAAGCCACATTTCTTTATTAAAACATTAGGTCAAATATTTGATCCGTCATCATCATCGTCAATGTTAATTACGACAACAACAACTTTAACTACAAGTATTGCTAATACTACGACTCCTTCATCTTATTATTATTTAGGCATCGGTTTCGCTTTTTTATCGGCTTTTGCAAAAGCAACACAATTTATTGCTCGAAAACAATTACTTATTACAAAACAACCACATTCTGTTATGAATTTTCAGTATGCAGGTGTTGCTTTATTAGTTTCATTGATTTATAGTATTATTCGTCGATTTTGGCAACCAGAACCATATCCATGGAGATGGATGGGTATCGCCGGTGTTATTATAGGCTTTTTTCGATTATTATCAGTTATACTATTTGCAAAAGCATTAAAACGAGAAAAGGTTCAAGTTATAGCAATTATTACTTCACTTGATATAGTTTTTGCTGTTCTATTACAATATATATTTTTTCGTCAAACAAAATCTTTGATATTTTATCTTGGAGCATCACTTATTGTTCTATCAGCAATTATCCTTTCAGTTGAACATCATTCAAATAATAAGCGCGAAAGGAAAACCCAGATAAAGCATGATGAAAATCATCAAATTAAGAATAATATATAAACTATCTAGAAGTGTTTTTAGTTGATTGTTATATATATTCATTAAATATATATATTTATGTAAGGATCATTAGATTTAATAAAAATTTGTGAGTTTTTCGCCAATATTGTTGTCTTTAAAACTTGAGAATTACATTGAATGCAGTAAAAGATAGTTACTGTAATCAAGTCAGTATAAAATCTAGATGAATTATTTGCTTATTTGAATTTTATTTGCCAAATGCAAATATGACCCATTGTAGCATGAACAAAGCTCGATTAATGTAGAAGTGATCAAGTCAATAAAATAGTTAGACATTCTCTTTTTTTCTTTCTCTATGGAGTTTTACTCCAACGTCGAACATTCATCGAACATTGTAGATAGAACATTTTGGCACAGACTAATACATTACTCGACCTCAATTTTCGAAATCTGTAGATGTTTGTTAAGTCATGAAAGATCAACAACTATTTTCAAATCAAACAGATCATAGAAGGAAACCAATCATTCTGAAACGCGAAACGAAATCAAACGAAAGTAACACCAAAATTCTCATTGATAACCAATGATTTAGCCATACTAATCTTTCAACTCTATCTTTATCGTCACATTCATCTTGTAAAGATGTTGAAGTACAAACAACATCGATAAGTTCTGAAGCTGTTAGATATGCAAATTATATGTCATATCCATCTATTACCATTATTGGGACTCTAGCTTTTAAATCACATGCAACACCAGATATTGTTCATAATTTACTATCACTGGTCAATGCTCATCAACAAATATCTCGAATTAGTGACGCATCATGGCGTTTAAATAATAAAAATCAACTATTACTCTTTACTCCAACCAGAGAAATATTTTCATTATTATTAACAAATACATATCTATTCATTACTGGTATATGTTCCATACCAGTTACACATTCATGTCCTTTACCAGCTCAACTTTCACTTTTTCTTTTAAATTAATCTGTTTATACGAAATTAAAAAAATTGATGGTAAAACAAAATAGAAGAGAATTAATTTACTTAAGTTCATGAGTTTTTTCTTCAAATTTAATAAGATCATTTTATTTTTGTTCAAGTTCAATTGTGCTTTGTAGAAATTGTTGATAACGAATATTAACTCGTGCTAAATCATCATTATTTTAAGCTATTTTTGTTATAATTGATGATAATTCTGATTGTAATTGTTTTTTGTGTACATTTAATTGATCGAGTAAAGAACGAAATTCTTCTAATGATTTAGATGTATGACGTTCAAAGTTAAATGTTAGATTATAGTTTTATCATACAGAAGAAAAGTCTAGATCACTTAATAAGTAAGAAAATAAAATGTGTATGAGATGGAGAAAAAGTTGATAAATCAGATGAGTTTTAAGTGGAACTTTTCAAAAACGATATTCTCAAGTTAGTTTTCTCTTTCGATTTACATAAGGCCAACATTCCTAGCTTGCTTCGTTCGAAAGCTACGAGACTTTTTTTTTTGAGATCCTTGATTTTGGCTAATTGATCTACGATTACTTAGAACCGCATCTAAGCAAGGACAATTCATCATGTTGAGTCAAATAGTCATATTTGATTTTAAGTTCGAATGGATCTGACACTATTATCTAAATATTTCTAAAATGCTACAATCAGCCTTCATGTAACGAAGATGTCGACATTTCGGAAACATGAAGATGACGGAATCAGGTTATTTCGACTCTAAAAACAAATATCACCATTTGAATCAGCATGTTGAATTACCCTGCCTGGCCGCTTCTTCGACTGATCGTAGGTAAATTATTTGAAATCACGTGTCTCAGGATAACTTCAATTTATTTAAAGTCTAAATCAACATGGAAATAGCTTCAGGATATCATTCTCAAAAATCTATTCATCAAGAACTCGCTTGATTAGTCAATAGCTGACTAATCAAATTTTGATAGTTTCAGATCTTCTCTCTTGAACAGCAAAATCTGCAGCTCTCCAGGATGTTTATAACGAAAGTTGTTCAAAAAAAACACCAGTGCAGTTCATTATATTGTGCAATGGATAATAGATATATTGAAGCAAAGAAATAATTTTTTACTATATCTATTTTATACATATCTTGATTAGTGCTTTTTATATCGTAAGATATCATCAGACTATCGAAGAAGTAGATTACAAAAATTTCTATAGTTTTCATTACTTTGAGAATCAAACAGAAATTCAAAACATCGAATTTTTGATGCCTTGAAAATAACAGTATCTGATATTTCGTTGTTGGTCTGGAAGTAGAGCCCGTCGGGTCCAGAATTTTTGGACCCGGACCCGATCATTTAAAATTTTTCTACCCGGATCCGGACCCGGACCCGTTTACAGGTTGCTGGACCCGGACCCGGACCCGATCGCTTAAGTTTTTTGGATCCAAACACAATGACAAGTCAGTTTAGATAGTATAGTCAAGAAGGGTTTTGTTGTTTTTTATCTATTTTCTAAATACATTTGATCTCTTCTTTGTATAAAACGAAGAAAACTTTAAAAAAATTCAAAATAAATTGTATGGATCAAAGTTTTCTTCAGACCTGGATCCGGTTAAAGCAAAATTTTCAGACCCGGACCCGGTCAAAATAAAATTTTTGGACCCGGACCCGGACCCGGACCCGGACCCGGACCCGGACCCGGACCCGGCCAAAGTAAAATTTTTGGACCCGGACCCGGACCCGGACCCGTGCGGGTCCGGGTAGGGTCCGGGTCCGGGTCCTACCCGACGGGCTCTATCTGGAAGCCTGAACATCGCTGTTTTCTTTAACAATGAATTTCGGAGAATGATAAGGGATATTTCATAGAATTTTAATCATGTTTTGATCGTATTATTCATATTTATCTAGATGAATTGAATTCTAATATCTTGATATCATAAAGAAGGTTAATTTGTTGTTTTTATTTGACAAAATAACTTAATCAAGTGTCGAATATAGCAAGTGACAATCAAACATATCTGTAAAGAATCAATGTTAAGTTTTGTTTTTTGAAAAAATATCTCTTGTCGTGATAACACCTGTAAATTATATATTTATTCTAGTGTTTATTACATTATATGCATTGTCTGATTCAATTAAATCTGACAATTCATGAATTATTGAAGGATAAAAAAACAATAATTTTCGTCATGTTTTTTCAGTTTGTATTAAATTAGACCTTTTTTTTTGCACCTTGTTTAAGTACATTGTTTGAGTTAAATTAGAAACCAAACATACTGAGAAAAAAAAGAAAATGATAGAGAAAGATGTTTTCATATTATAAAATACCACTCTCATTCTATTAGTAAATAAGACACAAAAGATTTTCTCGACATTAAAAATGTAGAATTTTACAGTGCAAACATTGTATAATTTTTATTCGTTGAACAAAGATCATAATATTTTTCATTTTGTTTTTCATATAAATAGAAACTTGTGATTAGCCCATGATTATCTCAGTGATAATAATAACAGACATAATAATCAGTCGAGAGACTAATCAATAATGATCATAGTTAATTAGTAGAAACTTCAATCAAAGAATAGAAAACTAGGTTTTTTTAATTAAAAAGTAAAACAAAAACTGAAGCAGATGAATATATTTACATAGATTTTTATCTAACATAGAAGGGATAGATTCTTTGCTTGTTGTTTTATATTTATAAAAGTAACTTAATTGAATATATGAAACTGATGGAAAATTTAATCATGCTATAGATATCATCAATTTCTCTTGTAATTTCTTTGACATGTTTTTTTGGCAGTACAAAAGAGGTACTCTTTAAATAAAGATTGAATGAACACATGATTAAATGAGACATACTGTTTTTTTTAGACAATGAATTTAATGAAAACAGATGTTCTTCTATAAGACTCGCACTTTGTATTATATAGAAGGATCTGATAAAGAGTGAAGTATCACTATTTATCTAAACATGATAAATCCAAATTGAAGAGACCATTTCCCTACCGTATATACAAGGAGGTTCACTCTTCTCCAACTACTCTTATCTTATTTGGAAGTCACTGAACGGTTGAGGCAGATTTGCGCTATCTTCCAGTCAATTTCCTGAGTCATTTCTTCCAATCTTGACAATCTCGAGATGTCTCTAATGATATACGAGTATAAGAGGAATGAATAAATAGATCGATGAGCTTTATATGCAAAGATATACTATTTCAATTAATAGTTTTTACGAATATTTTGTAGATTTTATATTTTCGGTTGTTTAACATTCGAGAAATTTCTATGATGAATATATTAGTAGTTTTTGGTGGTGTTGGTTTATGTTTTTATTCGTTAACTTTTCTTGCTTGTATAATTATGATTGTATTAATTTCTATTCGTATTCGTCTATTAAAATCTAATGTTTCTATGCTTCTGATATACAATACATATTTAACTTTATTTCTATTTGCAACAATCATGCTTCTTATGTATGCATACAATGAACATGGTAATCTCAATCCATCAATTTGGCTTGGTGGTCGATGGTGTCAAATACGTACTTATTTTGTTCATGTTTGTCTTTGTGCTTTGTATTATTCATTTATTCTTCAAGCTATTTTTCGATTATTTCGAATAGTTTTTTATCAATATAAAATATTACAATCATTTAGTGTTTGTATATTGGGAATAATTATTCAATGGATATTATCATTTCTTTTTCTTCTTCCTAGTCTATTATTAGACGATTTTCAATATTTGCCTTTTGAATATAATTGTTGGATTGCATTTGAAAATATTCGTGGACTTATGTTTGTAATCATGATTATTTATGGTATATCAACATTCTCTATTTCATCCATGTATATGTATATTATTCGATATATTCATCGACCAAATAATATTCAACAAAGACGACAAAATGCAAATAAACGAGATTTAATAATTTTAAAACGACTTATTATTCTTGTTACTGTTGTTGTTGGACTTGGTTTTCCTACAGTTGTTGTCGTATTTATATACATAGGTACAAATAATATTATACAATTCGCTTACCATATTCAAGGTGTAAGTCTATCAATCGGAGCATTTATAATATCTATTTCTCTAATCTTCATTACACCACAGATACGAGAGTTATTGAAAAGAAATCAAAGCCAAATTCTACCTACAGCGACAATAGCTTTTACTATTGATCGACCATGTAAAGTACACGGCATTTAACAATAATAAACGAAAAACATATTTCAATAGGATACATCTATTTGAGTGAATCGTTTTATAAAATGAAATATAAAGCAAAAGCTTTATTCACTAAATGTGTTTGTTGTTGTTTTTTTCGAGCCGGTACATCTCATGCACAAACATGGAAATTACCTGAAAATATCAGCAATTGTTGCATGTGAATACAAAATAGTATCAGATGTAGCCGATTAATGTTTCTGATTTTTTGGATCTGTTATATTTCTAACTTTACAATAATTTATGAGATCAATATTAACTATTTATTTAATTTATTTCAATGAAGATGGTAGAGTAACAAGTTCTTCCATAAAATAGCAAATTAAAACAATGAGATAAAACTATCATAAGTATTGATCACGCAATGAAGGCTTCGATTTTAAAATATTTGTGATGATATCAGAACTGTTTCAAGAATCCTAAAAAAAAGGACATATGATAAGGAAAATATCTAGGAGTGCACAGTAAATATACAAGGGAAAAGAAAGAGAATAATAGAAAGTCATACTAATGGAAGAGGAAATTTGCATTCGACTATTCAAGATCGCAACAGAATGTGCGTATGCTGAAGAGAAAAATATACAGTCACACTTCACTTATCAATGGCAAAGTTAGTGAACAAAATCATTAACTTGTTAAGGGATCTTAATATTTCAAATTGACTACTGGAAAAATTAGTATTACATCGCATCTAGGCCAGGCTGGTAGCTCTGATATACATGCACATATTTCTATTGTATGTAATCGCAAATATAAGTCAATTTGTGACCCGTTTACACATATTTCATGTAAGAGCAGATCGTGCGTGAAGACAAGACATTTTAAAAGCTTTTCAATTTGGTTGAGCACTATATTGTGAAGGTCGTTCATTATGTTAATCACCAAGTTTTATCAGAAAACTTTGTCTGATTCGATCGATTGATCTTTTCATATAGTTTCATATGAAATAACGATATCAATCAAATTTATCCGTGAGTTGCATGATAAACTTTTGTTATGATATAGAACAGACGTGCACTAAATATGTCACGAAAAATTCAATCAATCATCTGAAAAGATTGCATTTATGTAGAATCTCTCAAATTGAATTCAATGTTAAACTAAACTTCTATCGAATTAAATTCATTGGGAAAATTTGATTTTCTGATAATAAATTTTTTGTCTTCTATTTACCTGTACATATTTGGTAAATAAAAATAAATTAGGAAACTAGAATTTGTTGGAAAAATTATCACAATATATCTAAGAATATTTCATATCTTAGTTTTCATTTCAACTCTATATTCAATTGTTTACTAGCTATACATCGTTCAGAGATTGTACTGAACATTGCATTATTTAGTTCGATGGATAATGTAAAATAAATATTCATAGAATAACTTACAAGTGGTTAGTACCAACTAAGTTCATTAGCCATCTGTAATTGTAAGACGAAGACAATGAGAAGCTTGATAAATTTCTTCAAATCATCTCGATTAAAACATATATTGAGCTATTATTCTACTGTGTGAGCTTTTAATAAGATGTTAAAGAACTTCAGTTTTCATCCTATATTGACATAGTTATTTAACATTTTTCCTCATCTATTGCTATAGATAATTGATTTTGGTATTTTTTGTAAAACAAGATCTGAAAGGAGTGTTGAAGTAGATAAGGTAGAACCTTGCGACCCTATCCAGAGTGTGAAATAAGTTATTGTAACGATATTAATCTAGTCATAGTGTCACACCTATTGTATATCATCCATTGCTTATGTATAAAGCGAAAGAGAATGAAAAGAGACTATACAAAGACCAAGGAGGCAGATAATCTAAATATGAAGATAGGAACAATAAATTAATTACAGATACATAGTCACTGTCAAAGGAAGTAGAAGACCAGAAATGACAAGAGAAGGATAAAACGTCACGCACAAATCATCAATGAAGTCAACGAATGAAGCAAAAGACAACACATCAAGAATAAACAGAGAGCATCACAGTTGTTGATATCCGATCAAAGACTATATATCAATAACATCTCGTTGTACTATAATAACTACTTATTACATTTCTGGAAGATCAAGAAAAAGTACGGTAAAGAAATATGCTTGAATATAGATAGATTATCTTCCTGTGATTGGCAACAACAGCTACATTGTGTTTTACATTTTAATTCCACAAGGATTGTGTTAACAACTTTTCTCTTCGAAATCAATATCTAATCGATGGTATAACATATGCTAGAGCTATTAACATAGAAATATAAGTAAGTAATGCAACTAAATAATGTCAATTGATTTTTTATCATATAATATAAGAATAAATAAACTAATATATTTATTTGTATTTATGTTCATTATTATTAATATCTTATTATGTAAATATATATGTATATATTGAAAAAGTCATAATTAATTGTATTATGTAGACATCAAAATATTATCCATAGAACTTCATATAAGTTTAAAAATAGAATTTGATATTAATATTCAGTTGAAATATGAATTAAATCTTTTAATATCGAAAGTTTAATTAATATCATAAACATTAAAGAAATAAAAACTACACGAATTAAACGAAAAATACCTTAAAATACATATGAATAGTATATTAGATACAGACTTAAATCAAAATAATAAACATGCAATTCAACATCAATGACTATTATATGAAACTGATAGATTTAGATCATCATATAACTTAAGAACAAACACGTAGTGAACATCAAAATTAATTAACACGATTTATTCTCAATTTTTTCTATTGTCAGAAGCGCTAGAAAAAATTCAACTAGTGACTCGAATAGAGACAATTGTTTTCAACGGAAATAAAAGGAAATAGAAATTGTTATTAAATTACCAAAGATACATATTCCAGAGAACCAAAAGGCTAATCTGTTGACACTTAGAATGGATAAATATATTTTTGTTTAGATTATATGAAACGACAGAGCAAACAGTTGCCTATAAAATGGAACGTCTTCAAATTCTCTGTAATATTTTTTAGCTATGATACAGCAATATTTCCGAAGCTCCTAAAGTTGTTTTCCTTCCGACTTCTTATAGAAAGTACATTTTTTGACATGAATGTCAGCCATAAACGCTCTAGACAAACTCGTCAACACCTCATTTTGTAGCAAATAGTTTGCTCAATTGTTATATGCAACGCAAAATAAAATTATATTTACGCGATCTAGGTGTTTAAAAATTAGAATTTTGTTTTTCTGGAGTGCATATCATTGCAAATCTGGTATTAATTTATATTTCTTGTTTGCAACGATTTTCTCTACACGAAATTTTTCAAGTGAAATATTCAGCTTTAATCAATAAATCTAATCATAGATTACAAAAAAAAACTAATTAAAATGATATGATCTATTTTTTGTCACCTATTTGACTGAAACGCTTTAAAAACTATCAAAATATCAATAAAGATTTTATTTTTATTATGTCGCCATTGACACAATGAGGATATTTATTATAAGAAATACAAAATCATTTTCATTATTCCTAAGACATTATAATTAGTATTAAAATAAGAGTCAACTTCTAATATATATCAGTTCGAACTAGTCGAAACCAAAATAGACAAATGATCTTTAAGATTTATCATTTTTTTCATGTACATAATATACATATTTGCTTTGATTAATATGAAATTTTGTTGTAAACATGTTTTTCATAGGAATATTAATGGAAAAAATAATATTGAGAGCGTCGTCCTTTCTGATATTACTATGCAGAATATATTTTATCTATCAGAAAAGAAAAGGTTAACACTGTCAGTGACTGTAGTTGATAGACATTTATGTTTACAGATCGATAGATCGTTAGCAAACTTTGTCATATCTCAACAATATGATAATTAAGTTCAGAGATGTTCGAACTAAAACATGGTAAAGTTAATTGAAGTTTTTCCATATCGAAACGTAATACATTAGAAAGTTAAGTCAAATTATCCATAGTCAAATAAGCAGCATAGTTTCTATAGTAAAGAAAAAATCTCGATCGAATAAATTTGTTTTGAATTTGATTATATTTAATTTATAGTCATTGTTCGTAACTGAAAGAATTGGAGATGATATTTGAAACGACTATTCCCTAGTGAAAAGACTCATCAATCAAGTATGAATTCTCGAATTACTACAGCTATTTTATGCCTAGATGTACTTTTCGTGCAGTCTAGTAATACGAAAATAGACTAAAGTAATAGAATAAAGAAAACTGATGTAATTTCATGAAAAATAAATAAAAAGTGTTGAAATTTTTCCTTCATCCTTTTGTTGATGAACCATTCATAATAGCTTAATGATTAGGAAGTTAAAGAGAAGAAAAACAAATTTTCACATCTAACTATTCATTTACTAAGAGTAAATATTTTCTTAAACGTATAAAAGATAATTCCTTCAATTTTACATCAGAAATTCAGATAATAATATACTTTTTTTTCCAGATAGGTTGTAAAAATTAAAGAAATAAAACATGGCTAATCACTTATGTTATAAATCGATTAGATGATATAAGCATAATACTATAACTAAATAATTTTATTTATTATTTTAGATTTCTAAATGATAGATGTTCATTAATTTAAAAATATCAGTTTTGTCTTTGTAATAAGTAAAACTAACAGTGTATTTCTTATAGCATTTCTTAATTTCTTTAAATAATTTTTTATTTTATCTTTTATTGTTAGTGTTATACTTAAATCACAACCGATATGATAATTACAATATCACAAAAATACCATATATGCTAATGAGTAATTTTACATAAACCATCCGAGTACATAAAAAAAAAATATTTGAGTACTCGTGAAATATTCAATATTACGAAGCAAGTATTTAATCGTCATACTTATACCCTAGCATGAGTATTACTGATGAATACTTAAAAATCCTGAGTTTTCATCAGTACTCGCGGCATTTTCTAACATGCCTACGTTATGAATACTCATCCATGAGTACCGTCACTTGAGGTTGTCCCTTTCTATTCATATTGATTATAAATAGACATAATTTTTCAATTAGAAATAGTATAACAGTTTAATACGTATAATATCAAAGACTTGAATTAAAGGCATTCGGAAATGAATAGATAATAGTTCCATCAAAATTTCTATAGAGTATGCAGACATATTTGATTTCCAATGCGAACTGTTCAAAAAATGACTAATAAAAAAAAAAAAGGCATAAAGTCTAAAACAATTTCACGGAATTTCCTTAACGGGAATCTTTAGCCTAAAATTTGGTTCAAAAACAAGCTAAACCAGCAAACATTTATGTATCTTTACACTTCCTGAATAGATATGCTAGAAATAGAAAAATAACATTCTGTGAAAGGGTCATTTAGTTTAAAGTTGTTCTAAATTGTATGCACCCATTTACACTGAAAACATCGTTTTTCAATAGCATCAGCTGAGAAAGAACGCTTACTTATTTCCAATGAAGGAAATATTAGAATAAAAATATTGTCATCAAACGATTGAATGAGAGTTCTACTTTCATAATCTATGTTGCCTAGATTTTTCTAATATCTTAAAGAGTTAGAATTATTGTGTTATAAAAGAAATTCAATCATTAGACATTATGAAAAAATATCACTTTCATTTTTTTTCCACTATTTGTCCGCTGTGCATAAAGTTTCTTATCCTATGCAACACTCAAATATTATTGAGTCCATTCTTAAAATATGATATTCAAGGTTATGAATATGATAATTTATTCTAAATACAAAAATCAGACTGTGTTATGAAGGAAACTTGACGATTAGATTGATGTGTCCTATTAGGATATGCTCATGCATATAAAAACACATATTCATAAAATCTATTGTCACGCTGAGATATTCGAGAAAGAATATTCAAGAAAACAGAAGAAAACAATTTAAAGTCTTTTTTTGTTGTTTTCTTTCATTCATTAGCCTACGGTCATGCACTACTTATTTGTTTTCGAAGAGTGACTCAGCCACAATGATGATGTGGATGGAAACGAGCATGAAGAAGCCTTAAAAGGTTTTGTCGTCACTCGTCTTTTTTTTTCGCTTTTGCATAAAGCAAAGAGTAATTTACGCATAATCACAATGGAAGATCATTGTCTTTTTTCTCTTCTATCTCTCTCTCTCTCTCTCTCTCTCTCTATTTCTTTTGCCTTCAAAACAAAAAAACTACAAAGACTATTTGATATATAATCAAAAAAACAAAATAACTAGCAAAACTTAGATTTACATTTCATTGAATCAAATCATTGTATACATCATTCACCAAAGAGAATGATAAGCAGATCTTGAGATCAGTTTATAATCTTTCTCTTTTTGCTTCTTTTTTTTGTCTTTTCTAGGTTTTTGTTGTTGTTTTTGATAGACATCATTGTTTTCTATATGTTACTCGATACTCTTCAAGTCGCATTTCTTTATCTTGTCAAGAAAACTTTTCGACAAGTAATAAATGAGAAAAGAGGAGACGGTCTTAGTGACGGAATGCATCCAAATGTAAAATGACTAACATAAAAAAGAGAGAGAAAGCGATAGAGAGAGAGAGAGAGAGAGAGAGAGAAAAAACGTAGCCCAAAAAGAACCTAAAAATCAGATTCTTTCTTATTCAGATAATAAGAGAGAATAGACAAATAGATACATGACGAATGAATATTAGTAAATAATTTCAATAAAAACCAATGACTACATTGATTAATTACACTAACAATAATTTTTCAAAAGAAGAATCTTCATCTGGATTGCCTTTAACTGTACAAGTGAGTAAAAAGATCATACTTTTACTTTTTTCTCTATTATAATCGATATAAAGAGTATTTATTTTCAAACGAATAAAACTGATTTGATTCGTATTTTTGAATATTCCGATATTTGTACTAAGAAAAAGTTTTCTAAAATACAAATTTCAAATGATTGTTTTTTTTTTGTTTGACTAATAAATGTCATTGAGATACATTGAAGTAAGTATTTTGTATATTCCAGTTTTTTTGTTTCTCTTTATAATAGAAAAATATAATTGAAACAAAGAAACCTCATCAAGCATATATTTAGGAATATAACAGTTACAAAACTAGAGGACATGATAACAATCACTAATGAATTACATACATATCAAAAAATTGAACTTAGCTAAAGATTTTTCTATTATGAAAATATTTCTAAAACAATCTATTGATTTTCTTTTTCGAGAAAAACAAAAGTCATTCGTTTATTTTTTTTACATATTTAGTTCATCTTTTTATTCTTATTTGCTATTGTTGTACTATTGGCCGTTTGTGGAAATAGTATTGTAATATGGATTGTACTTGCACATCGACGTATGAGAACACCAACAAATTATTTTCTTGTTAATCTTGCTTATGCTGATGTACTCAATGCTATATTTAATGTTCCATTTAATGGCTATTATATGGTTACTGGAGTACGATGGCCATTTGGAAATTTAATGTGTCCTTTAGTACAAGCAGTATCTCATATATCAATTGCAGCTAATGTACTTACTTATGTAGCGATTAGTTTAGATCGGTAAATTCAAAAATATTTAAAAATAAAAATAAAAACGATTATATATTTCTTTTTTTCTTCTTTCTATTGAAAAGATATTTTGCAATACTATATCCATTACGTACGAAATTAACACATAAACAAACTATTATGATAATATGTGGTATATGGATATTATCTTTACTTGTATCATCACCGGCTATTCGATCATTTAGTAATATTAAAACTGATTGTAAAATTGAAAATTTAGATGAACATAAAAAGTAAATTATAAAAATATTTTATCTAGTTTTTTGTTTGCTAATACAAAAAAAAGTTGATTTTTCTTATAGGTATGAATGGATTTTCTTTTCAGTAACATATATAGGTCCAATTGTTATATTAACAATAACATATACAAGAATAGCTATTGAACTATGGAGACAAACTGGTTTGTTTTATTAAAATAAAAATTTTTGATTTTCACATAAATTTTATTTAGCTATTGGAGAAGTTACAAAACGACAACGTGATTCAATTCAATCGAAACGAAAAGTTGTCAAAATGCTTATTGCTGTTGTTTTAATTTTTGGTATATGCTGGTAATTATAGAAAAAAAAAAAATATATATATATATATTATATAAACGAATCTCTTATATTTTAATTATAGGTTTCCTCAACAACTTTATTTTATTCTTGTTTCTATATATAAATCAATTCCAGAATGGCCTGGAACTCCTTATGTTTATCTTATATCGTATTTTTTTGCTATGAGTAATTCAATGTATAATCCATTTCTTTACTGTTGTATGAATAATAGGTAAATAAAATAATATTTTTTGATTGTCGTTTCAATTTTTATTTTTTTTCTATTAATATTTAGATTTCGTAATGGTTTTCGTAGTGTATTTCGTTTTTGTCCATGTGTATCATCGTCAGTTGAATATTCTCTACAAGCTCATGCATCTTGTCGTAGTTTTTCGGAACCAGCAGCACTTAGTGTGGTATATTCATCACAACGTAAAAGTAAAACAACAAATTCATCAAATATACCTCGAGCAACAATGTCTGAATTATCGATTAATTTTAATCGACATCATCGACAAAATTTATGAAAACTAAATTTTTTTTTTCTTCCTCATTATATTCCTTTTATGTCTTTGCTGATGACTTCATTTCTTTTTTTTTTTAAATATATATCCAGAGAAAGAGAGAAATAAATAAAATCTAAATTCACGATCTTTTACAAAAATAGAATGAACAAGAGAAAATTAGTTTTCTCTTTGGAATGATGATGACTAGATGATTGATGTTTGACATGAGTTAATATATTCATTAGATTATATTCGGAATTTTTATGTTTCTTTTTCCTTTCTTTCTTTCTTTCTTCGATTCATTTATTGCAACCAATTACCATTAAGACGAGCAAGAAGACGAAGCCAATGACTATCTGTACGAGGAACAGTGTTGATATCATTGAGTTTATCTTGTTGATCATATTCATCATTGTTTGATGAGAGTTTATTTGATTCAATCATATCTTGTTGACGATCGACAAATTTTGAACTTTGACGTTTTTCCTGAACAAAAGAGAAAAACATAAATCTTTTTTTTAGCGATAAAATGTTTTTTCATTATTTTGAAAGCTATTTTAATTAAAATAATGAGAATGTGCTAATATAAAAACTAGCCGAGCTGTAATTTACTGTTTGAACCTATATCGGATTTACAAAGAAGCCTTGATAAGGCTAAAAGGATTTATGCTCATAGATCTCCAGAGTAGAGTCGGTTGAATTGTTCTCGGACCTGGCTCGAATCCAAAAATTTTGAAGTCGATGGACTCTAGTCGTTTGAGAAATGTATAGAATACGCTAGCCACTAAATGCGAAAAAACAGAAAAAAAAAGTTCTTATTTTCGGAGCGACTCTCTAATTCCAATTAGAAAATTTCATTGAGACTGTTAAAGTACGATTCGATCAGGTTCAGATCCGAAACTCTTGGACTCATTTTTACGTATATACGGCATCAGTCAAAAAGACTATTCCTTTGTTAAGATATTGATTTTCGAACAGATACTCGCTTGCCATAAAAAAATCAAGTTGCCTTAGAAATTAAATATCTCGACCAAGGAATATTCTTGTCAACTGAAAATTTCAGGATATTCTAAGAGTTATGAGACCTATCAATAGGATAACTTTCAGGTAGAAATTCTATTATTTGATTTTCCTGTAATAATCTAAAACTGAGTCAAATATTCAGTAAAACAATCATAACTCAACGTCAGAGACCTATGGACATGACCCCTATTAAGATTTTTCTAGTTATATCTACACCTTATTTTTGTGCGGCCAATATGAGTTCACAATTAAGGTAGTTCTTTGTCATAATTTTCTCGAAGGTCATTGTGCCCCGGGTAAAATTTGATCTAAAACCTTTGAGCTCATTCTATTTAAGAATTAATTCAATTTGCTTTAAAAATCTTTATTGAATTAAAATCGACAAGAAAAATTTCATTTGCTTTAAAACATATATTACAATCATCATGCCATTTTTCAATTGTAGTCATTATAACTAAACTACTAGGATATACTCGAGTCATACATGACTATGATAGCATCTTCGCACTTGAATATCATGTAGTTACTTACGATTCATATTTCAAATAGCTCATTTCTCAACTTACTTATACTACGTAGTATCATATATTCATTATTTTTATTTAGCCGTTTTCCTAATAGTAAATATATCTACAGGATGTTCTTGGAATTGAACAAGAAGATTATTCAATTAATTTTCAAAGACAATAGACGATCACTCGTAAAACTTGTTAAATGTCAGAAAAATATTAAAATATGCTTTCTTCAGTTATGACACAAATAGAATATATTCTTTTTAAGGTCTTATTATGGAAGAATCTATTTTTGTCATCATGTTTTTTGTTTAACTTACACTTCGTTCATTCTGGACGGTATTATAATTTTCATCGTAAACTCTTGGTCCAGCTTTAATATGATGAGGTGCTTCACTTGTACCATGTAATACTAAACGAAAATCTTCCAATGAACCATGATTATTCATGTTGCCCGTCTAATAAATGACAAATAGATTGTATATATATATATATGTATAAAAAATAAAAATTTACTGTATCCATTATTTTAATTTTCCATAAACCTTTTGGATCTTCACCCCAATTATGTACACTCATAAATGACCAATTTTTAAAACCTTCTGGTGATGTATCTTGATCACGTTCAGTTAATAATGTTGTTTGAGTTCCTAAGTAAATGATTTTTTAAAATACAAAAAAAAATAGAAAATATATTCAAATTTACCATGTGGACTAGTAATATTTATTTTGAGTGCACCACGTCGTGTATAACTAATTGTAACATAAAGTTGAATATGTTCAAGAAAACGAACTACATTATTTTCGCCTTCACAACCTTTCACTTCAAAATCGACTTCTAATGGACGAGCAGCACTGATTTTTCTACAAGTACATTATTAAAAAAAAAATTATTTTTATATAAAATACATACTGTGGTTGAAATTTAACCGGTTCTATTTCGCAAATACTTTGTTTAGGTACAGTAACCCAATTTTTTGCTGCTTCAGTTAATGCTGCAGCATTTAAAAGACCAAAACCAAAGCGACTATTTACCTAAAGAATAAAAAAAAAACAATTTACTCAATATTTCTTTAGTATAAATATATTTTTAGAAAAATAGAAGTACATATTTGCTTTGACAAACAAAAAAAACAGCTCAAAAATATTTGAATAAAATATTTATTTTTAAGAAAAAGCAAAAAATTATAAATATTATTAAAATAATTCTAACATATGGTTAGTAAATATTAAAAATTATAAACTTACTTTATAACCTGCACCATTTGTTGTCCAACCATGATTATCAGCCAATGGTGCATATTCTGATGTCCAGGCAACTAAATGTTGCATGTCACGCCATGTTAATTCCGGACTATAATGAAATAAGAAGATTTATTTATAATTGATTTTTTTATGTTTTACTTTGCTTCTAATACAAGGGCAAATATACCAGCAGCTAATGGGGCTGAAGCTAAAAACAAACAAAAATTTATCATGAAATAAGAATTTCTAGAAAAAAAAACAAACCAGATGTTCCTGTATGATCATCAGTACATGAATCATGAAGATCTGTTGTTGTCTAACGAAAACAAAAAAGATAAATACTTTTTTTTTTCTCTTATAATTAGTCTACTTACGACTTTTTGATCTTTATAAGCTCCTGATGAATATGTTGTTGCCATTGTACTTGGACAACGTTCAGCATACCATGGTGATTGTTGATGTTCAGATGCAGATGATATTGAAATTGTATAAATTGAACCAGTATAACCATCACAACTAATTATGTTTTTATTCCAAATTATTAATTATTAAAGGAAATAAGAATTAAACTTACTTGCAATTATCTTGTCGTCGTCCGCCATTGCCTGATGCCCAAACATAAATAACACCTTTACCATTACGACCTTCTGTTATTCCTTTGATAAAAGCAGCTGAAGCAAGTGTACCGGGACCTTCAACCTATAATTATTTATAACATATTTTAATCTTTAGTTATATTTAGTATTTATACTGTTCGTCCATCATCATTTGGACCCCATGAAGCTGAATAAATATCGATATATTTATGATTAAAAGCAATAGCTTCAGCTTCAACACGATCAGTAACATGACCATCTAACATCCGAATACCACCAATTTTTGCATTATATCTAATATATAATCATGAAATAATAATAATATATATACGTATATATCTATATATGCTTACGCGATACCAACACCACAAATAGAATTATTTGCAACCATCGCAACTTCTCCTGCACATCGTGTTCCATGTCTGAATTGATGAACAAAAAAAAAACAAAAGATATTTAAATAAACATAAATAATAAATTATTACTTGTTTTCATTCGTTGGATCATATCGTGGACTTGGATCATCATCATTATCATTTAAATCATAGCTTGCCTTTGGATCATAATTTGCCAATATGTCCGAATTATTCCATTCAAGACCATCATCAAGTATGGTTACTTTAATACCTTTTCCTGTATAACCTGCTGCCCATGCTGGTAAAACGTGTAAATCAAGTTTTGGTAAATAACTTGAAGTATCTGGTCTTGTATCTTTCTAGAAATAAAAATCAAAAATTACATTGAATAGAACAAAGAAGAAAAACAAAAAGAAAAATTTAATACTTACTAAATACCATTCTTTTGACCATTTTGGATCAGAAAATGATACTGAACGATAAACACGTTCTTCTTGTGCACGTTTATCAATGAAATCTCTTTTAACACGATTTCGTGATTGTTGTTGTTCAGCCCATGATACTTTTTCATGTTTAGTTAATAAATCAGTAAAATCATTTGTTGCACGTTTAGATCGTCGAGGAACATATGGATTAATAAATAAATAATAATTATCAAAGATCTAAAAATAAAATTTCAAAAAATATTATTTCAAAATAATAAATATCAATAGTTAACCTTTCGTCTATTTTGTAAGCCAAGTTCACTTGCAACAAGATCTGCAACATCATCACCTAATAAATTAATAATATAAAAGTTTTTCTTATTTTTAGAATTATTAATTCAATCCTTTTTTCTTTTTTTTACCTTCATCAATTCTTACAACCCATTCGTTGGAATGTTCGGGTACGAATTCAATGTTATGATTGATTTCATCATAATCAATAGCTGCATTGGTCAAGGAAAATAAGAAAATAAATGAGAGGAAACGGGACATTAATCGATGCATGGTCTCGAACTGTAGGGAATCTAAAATGTATATCAGAATTGTTTTGTTTTTCCGTACGTCATCAGGCAGACTTTTCTCTTTTTTCTCACCCCTTCATCTATAACAACTCCTACGCACTCACTCAACAAAGCATTTTTTTTTTCTTCGACTCTGCAAGACATGAGAACAGGGTATCTTTTCTCGCTAATATTTCAGTACGCCCGAGAAAAAAAAGTTTTTTTTCTCTTCTTTATTTTCTTTAGATAGTATTTTTTTTTCTTCTTCTTCTTCCGTTCATGTTAGAGTTCCTATTTTTTTTCCTTCTTCTCGACTCGTCGACTATGATGTTAGTGCAATTCTAATAATTAGAGAAGAGACGAATGAGAGGAAAAAAAACTAGATCTTAAAAGACGTCAACAAGCTTACTCATGTGACTTCTCTTAATATGTTGCGTTTTATACTCCCATTGTAATCACGATAACTTTATGTGACTACAAAGAAAAAACAGAATATTTTTTTTTTCGACAATCGAAACGATAATGGTTTAAAATCTTTTAAAATAATAAAATAAAACAGATGTTTTTCTGTAAAATTTTATTCTCACGAAAAAAGAAAAATAATAATTTACAATATGCAGAGATATATCGTTAATAGAAAAGAAAAATACATGTCATGTCAGGTTTTCAGAATATTGTGATTACTGAAGTGAATATATATACTCTAGAAGATTTTATTAATAGACTGAAGTCCTACATAAATGATATTTATTTAATAAAAAAAAGAAAACAAGATATAAAGTGAAATAAATGACTTCAATTTCACTTACAATGTTTGTATTTGATTATTTATTAGAAAATATAGTTAATATTGAACAGATCAAAGTAGATTAAAATTTTAGTGTTAATCTTTTTCGTTGTAAATTTTTACATTTTTGATAATTTCATATTACAATGTAATAAAATTAAAACAGATTATTTGATTTCGATGTTTATATTGAATTAAAGACATAAATCTGTAACTTCTTATGCATAGCGTGTCATTTATTAAATATGACTGTAATTTGAGATTTCAACTTTCTTATATTTCATGCAGTTGTCTTTTCGAGTTTGGTTACGAATAAGAGAATTGCACTTAATGCATATAGAACAGACAAATTTGTCAAGATTCGATTCAAATTAAAAAATTATTTCGTATTATTGAACTACAATGTTAGAAATTCAAAACTTTATCAAATTTTTATTTTCAATTAATTCCGTACCGTTAGACTGAACACATCGAGTTACCTATAAAAAAGATTATTTTATGATTTCTGAAAACAAATTTTTCTCCGTAAATTTTGAAGAATCAACTAAATTCTTAATGTCGTGATTAGAGTCGTATATCATCATAGATATATAATTTTCATTTTGTAGAACATTACAAGAGTTATTTCATGATTCTGTAAATAAAATTGACCAAAAAACTCATCCATGCATAAGGTTATTTAGTACACTTTCTCTGTAGAATCATGCAATAACTCTTATAATGCTCTAGAAAGAAAAAATGACACATCTGTCACAATGTACGGCTCTAATCATGATATTTAGAATTTAGTCTTTTTTTAAATATTTACAGAAAAAACTTCTTCGACAAAGAATGGACAAATAATTTATTAATCATCGGTAACTCGATATTCTCTATTGAACGACACTAACTAAATTAAAAATATAAATTTGCTAAAATTTTCGATTTTCAGCATTTTATAGTATAAGCAATATCAGAATTCTAATATTGTTTCGATACTCACTCATCAATCAAAACTGAAATTCCAATTTTACCTGGATAATATTAGAATTCGACTTGAGATAAATTCTTTAATGGAAAACAATTCAAATTTGAATAGAATAACAATTTTTGGTTCATGCAATAATATCTTTTTATTTCACTGAACGATTTACATGATAAAACATATTAATCTATTCATTCATATGTTTATTGTCATCCCATCTTGCATGACATTTGAACGAACAAAAAACAACTTCCGCTTGTGTTTCTACAAGAACATTGTTTTGTAGCATATTTGTCTTTACAATCACAGATGTGACTGATTGTTGAATCCGACTCAGATGGTTCTTCTTTTTATTAGATTGTAACGCCTACATATATATATTTATACTACTTATCGACACAATCGTTACAGTTTCAGTTCTCTACCTTGGTTTTCCATTCTAGTCTATGTTTATTACAACATGTTATTGTAAGACTTTATCTTTAGACAAATTCTAATATTGTTCAGGCAAAACTAGAAATCCCTACTGTAACTAATTAAGGTTTTGTCAATATTAGAATTCTGATTTTGCACAGTCAATAGTAGATTTTCAATTTTGCTTACAACATATATTTGAAGAAAGAATACAATAACAAAAGTATATTATGAAAAACATAATCATAGATTAAAAATAAAAAACTAAAATTATAATTACTTCAAATCCTAAAAGTCTTTCTTTGTCGATGACGAAGATATTAAAAAGTATAGAATGCTTTAAAAGTTATGACGTATATAATACATTATATTATTCACATGTTTCAATATGACCTACCATTGTTTATAAATCATTATTTATTATCAAGAGTGGCATTAATGATGTATTAGAACATATTTCCGATGACCTAATATTGACATCAATCGTGAAATACATTTTTCTATTGATTATTTCTAGGCATTGATCAAAATATTTTCAACAAAATCATTGTTCTATTATTTTTTTACAAATTCTACAGACATAAAATTATCAAAGAAAACACTTCTTATTCAACGAAATCGATATTCTATTGATTATTTTATTCATTAATAAATTAGTTTAAGACGTTGAAGTTTCTGTTTTCTAGCTCTATGCATTAAGATCATTATAAATATTTATGAGATGTTCAAAGAATTGTTGTCATAAGTAATACACGCACTAGATATTACTTTCAATACAATTTTTCTTAACGATTATGCAAAAAAAACTACTTTCTTGAACTAGAAAATTTAGTTGACCAAGATTGTCTGCAATCTAAAAATATTGTTATGTGACTTTTTTTAATTTATCTAAAGTTCATGTGCATTCATTTAAGACCTTTGATCTCTTTCACACAAAATTTATTTAATAAAGCTTTCATCAAAGTGGAATCTTCTTTTTTTTTATTTTTTGCTTTTTCTCTGTCTGTGTGTTTTTTTTTTGATCGCACATCTCTCAGAATTCTCTAAGGAGCTTCATTTAGCTAATTATTTTGTTTTTGTTTGAAAAACTGTGTCAAAATTCAGAACACGATACAGTTTGCTTTTTAAATTAAGCTTTATTAGTATCATATAAAAGAGTACTTTTATAATTAGCATGCAGTTATTACCGGCATTGAAATCCTTAGAAAATAGAAATTAAAAAAACAAACTCCATCAAGCTCTGCATCCTGACATATTGTTGCAAACAAAAATTAATTAAGGCTATGGAAGGAAGGTCCACAGAGAATTTTATGTTGTCAAATGAACTATTTTTGACTTTTATTAGTTGTTATATATCCGAAAAACATCATGATACCTAGAACTAAACATTTTTTTTCATAGCCTCTTCACTACAGCCTTAGTATATTCTAAAAATTTTATGTAATCTGAATATATTTGTGTCAAAGTCAATTTTTGAGTAGGTGATGTTAATATGCGAATTATTCATCATGATTCATTTTAATCTACTCTTCACTTATTTTAGATACAATGGCTTTCAAAAGTATTCAATCCAGATTTTTTTTTCAATGTGTTTTTCTTACTGCTGTAAACGCTAATAAGAATCCAAATAGTTATTTATGTACAAAATTTCATTTCGAAAGAATAATAAAACAAATAAATCTCTATAAAATGAAACGTCTTTCAACTGTTGATGACTTTTTTGGTTGACCAAAATGTATCAATCTTATGGAAAGCAGGAAATTTATTTCTATACGAAATAGCAGAAAAAAAGCGACTTTTGTGCTTTTCTGTAAGATTGATACATGTTGATGAAAACAAAAAAACCGTTGTCGACAGCTGAAAGATATTTTTTTTTGTAGAGGAATGTTTGCTCTATAATTCAAATAACATTTCAAAAGATGAAAAACTTGGTTTTTTTAGAGATCCTATTCTTTGAAAATAAATCGAATTGAATAAATTTCGGAAGTATTATATGTATTATTTTTTTCATATAAATTTATACTATATTTTCATGTCTATATCTGCAATAGTTCTTCAATATGTTTTATTCCTACATTCAAATATGAATAAAAAAAAAAAAAAAGGAGGGATGAAAAGGATAAAAGTCCGATCAAATCAGTTGATGCTATGAAAAACAAAACGATAAATAATAATGCAAGAGTATCATATGAGATCTAAATTGTTCGAGTTTATGTAGATGCTGTTTCATATTCTTTAAGTGCTTTAATCGATTCTGTTAATTTGGTAATAACTGTACACATAGCAGTAATACGATTTGGATTTTGAGATTTTGTTAACTATAAAGAAAAAATGAAGATGGGAAGTTTTTTTCTTTTTTTTTAAATATTTTTCTTTACACACTTCATCAACAGCCCATTTAAGTTTATTTTCCAATTGAACAGAATAACGTATATTTTCATTCGATACATTTTCACTTTCATATGTTACTGATGTTTTTTTATTTCGTTTTTTTGAAAGTTTAACACGATCTTTTTTCTTAGTAACCGATTGAGTTGATGCTAAACGTTGTTCATCTTCTCCTATTAAATTCATATATATTCTTCACATCAGTATAAAAATCTTTTTTTTTTTCTTTTCGTTTACCTTTTGTTGTTTCTTTATTACCTGTTGCTAAAAAAAATAAGAAAATTATTAACTTTATTGTTTTTTTTTTTTTTGCAATTGAAAATTATTATTCAACGAACCATTTTCAACATCAACTTCAGTACAAGCAACACAAAGTAATTGACGATCTGGTGTACGAAGAAGAATACACTAAAAAGAATAAAATTATTCTTATTTATTTTAATAAGAAAATTGTTTATTTTTAATTTTATACATCACATTTCGTACAAGCATCACTTAACATACAATAACCTTTAAGTAAATAAGCTCCAAGTTTTTTTGTTATTTCATTATTACGAATACGACGACGCTATAATTGAATCATCAAAAAAAAAAATTTCTGCTGAATTCCTGTAAAAGCTTTTACTTCAACAACAATAGGATCTTCTTTTGGCATGTCACCCATTAATTCAAAATCTTCATCAATACCATTATGTAATGATGAATGTCCATTCATTTGCTGATCGTTCATATTGAAGTTTTCTTGTCGCAAAAATAAACTCGTCCTTAAATGACTGACAAATATATATATGAAAGTCACTTGTCCCCGATATATATCCAATCAAAATATTTTTAACATATAAGAATTTTGTTCGAAAGATGTCATTCATAATCAATATTATTTAATGAAGATATTATTGCTGATACTTCTTTAACACAGTGTTGTGTCATGTATATAGTGTATGGATGTATGATATTAAAGAAGAATCCAAGTTTTATGAAAATAAATTTAGATATTCAAAATAAAGATTGAATAAAATTTCAAAATAGTATGAGTTCTTTCCTTTTCTTATATGTTTTACTAGAGATATCATCATTTCTAATTGACAAGACTGATTCTCTATTTTGTTTTATTTATTTGTTACTTTTCTGTAGATCAAAATCCAAACGAAATATTTATCTTTTTACTCTTCTTTCATTAACAAATAATATAAGTCATGAGTATAAATACGTCATATATTTTAGTAAAACATTTTGACGTAATTTAATTCTAGAAAATTATTCAAATATTTATATGTAAACTGTTATTACTTATATCAAAAATTAAATCAAAAAGAATAGATTTTTTTCTCAGTGTTTAAAAATACTAGTAGAGTTATTTTTTGAAAGTTTGACTAGACATATGTTATTTTATTATAATAACAAAATATGATTTTTGACAAGTTTTTACTCTTTATAAAGAACGTAATTACCTTTAGTTACATAAATGTTCTATCTTTTTTTGACTTTTATTCTATGTATTTTATCTTTTTTTTCTTATCAAACAAGATTTGTCAAGCAACAAACATGATATCATCAAGATGTTTAAAAACGAAGATATATGCAAGAGATAAAAAAAAACAGATTGTGCAAATTCTGTAGCATTTAGTGAACTCGAATTGACGAATTATAATTATTAAAAGTAATACACTTGTAACTAATCAAAATATTTCTTTTTGAATGTGATTTTTCATTAGTTTATCTGCCATTAAAAAACTGTAAGAAAACAGCATAGTCTTGCTAAAACTTGTTTTTTGTTTCGTAGGTATTTTTGAAAGTATAAAGATCATATGGATCTTCAGTAGCCTGTGCATGTTCTTTTTAGTTAAGTTGTAAGAATACGATTTAAGACAATAAGGAGTCTTTAGATCTGTATAAATATCTGAAAGTTTTGTTATTATCTTGTTAATAGGAGAAAATCCTTAAATCTTCCTCATTGGACTGTCTTTTAGAAGTTAGGTTGATCCAAACTTCAAAACAAAAAAAAACACTGTAAGCGATTATTTATAAATTTTGATTTTTTATATCGATTTAGTTCTCAGTATTGAAAATGTAAATACTGGATATGCCTTAATTGACTGTACAAATCCATACAACATGAATTGAAGTTCTTACTACGTCTATATACTTTGAATATTTCAATACCGTTGATATTGTGTATGTAAGGAATTCAATTATTCTTTTTTTAAACATTCATCTAATGTCAATTCCATGTTCATTTATTTAGGGTATCTATTGAAAATAGATGTTCATCATATTTCAATGACCAGCGTTTTGTATTGTACTCTTTTACATAAACATGAGAGAAAATAATTCAGTAGAAAGCAGACTATTAAAAACGAAATGTATGACAAGGCTTTAATTACTACGTCTCTAAGGCAGTTTTTATAGAGAATCTTGATCAGTTTTGTAAAAAAAAAAGAAACTAATTGAATTCCGTACATCTTCATGATCAATGATACTGAATTATTCAAAGTATATGGACATAGTTAGTACTTCTTTTCATGTTGATTATGTGGAAATGTACAGTCAAATAAGATCTATTTAGTGTTGCAATTTACTGTCATTTTTCCGAAGTGAAAATCGATTTAACTTATTAAAGTAAGCTTATAGAGAAGAACACTTATTGCCATGATGATCCGCTTCTCAAGCTCTATAGACTAATATGCAGCCGATTGAAAACGGAGACTTACATTTGGAGATCTTCTCTTAGAAACCAAGGATATTTTTACATTTGAATTCTTTTAAGTTATTTTTAGTTTAAAAGACTCATGGTTTTTATATTTATAAAATATTATTTAGTGTTCGAAATCACCATATCTCTTTTCTAAATCGAAAGAATTTAATATGAAATCTACTAATATAACTATACTGCTTTGGAAAACTGAAAAGAAAAGCCTTTATTGTTTACAATGCATTAACGTTCTTGATGAACATAAGAAAAAATTTTATTGAATTGCGAATCGATAAAATGATTTTCAGTAAATGTATCTGAGTAATTAGATTCTTTTTCTGGTAAGGAATATATAGTTACATCTAGAATCCATCGAGTTCAAGATTTTCGAACTCCGACTTAGTCAAACCATACTTTGATAATCTCAATAAAATTTTTGAATCAGAATTGATTAGTCAGCCTAAATATGCGAGATACTTTTTGCTGGCTTTTTTTAATATTCAGTAACCAGCGCATTCTACACATTTGTAAGACGACTAGAGCCTTTCGGATTCATGTTTTCATATCTGAACCGGATCAGGTGCGCTCTAATCTCATCTTTTAGAAATTACCTTCTCGATCTAATCGAGAAGCAAATATAGACTAATGCTTATTTTGAAACAGATATTAATCATAAAAATAAAATTTCGTTGAATAATTTTGTCGAAAATAAAAAGAGTAGTTTATCCATAAAAAAAACAATATATGGATTAACTATATTTATTTCTTAATGCTAATGTAACAAAAAAACTTGATGAATTGGTTTCATTACTTTATATTCAATTATTATTTTTATCTGTATATAAAAGTATATCTTTTTTCTAACGATTCACGTTGGCGTCTCTCAATGGTTTCAAGTGACTAAAATGATTAGTCATGATAACAGGTAAAAGCATAACGTATAAAGAGAAACAAAAAGCCAACAACATCTAATCAGTTTTCAAATAAGTTTATTTCAGAGAAATCAACAATGACTTGTGAAGAAAAACCAAAACGTCGTCGTATATTAATAATTAGTGGTGATGAAAGTATTCTGAATGAAATAAAAAATAGTAAAAATGTTGCATTATGTAAATCACTTATGCTTGAATCTGACGATGGTGAGAATGATGATGATATGGATCTCTCTTATCCTGAAGTAAAAAATTAAATATTATTTTTCTTTTAAAATTTCATTTTATTTTTAAAGATTAATCAACTATCATCACATTTGAAAAAAACCAAAAATTCTTCATTAATTTGTGTTATTTGTGGAGCACCAGCACTTGGATATAATTTTGATGCAATATCATGTGAAAGTTGCAAATCTTTTTTTCGTCGTAATGCTTTAAAAGATCCAGTAAGTTTTGATAACAAGTTAATTCTCTTATATGAATTTCTTTTACAGCCACTTGAATGTCTTCGACAAGGCTTATGTGAAATAACATTTGATTCTCGTCGTCGATGTTCTGCATGTCGTTTAGCGAAATGTTTTAAAAATGGAATGCGACGTGATCGACTTATAATGGTATTTAATAAAATAATATTCATATGAATTTTACAATATAAAAAAAGAACTTTAGGCTGAACAAAAAACAAACAAATTTCTTACGAAGGAAGAAAATCTCGATATAAATCTTCAAAAAAATTTTATTGTTCATAATGAAGTATGATCATGAATATTTTTTTTTGGTTATTTCATTATTTTTGTTTCTTTTTTTTTGTGCATCTATTCAGTTAGTTTCATCATCAAAATCTAATTTTTTCATTTTACCAAATTGTCTTCAACAAACTTCATCAGAAGCAAACCGAGGATTACTTAGTCCAGAAGATTTACAACGTATTGAATATATACAATTTTTATATCAAAAACGTATTGAACTAGGTAAAATATTTTTTTTAGATTTCATCTTTTTTTTTCTTACAATTTAAATCTAGCTCGTGATGGTCTTCCATGGAATCCATCAATGCATGCAATGACATTTTTACAAAAACTTAATAGTCATTCAGTACCATTGATAAGATTATTAACATTTTTTAAACAAATACCAGAATTTAATCAATTAGATGTTGATGATAAAGTTACGCTAATTAAATTTAATCTTTTACCACTTTTATGTATTAATTGTACACTTTCATATAAAAGTGAAACAGATCAAATTGTTGAAACTGATTCTGATGTACCATGGGATTCATCTGTTATACAAGAAGTTTATGGTTATGATGGTTATTTACAAATGAGAAAAATCTTTGAATCATTTGTACATATTGCACAATATGATGAACGAATAATTCAATTAGCACTTATAACACTTATATTAACAAAAGGTTTTTCAACAGGTGATGGTGAACTTGAACCTATACTTAATGATGGTATGGCTGTATATCGTGCACAAAATTATTATACAGAATTATTATGGAAATATTTGGAAACAGTACATGGATCTGAAAAAACTATTCATGTATGGAGAAAAGTTATAACACATTTTATAACATGGCAAACACTTCATAAAAAACTTCGAGATAATGTTGAGCGAAATTTATTATCAAGTGATAAGAACGAATTATTACCATTGATGAAATCATTATTTCATATATCATAATATTGATTTCAGAAGTTTATTCACTTTCTTTTTTCTCTCTAAACAATTTTATCAATGTAACAATGACAACGAGAGTTTTATTTTTTGAGTCTTTATTTTTTGCATGTAAATATTATTATTATTATTTTTTGTTCTGCTATATTATTGTAATAAAATAATTAACGATAAATATATTTATATCGTATGAATCAATATTAAGACTGTTCTACATCATTGTGCTTTAAAACTGAAACTACTTATTGATAATAAAGAATATTTTCGTCTGTAAGTTACAGTCCCTTTGAAACAGATTCTCCATCTAAAACTTCTTGATATTCTTCGTGACTACCAAAATCCAGTCTCAACAATTAAATATCATTCAAGAGTATCGAAACAAAAGTAAAAAAAGATGGGATATTATTAAGCGGTCAGTAAAATAAATGAAATGGTCAGGAAAATAGATGAAATGATCAGTAAGATAAATGGTCAGTAAAAAATGTATAAATAATCAGTAAAAAGATTAAATGGTCAGTACTTAGATTATCACTCATATAAAAAAAAGATAGGAAAAAATCTGATTTTAATCGATTTTTTTGTGATTAAAAATCGATTAAAATGGGACAGTTTTAACCAGGTTTTTAATCAAACTAGTGATTAAAATAAATTAAATTTATAAATATGCATTTTAACCGATTAAAATTTTTTCATTGACTATTTTACTCAATTTCAGTCAGATTATTCGATTTTTAATCTATTAAAATCAATTAAAATTTTTAAATCGATTTTAATCAATTCTAATAGTTTTTATTTTTAAATGAATAAGTACCAATTGATATCGAGTCGTGAAGCATGGAATTTATGTCAAAGGTCGATCTAGCATCATATCTACTAATTTTCCGAGGCAAGGAGTCCGAAAAAACGATCGAACATCTGAGTTTTCAACATAAAGTTTGAGAAAACGCATTTTACCGTCGCCGCCATTAAAATTAATATTTATAAATTTAATTTATTTTAATCACTGGTTTGATTTAAAAAATCGATTAAAATCAGATTTTTCCAATCTTTTTTTTATATGAGTGATAATCTAAGTACTGACCATTTAATCTTTTTACTGATCATTTATACACTTTTTACTGACCATTTATTTTACTGACCATTTCATCTATTTTACTGATCATTTAATTTATTTTACTGACCGCTTAAATAGTAGCCAAAAAAGATTTCAACAAAATATATAACTATAGTAATGACCTTATCAGAAGAAGTTCGGATTAGTTAAAAATCATACAGATGCATCTTCCTAAATTTTCAATCGCTAACTCAACTATTACACCAAATAATTTTTATTAAACGTATATGACATCATTAATCATCATAATAACAATACTATTTCAAAAAACAATTACATAATTAGTTGAATAAACTTTCAATCATCACAACTGGAAAATCAATTAAGAAAATGAATTCTAAAAAACGGCAAATAACTATTTTATACGTGAATATTCTTTCTACATGAAACTATAATTTATTTTTCAAAAATAAATCTTTTTTTCTTGATAATTCTCCTCTTTTTATAAAAAAAATAAAAATTGTTCTGTATACCATTAATCTTCATCGAAATCAAACTGTTTTTGCATAAAAACAACTTTCGATTATTACTCTTTTTTGTAATGTTCCTCTTGAAGGACATTTATAAATCGGTACAAGATAAAAACAAAGGATATACATATATGACATAGAAGACCAAAAGAAAGATATCATTGAATAGCTATTATTTCATTTTATATTACACACTTTTGTATTGTGCGCTGTCCTTCTTCAAGCATTTTCAGTCTGCGTATGCATGCCTTATTTGTACTTTTTCGTCGTCGTCTACCTAAATAATACACTCTGAAAACCTGTTTTTTTTTTCTTTTCTTTTCTTTTGTCTCTCACATAAAAGCAACATATAATAAATGTCGATCAATGCAATAAAACCTATCAGGAATGGTAACCAATGATATTCGCTGGTACAGACTAATTTAAAATAACTACTGAAATATATGTAAGTTGTAATGCTTTTAATTTGTATAGATTTTTTCATATAGAATTTAATACTTTATTTTTTCAATTATATTGACAAAAATAATAAATAGAGGAAGTTGTACTAAATTAAATTGTAGAAAATATTCAATAACTAACGTTTCCTTCACATCATTATCTTCTATTTTAAGACGAAGTAAAAATTTGCAATAAAATGTTTTTTTAATAAAGTTCGCGCCTTACTTTTTCTCATTGATATTTCAAAAATACAAGTGTTCTACTTTCTTTTATAAACCAGATCGAAAATAGATCGTATTTAAAGTGTGTTTTTTGCATCAAAATGTGAAAGTAAGAATTAAAAAATGAACTGTAAACCTTTTTAGGAATAAAACAGAATATTTTTTCATGTAACTCTTTACAATTGTGCTTCATATTCGTATAAGACGAAATTATTAATTACCAATAGAAGAGCATTGGAATAAAAACAAATAAAACACATAATAGGTAGTAATAATAGTCACAATAATTGCATTCTCACATGCACTTGAATCTTTTGTAATTAGACACGTTCGTTCTTTTTATTCGCCTTGTTCATATAGGAAAAAATAAAGCCAATTTTCTTTTTTTGTTACACATTCTGAAAAGGATTTTAACAGTCTTAGTTTGACATACATATGTTTTTAAGAATGGTTTCCATTCATTAATAGTTGAAGTATTGCTGTTATCAATGTATAAAATTAGATAGCATTTCAATTATATGCAACTGCAAAAGTTTGGATGACCTTATGTCGTATAAAAAAGAATAACTGTTTTAATGATTAAGTAAAAAATGCTTTTCTCTAAACAAGATATATAAATAGTGTATTGGAATCAAGTTTTTTTTTTCGTCGTTATCATCCAAAAATGTACGTTTCGAGCAATTAGCTGCTTGCAGTCAGAAGGAAACTGAAAGCAAGCATTGCAAAGATCATTATCAAGAAAGTTCTATTCCAATCTTCACTTTATTTATTTTAAATGTTGCAAAAAAAACGATTTTATCAGACTCCCTATAAATAAATTGAAGCTACTAGTAAAGATCAAAACAAGTATATTGTCGATTCAATCTCAGTATTTTCATCACGCCACGAAAATTTATCTTTTTATCGCTCTTGTTTTTACTAAATGCAGCTTCATACGTCAGTTCAGAAAATGAATGATTTTTACTCGATTTCGATATATTCCTCTTGTGTTGAAACGAATATTTTTTTTTCTCTTTTTCATCTCTGAGCATCGCGTCGTGAAATATGAACTTTTCGTGAGTACATCGACGAAATCGGAAGAAAAACATGAATATAACTGTGCTTCGCGACGTATTAAAAAGAGACCCGTAAATGACAAAAGAAATGCAATACTTTGCGTCGCATTATTACTATGAGAAGGACGGCAAATGAGAGTAATTGTTTTTCTTTGCAGTTTCGTCCTCACAGAACTAAAAAAAAAGTTCCGCAGGTGTTCTAGGTTTTATGCAGTATCAAAAAAAAACAGCTAGAAGATAAAATGATATCTAGAAATCAAGTCGCGCTCAATGTACTAATACCTTGTTTTTGCATGATTTTCAAAATAACTTATTGCAAAGATAGTCATCTGTGAAGTTTTTACTATGATTATTTCTTTCGATTTTAGCAGAAGAATTTGTTTGTTTGTTTTTCATATTTTATTACTAATAGTAAAATTCTGCTATATAATAGCTTGAGAAATGTTAATGAAAGTTGCCATTCATACTTGTTGATGTTTTATTTTTGTCCTTATTCTTCTTATGAAGACAATACCTATTCTCTGTTGATTATGAAAAATATTATTCTTTCTCTTTTTTTGTCTTACTTCTTTTTTCACTCGTTTTTATTGCTTCCTACTGTTAGGATAATGCTTGACAATAGAATCAGTATCACAGTACGAACAGTATCTATTACTTCTTATATTACAAATTCACAATACAAATTGATTGAATTCGGTTCATGATATATTCACAAGCTGAGACTATTTTGATAGAAATGACACACATGTAGGTTTTCGCATAGGTTCACTGTTAATCATTAAGTACAAAAATATTCCGATTTTTCTTCTTCATCTCCGGGTAAATGGCTATATTACAATGTAAACTTCTTTTCATGATTGTTGTGATCGTTTTCTTCAAACGAAAGTTTAATTAATCATACAACAGATATAAACTGCTAGTAATTTTTATTAATGCAATGAATGTCAAAATACGATAACATTCATTTAAAAGAAAATATGTGGAATCATCTAGTTTATCTGTTTAAATCTTTATTTTTTTCTAGTTTCAGAAGATAAAAATTGACGTCGATTGTGAAATTATCTCAATAAACCGTTGATCTACATTAAGTTTAATAACAAATTTGAAATGTGAGTGAATATGATTATCTAAGTTATTGATTCATGGTAAAGAAACAATATCTTATTTAATCAAAGTTTATTTTTTTTAGAAAAAACGTTTTTTTCAATAAATGGCAACTGCAATGAATTTCAACCAACGTCAAATAACGGTCCGGACTAGCGATGAAAGATTTATTGACCAAATTCGAACTAATAATAAACCGTCATCATTCGAAACATTTTTTTTCGAATGTGAAGGAAACAAAAATCGAATGGTAACAATTAAAATCTTTCTCCTAATGTAGAAGACAAATCATCTATTATATTTGCAGCCACCAGAGTATAATCAATCAACAAATCGTAAAAAGACAAAAAGTACTTCATACATTTGTGCTATTTGCGGATCATTAGCTCTAGGACGCAATTTTGGTGTCATCACATGTGAAAGTTGCAAAATCTTCTTTCGTCGTAATGCACTAAAAGACCCGGTGCGTAAGAAATAGTTCTTTGCTTATATAGGATGATGTCACGCTTTCATTCGACCTACTTTTTGTTTTATGTCCATATATAGGAAACATTTCATTGTCGTCGTAATAATGCTTGTGAAATAACATTCAAAACACGACGACATTGTTCAGCATGTCGTCTGGCCAAATGTCTTATGAATGGAATGAAACGTGATCGTCTGCTGAAAGTACCAATTTAAACATTAAAATGTCCAAAAAAAAATCATTTTCAAACTTTTCAGGCTGAAGAAAAAGCAAAAAATCTCTATAAAACAAAAGAAAATCAAAATTTTATATTGCAAACAAATAATGAAATACATGAACAAAGATCCGAATTACGATCATCAACATTTCCAAATCATGTAAATTAGATATTGTTTCATATCGATTTGATATTTCTTTTTTCAGTTATTAACAATCAACAATACAAATATGGTTTCTACAGATTTCACTAAGTTTTTACCACAATCATCATTCGAATCAAATCAAGCAATGTTAAGTTCTCACGATATACAACGTATAGAAGTTGTTCAAACTGCGTTTGAAAAACGTATCGAACTCGGTTAGTACTTTCTTAAAATCTAGAAAAATTCATCACATATCTAGGGATTAGCGTATCTAGCCTGTTAAATAATTCATCCAGATTTGCGAGTTCTTTAAGATGTAAAACATCTAGATAGGGATTCATTATAAGTTGCTTTTTTTCCTTTTTTCAAATACACGCACTAAAAGTTGGCGTTTTGTGTCATGCTGATCTCCATGTTGGAATAGCTGATAATATTAGCTGAAACTTGAGATTAATACATCGAGATTGAAGCCTCACTACATGTTTTTCCACTCTTCATTAAAAGGTTCCGTTTATTCATAGAGAGTCCAACAAGTAAACAAATCTTTGAGGATTTTGTTTTTTCAATACTAGAGATAATTAAAACAATGACAGCAACAAAAGTGAGCTCCCATTCTCATTGAACATTAAATTTCACATTTAATAGCTATGAATACAGCTGATTATAGAAACGAGAACAGAGAATATTATGTTTCGAACTTCATTCAACTAAGAAAAAGTAATAAAACATATTATATCTAGGTTAATTTAGAATGTAAAAAGAAAGAATAATTGATTCAAGGATGGAGATAAGTTTATATAAAAGAATTGAGGTCAAACTTCTCTCTTTTTCCAGTCGTCTAGATTGTTTGTTTTAAATAGTGAAATTTCATGGGATCAGACATAGCTTAATCATCATAATAAATCCCAAGACCCATAGAATGTTTACAAACAAATCTTTCTAAATTTTTTTACATACACGTGTGATGGATATTGTAACAAGTCGAGTAGCATATAACCGAATCGCAAATTTATTTAATAGAATCCATGTTAATGACTAAATTACTTATAGTCAAACTAAAATCTTATGATGCTTGGTTTTTCGTTGACGGAACAATATTTGAAGATCAAAAGCAATAAAATATAAAGCTCTTTTTAAATTGATTCTCATTATTATTAATTAATTACATTTTCTTAGTTGAACTGAACTAAGAAAGATATTCGTCCGATAGATAATGAATCAAAGAGAGAATGGAGTAATTAATCGAAATTATTCATTAGAATAATATTTATACGTATAAAAGAATTATCTTGATAATAAATCTAGCAATACTTAATTTTTTATTTTCTTCTGAATACAATCTATTCGTTGGTTGAAACGTAATTTTTCTCATAATAACAGGTGCCAGAAATCTCACCGATAAGATTGTGGCCAATAGACACTCGCCCATGACAAAAGTCAAGGGGATGTGTTGGCGGAGGTACAGTAAACTTTCGCTAATGGCAAAAGTTCTACTAGTGAAATTCCGAAGCACCGTTATAATGACAAAAATAAAAATCTGATTTTAATAAACTGTAAGTGTCCATTAGAGAAAAGAATTTTGCACTCAATCGTAAAAACGATCATTTACTTTTTGATGAGTTTCAGAATTTGTCAATATATTCTCTGAATATTCGCTAATAATATATTCTTGAGAACAGTTGTCAGTCAATTATTTTTTTTTATCTTTGCTTTAGCTGCTCGTGATGGTCTTCCATGGGATCCATCGGTATGTGCAACAACATTTTTACAGTACTTAAATTTTCATTCAGTACCAGCAATACGTCTTTTAACATTTTTCAAACAAATACCTGAATTCAAGCAATTAAATGTTAACGATAAACTTATTTTAACTAAATATAATCTTTTGCCAGTTTTTATTCTTAATAGTACACTTTTATATAAAATGGATACGAAACAAATTCAAGAAACTGATACTGATGTACCATGGACTTTATCGATATTACGAACAATTCATGGAAATGAACTTTGTTTAAAAGTTAAAAAAATCTTTCAATCATTTCTACATATTAGATTATATGATTATAAAATAATACAATTATCACTTGTTGTACTTTTTCTAACAAAAGGTCTTTCAACAGGTGATGCTGTACCAGAACCTATTCTTAATGATGGTATGGCTGTTTATAGGGCACAAAATTATTATATAGAATTATTATGGAAATATATGGAAACAATATATGGCTTTGAACAAACGTTTCGTATATATAATAAAATTGTTACACGATTTTTAACATGGCAAAAACTTGAAAACAAATTACGACATAATATAGAACAAAACTTATCAAAAACAGACGAGAATGAACTGTTACCATTGCTGAAATCATTGCTTCATATTTCTTGATATTGGTTTATTTAGTTTCTTTTTGCAGTTTATTAAACTAATTGTAGTGTTATATGTTTGATTTTTTTATTTAAAGAATATCCGAACGTAGTTCTTTGGTTTTTTAAAATTTTTGTAACAAAATAATTGGTGACAATTGTACTAGATTTGAATTGTACTTTTCTTTAATGGATTGAATAGGGTTTTAGGATTATATGAACGGAATTCATTGAAAGAAATATTTCAAAGATTTTAACTTCAAGAAAGTCATCATGCTGAGTATTTGTGTTACAATTCGAAATAGGTTGTTTTACGAGCATTCACCTTTTTAAAACCACTTCTGATTCTCTGCGAGAGTATAATCGCTCAAGCTCACATTTTTATCATAGTTAAATTATTGAAAATGATGGAGTACATGTTCTAGAAGAAAATCTTAAAGGCAGATCTTAAGGAATTTTTGGAAAAATCTTCAAACATCATTAAGCCTGCTTCCGAATGTGATCTCATAAAAAAAAGTCAATTTTCGTCAAAAATATGAAAACTAAAACAAATGCATGAGAAGATAGTTTGATGCCTGATCTGTCATAGATCATACGATTTTTTATTCAGCACATCGTTTCATCTAAAAATTTCTGTCAAAGTGAAAACTTTTTTCCGCTTGTTTTTTTTGCTTCTATTGTTTTGATCACACATTTCAGAAATTCTCAAAGGAGTTTCATTGTAGTCAATAGCTCCGTTTTCGAAAGACTATGTCAAGATCCAGTAATATCGTCTTTCAAACAAAAAAGAAAATTAAAAATATGGAATAAAGGCTCATAGAGAATTTTGGCTTGCCAAATGAGCAATTTTTAACTTTTTTTGTTGAATATCTCGCAGAAATTTCATAATACGGAGCTGAAGATTTCACAACAATCTCGTCATTATAACTTGATCTGACAGAGTAAGACCGAAATCTTTCTTCAAGAACGAGCCTCACAGGTAGTACTCTCCCGAAGAACTCGAAGTGATTCAAAAGAAGAAATTATCCTTAAGATGATAACAAAATGAACACAATGGTCAGAGCGTGTATGTTTTGCATGGCAGGTGTACATGTGACTTTCTTGGTTGGAAACGACAATCTTTCATCAGAAATTATCGAATACGACTCATAAAAGCATTTTAAAGAAAAACCATGAGAAGGATTCTTGCCTGTATTATTTCCAGAAAGCTTTTTTCGTCAAAAATCTTTTGTGTTGTATATTATTCGACGCAATTTAATGTACCGATTCCAAGTATACTATTTTTGTGGGTTAAATATTTTTTTGAAGCCAGAAAAACTATAAAAAAAAAAAGACCTAAAAAAACATAGGTTTTTGGGAACGTATTGGGCAGTTCAGGAATCTTTGTGCTACCAGAGATTAGAAAAAGCAGATGGAAGAACATGCTGATAAAGTTTGAAAAAGTTTGATAATTGGATTGCTCATTTCACAGGACTAGCCGTTCGGACGATATTGCAGAAAAAAAAATGATTTTCTTTTTCTCAGAAGTGAAAAGTGTAAAGAAGAAAATATTGTTTACTACTATATAGAGCTTGAATTTCACAATTTGAAAATGTACTCGATTTGTCTGGCGAACAGATAAATTTTATTAGATATCAATTTTCAGACTAAATGTTAGTCGACTGATTTTTCAATTTTTTTTCAAAAGTTGTAACAAAGTTATTTATATCATTAAGCAGAGCATATTTCAAAAGAAATTTCGCTATATTTAAATCTAAAAAAAGTGCGAGTCTTATTTTTAGCAAAGCATCCGCCCAGATGCATATTGTGATGGTAAATCTATAATATCGATATGAATAGTCAGAGACAGAAATCTGTGACGTTGTATTTCATAAGTATAAGGGAATAAAAATGGGCGTAGCCATTGATAATCGATAGATCAAACAATAAGAATGACGTTTTATATTCAGAGCATAGTTGAAAGAATGTGAATTACAGGGTAGAAAATGAAAAAAAAAAGAGAACGTTGAAGAGTCAATAGGTATGAATATACTGACTAACAAATATTACATCTCAAATAATCAATATTTTAATCCCTCTAATAGATATATCATCTGATTTTTTAAAGGAAACTTTGATATCTATTTCAGAAAAGGTGAGTTTTCTTTTCAATATATTCTCTTAAAATAAATGTATTGTAGTTTTGAAAAATCGACTTTAATGAAATCTATTGTATGATTTTTATTTCTTTATAAATGTCTACATTTTAAATACTGTGTGGCCTTTTGACCGATATCTTCTCTTTTTTTTTCTTCTTTCGTGACCGAGTTGATATGTGTTTCGTATGATAGAAAGCGAGTTAAATAAAACTATCGTTGGATCTACCAATTGCTGCTTAACGATCGAACTGATCGAGATATGGTTGCAACGAACTTATTCTTATTCGAAATATTAACCCATACTTTTTCATTTCATTGTTTTTTAGAAATGAGAACAGACGAGAGGGAGAGAGACTCAAGACAAAAACATGATAAATTAAGGGTACTCCCATCCTTGTTTCGGGACGATTGTATAACCTGATGTAATATCTATATAGTGAATATAGTTCATGATTGAGAAATTGCCTTCAAACGTTAAAAACTCAAATTTACGTAACCGAAGTATTGAAAACTGTATCTTGTTTCAAATTTTTGTCAAAAGCAATTATTTAAACAGAAAATTTTCAGTTTTCACTCAGATGCTTCAACCGATTGAACTAACATTTTTGTGTGACAACTAGGACTAAATCAAGATCAACATGTATTTTATTCTTTAAGAAATGTTCTTATGATCTTTGGCAAATCTCATAACATTTGCTTTAAATCATGTTTTTTGATAGAGCTTCTAATATTTTGGTTCTTCTAAGCAAAAGAGACAATATTTTTCAAAGAAAAAACCAATGAAACTTTAGGATGCAATTAGTTTTTCTTTTTAAATAGTAAATTGATAAAGTATAAGTTTATCTATTTTTTTCTAGTTACACGATAATCATTATAGTGTCAGCAGTTCATATGAATATGCATCACTTGATTATAGAGTTTTTATAGAACAGAAGTAGTTCGTTCAGAAACTTTATTAAAGAGTTAAATTATTAATTAATCTATTAAATGTAAGACGATTTTTTTCTTCTTACCAGCTACATTATAAGTAATAGGAGAAAATAAAAAAACTTCTTGCCAGACAAAAACATGAAAATCATCATAGTTTATTTAGATTCTTTTTCTTTTTTTATCAAAAACACAACTCCGAAGCTCTATTTTCTTGATGACTTGTATTGAGAAAAAGCAACTTTGCATACGACATATGTTCGATAAAGAGCTAATCAAAAATTTATTACTTCATTACAAAAATCAACTTTGTTTTTTTATTTATGTAATTTCACATATGCTTTTATTCAAGTTAAATGTACCGAATTGAATATATAAATATATATGCTAAAACATGATTAACACTTGTCGAATAGTATTCTTTATTGAAATTTCGAAAGAGTAGATAGCTGCTAACCTATATAAAGATGCCTATAGGAGAAAGAGTATTTTTTAAATCTATTTTGCAAAAGCTGACATAAATGACTTGTTTTTTTATATAAAAAGTTTTATATTACATCAAAGGATTCGATGGAAAATTGTTATACTAGAAAACAAAAGCGATTTGATTTCTGTCGATTTATTTTTTTATATTCTTTTAAACTTATAATCAACTATAGTAGAGATCTCTGATAAGAGTCGCTTTGTAAAAAATTTATACATTTTAAAAATAGAAAGATATTGATATTTTGTTATACCCTTGGTTATACCAATAATTAAAAAGTTCCAGTATGATTTGGTTAAAAGAACAGTAATAATATAATTGACATCTTTATGGAATATATTGAATAAAAGGTACTATGAGGTGTATCCAAGGAAAAAAGTGGAAACTCCGTACTCAAAGGATATGTCAAAGCTCTATCGTCTAGAGTTTCTTTTTTTTGCTATTTCAAAGGTACTATTAACACGTGTGACAAGCATATTTAGTTTGAGTTAACTTCATATAAGTATGTTTGGTAAGAAAACCCAAATACTTGATCGTACTTCAAGCTTTCAGTATCAACACTTCTTGATAGTAAACTTGAAATAGATAAGTTCTAGAGAATTTTTTTTTTCATATCCTCAGAGTAGGAAATCAGAAGCATTGTTATTTTGTAGCTAGATTATATGAACATATAAAGGACACATGTATGTATTAATATGAAGAACTTATTTGATAATTTCATTCGGTATAATTATTTCTCGTTGAAGAATAAAACATTATTTTCTTCCAACGATTGATTTCAATGTTTTTCAGCTTCTTTTAAATTTGCCCTATGGCATCACGGAAGTACATCATTATTATATAAACCAGCATGAAAAATACATAATACTAGTTATCATTGTGTTAACATATGTATCCATTCTAATCGAATATGTATATAGAACAGTACATGAGCAGATTTTGAAATACATGCGACGAACAATCACAGATGTGAAATGTATTTTTTTTTGTTCATTTCATTTCAGTTATGAAGTATTCGACAGCTATCCGATATCAAAGATTCGAAAATTGTATCTTATCAAATACTTATTTTTGACTTTTCGATGAAAAGGAACATATCCGACGAATACTCTAGAATTTAGGCGAATTATTTATATTTGGCACATATTTTACAATTTTCTAATCAATATTTAACATTAACTGATGCAAACTAAGACTAAAATCTATCAATGATCTTGAAAAAAATTTCTAAATATTGTTTTTATATTTTATCACATAAATCAATTGATTATCAAATAATCGCTTTATTTAACATCTGACATTCGTAAAAAGTTTTTTCATTTACATGAAGACGTGCAAAAGTTAAACTAAATCGACATAGTATCTTTTTACAAATCGAAAAAATGATTTTCATAGAATAATAATAATTTATATTTACTTTATATATTCAAATCTTCTCCAATCATATTCAACAGGTCTCGAACAGTAGCAGATTCAGGATTTTGAACTAGGGATGACTCAGCCCACTCCCTGACTCCGACAACAGAAAGATGACATATCTAATAGATAAAATTCTTGATATTGCGATCGTTCGTAATCATTCGTTCATCTGATAGAAACTTGTACATCAACGTGAACTAACGCTTGGTACTTGCCATATCTCGTAATAACAATCTAAAGGTTTGTAATCGCTACTGAATAGCCAGTTGGTTAAGTTTCGATTGAAAAATCAGAAGTAAAATTATACAAATTGACTAAAAAATACATTGCTATTAACAAAGAATTCAATGAAGGTTTTTTTTTATCTTTCAATGAAAACCTGACATATTCAAGGTAAAGAATTTTTTTTAAATCTTTTATCATACTTAGAACTATTTTTGAAAAATATGTTTAAAAAACCTAGAACAGATGTCAAGGATATTCTATTCCTATCTATGGATTTTTTTGTTGTCTTTCGACGACTTACGTTCGTTTCTTTTCACGAGGGAACTCGGTTATATAATAAGAAAAAGAAAAGAACGAAAAACAACGTTTTTTTGCCTTGTTAAACTATCTGTTTTTTCATATTGTAAAGTATGACAAAGCACTTTGCAAGGACTTATTTTTTTCTTGTTCTGTCTAGTTGCTTATACAGAACATAATAGTGTTTTATTTTTCATGACTATCCCATGATAAACGAGCTGAAAAACCGGTTTTTTCTAGTGTTTATTACATTAATTAACCAGAATTTATGTTCTTCCTAAAACAGATGCCACTTTCGGCAATGAAATGCATATTTAATGATAACCAGTGCGATATGATGATCATAGTGAAATAAATGTAAGTTATTAGTTTGTATTATGAAAAGAAATTATTCTCTTTTTTTTTGAATGCTTATATTGAAAACGTTGAATTTTCATTTTTTTTCATAAACAAAAAAAAAGAATTTACTAAAACATGACATATGTAAAAAAAATAAATAAATTAGATTAAGTAAATATTATATCGCGAGTAATGATTTTATTTTTTGTTAGTGATATTGTATTAGTCATCTATTCAACAGTACTATACATAGTGTCAGTGATGTCACTATAGAATTATAGAATTTTTTCTCAAATGCAAAATGATTCATTCTCGATTTCATGTTTATAATTTATTCAATACTTTTTATCCTTGAAAATAACAAAAACAAATATTTTTGATGTTTGCATGCATAGTAAAAAGTATTTGGCGAGGGATTATACATATTTTAAATAAAGTCACCAAGAACGCATGTTTTGCATTTGTTGTTTATTAGATGTTATATATTACATATGAGAAAAAGTTAAATATTGGAAAATTAAACTTACTAATGATTGACTAAATAGATTTCAAATAATGAGTAGTTTAATGTAGATTATTGATTGACGATTTAGATATTCTGATATAGATGATGTATCCAAAAAAAAATACATCTTAATATACTATGATTACAAAACGTCTAAAATAAGATACAGAAGAAAGGTTCACGACAATTTTACTATCGACATGTTTTTGCAACTACTTAAGCAGTTTTGACAAATAAATTTTTCTTTGTAAATTGTAGAGCTTTTCACACTGCGTCTTGTGGTATATTTTGTTTTTTTGTTTTAAACATAATGTATTAGGTGATGAAAGATGAAATGAATTATTTGTGTAGAAAAAAAAGATGATCCTTTCACAGCGTCGAAAATCGGTCGCACAGAATTTTACTCTTGTTGAAAAACAAAAACACACGATTCGCACAATTAAAATGACCTTTATTTTGTAGATTGTAGAGCTTTTCATGCTGCATCTTGTGACATATTTTGTTTTTTTTAATACAACGTATTAAGTGATGAAAAATTCAACTGCAATATGCGGCCGTTTAATCTGTTCAAGTCCTTACTTTTGAGTAACCAAAAACACGTGTAACAAACTTTCTTTATTGAATCTCTTACGTCTTGAGCTAGAACCTTTATTTTTACAAAATAAGTATATTTTCAAACGCTCTTTAAAATGACTATTTGTTTGTTGAAATTACTTAAGTCACTGCAGAGATATATCGATTACAAAAGTTCTGTGAACTTTTTTCCATACCTTGTTTTCTGTTAAGGTTTTCACTGAAATGTCAATTATTTTAAATGCTAAATAAAAAATGAGTATTTTTCAGGTGCTTTATGAGAAAAAAATGCTAAGCAAAAAAAAACAATTATTTTACGACATATTCTCTAACGACGAAACTATGCGAATTGTTACTCGTCGTTTAAGCTCTTATTAGGCCCACAAGGAAGTCTCGGTTGGACTTGAAAAGGCATAACAGAGTTCCTGTCCGTAGGTCTTTGAAGCCGAGCTATGATCGTCTTACTGAAGTCTTGATCCATTTTAAAGCTTTTACAAAAAATTCAAATAAAAGAATTTCGACATGAAATGAAGCTCATAGATATTTCTGATGATTTTAGGAATATCCTGAAGTTTTCATCTGAAAAGAATATGGCTTTGTCAAGATATTGAATTTCCAACAAAATAGTCGCTTGCTACAAAAATCGAGTTTACTTGAAAATTCAATATCTTGACAAAGGAACGTTTTTTTTCGGCTAAAACTTTCAGAATATTCCAAGAGTCATTAAAACTATCTATAAGGCTGAATTATAGAGCGGAATTCTAGTATTTGATTATTCTGTAGATGCCTAGATATGAGTGAAAGGTATAGTAAAACGATCATAACTCGGCTCACGAGACACCCATAGGCATGGACCCCTTTAGGATTTTTCTAATCTTATCGAGATTTGCTTGTGAATCAAATAAGACCTCGAACGGAAAGTTACAGTTCGGGTAGTTCCGTTTGAGAGCAAAATGCACAGTTATTATATTAACAAAGTTCTATTGCCTTTTCGTGCCTATTCTGCTATACTATTATAAAATCTATCATTTTTTCTATCCAACCAAATTTCACATCAACGTCTTTTCCTTTCTGTAACACCTTTCACGTTCGTTTTCATTTCCTTGTTAGGTTCTGATTAATTTTTCTATTGTTGAATCTCTATTAAAATTGTCATTGCTTAACGAATGATCATTTTCTCTAATCGATAATGAACCATTTTATTTTCCTAATCTCTATGATGTATATATATATATATATTGTAGGAAAGTTTAATGATTGATTAATTTATTTTGAAAGCATAGATAATTCTTTTTGAGAAATAAACATTAAAAAAAAAGTTCTCCAGAAAAAAATGAGACATCTTGTTTTGTTGATACCGTCCATGATTGCAAATCTATTAATATAATACTAAGTTTTATAGATAATCACATAGATCTGTAGGATAGTGGGTATGCCTGAGTAATGTCGAAAAGTTCAAAGACGGCAAGTGTAAGATCTCAGTAGTGTTAATGTTGTTGAGGAAAGAAAAAATGGGCAAAACTATATTTTTAATCATTTTACACAAACAGTAATTCAATAAAAAATATCTAAGAATCAATCATGTATGATTGTTTTTTTCTTATCCTTAGCACCAACAAACAATAAACCTTCTAGATATTCGTCTAAATTTATGTCATCAATTGCATAATGATCAGCAAGAGTATCAATACGATATTGTACATAGTTAGGTTTTTTTATTTTTGATCTGTCAGTTGTTTTATAAGAGTGTGAATGAGTGTTGAAAATATGATACATCATAGTATTTATAAAACTAGATAGCCTTGTGTATACTTTTGTAATTCCTTTTTATCAATTAGTCTAATAATTCGACTTTATTAGCGTAACTTCTCATCTGTATAACTGTTCTTGTTTGTTCCAAATGAAGCAATGATTAATTTATCTCTATCTATATTCTATTTTTTTAAATTATTGTTTTATATTCTATGAGAAAAATATTTTGTTGTACATGTTATTATTATGATTAAGAGTTGCGCCTCATCCTCTTTGGTTATTTGTCAGGCTAACTAAAATTTCATTCGACCATTGTTACAACATCAACTCTACTAAGATTTTACCCTTGCCATCTTCGAACTTTTCGACATTTTTGTTTCTGCACATTGCTGAGTACGTTCGGATACTGCGCCCTTATTTATACACTATTTAAACATATAAATATTAGAATAGTTTTTACGATTTATATTATTCTGAGACTATTTGTCCTTTTTTCTTTAACTCTTGATGCTCATGCAGACATAGAAAGTTAAGACCAACAATACAGGTAAGTTAGACATTTAACTACAGGTGAAAATAAACACAAATTTAGTGTGACAAAAAAGTCAGCTCGTGATACAAATTAGTTTTTTTCATCTATAGTTTTCGGTGGGTACAGTCAAAATATATCATATCCTACGGGAGATAGAGTCAACTGTTTGAATATATTTTCATAAATCTCATTTATATCAATCTCTTGGTAAACATTTAACTTGTTCTCATATGAAATATTTTTCTTATTCATATATAACTAAATTGTGGTTCATATCGAGATCCAATATACTAGAGATCGATAACATAAGCTATAAAACTTAGTGTTGTTTGATATTTCGATTTCAAAATTTTCAGGAACAAAGTTTTCAATGAGATTAATTCTTTTTTTATTATTCTATAGTACTCAATAGATAAACTTTGTCTCAATCAAAAATTGATTTGACACCAAAAAGAGTTCCCTCGTTCGACTATCTTTTCTTAAGTATTAAGATATTTTCAATATAGTGCGTGCAAATCATCAATTGAGTACGAGGGTGTTGTTAGCAAAAGTTTTATTCTATGAATAGCTAAACTATTAACGTGATAAATATGTCAAATTACGAGCTCATGGAAAGAATTAATGAAAATGACCTATACTTACCTCGTTTCATTTCTAAAGAATAACAGTTGGCAAACTATTAAAAGCAATTATTTCATATCGGAAAAAGTGAAAAGTATTTCAACTTAAGTAAAATTCACTACAGTTTCACCGATGTCCTTATTTTCTTTTTATATTCCTTCATAAAGACTTAGTTTGTTAAGTATCATTTGCTAAATTTATATACAATCAAGAAAGTATGATTCTATTTTTCCAAAATAGAAATGAACAACGAATAATGTCAATAATCAAATCATAAAATTTTGTTAACATGAAAATGAAACAATATTTCTTATGATTTTTCCGAAGTATAATTGATGTCATAGATCAACATGATTAAAAGATCTAAAAAGGGTCTGATCTAGTTCAAGAGAATGAACATGACATTTTATTTTTGATTCATTTTTTCTTATTAGTCAAATATATTAAAATTTCTTTATGTAACTTTTACAAAAATAGTGCTTCATATGTCAGTCTGTAAGTTTATAGCCTATTAAATATATTTTTGCATATTTTATTCAATAATAATTAGGAAAATAAAAATTTGTTGTTAAAAGAGAAACTTTCATTTCTTCTTATGATATAATATTACTTCATTAGATAGTATCATTTTGACAAAAAAAAACATATTTTCTAGTTAACTACATAGATCATCCATGACTAACCACATGTTTTTTTATGTAATGATGTCATCTCTATCTCTATATATACTGACAGGATACAGCAATCATTTTACAATCACAATGGGACGTCTATGCGTCGTTTGCGACAAAAAAATCTAATGATCACGCTAGAATACAGTAAGACAGACAGACAAGGATGCTTAACAAAATAGTCGGAGACCTATTCAGGTGTAATGATAAACAAACACAGGTACATAAAAACAAGTAAGAAATCAGTTAATGGCTATATTATAATATGCACCTAATATATGAAAATTATAATAAATGGGATAGTCGATATACTGTTCGTTTCTTTTTTCTTATTATTTTAGCTTTTACGTCTTAATTAGAGAGGTTTTTTTATCTGCAAGACTCATATTTCGAATTATGTTTCAATAATAGCAGTTTGATATTTTTCATACGAATCCGGGTTCGAAGCAAGCTAAGAAAATCTGTTGTATTCCGGGAATAAATCTTATTATGAAACAATTTTCATATATAGAAGTCTCTGAATTCAGCTGTGAACTTAAGAATTTGATTTTCTAAAAGAAATTCATTTCTTGCTTTTCTTCGTCACTTGTTCACCATTTCAGATTCTAGTTTCTCAAATAATCACATGAAACCTGATCTTTTGATATATAGTTGTTGTTTATGTGTTTTAAAATGATAAAAATCATTATAATGAAGTATTTTTCTATTTCAAATATTTGTTTTAGAAAGTATTAAAAAAATCTATATTCTACTTATGGCTTCTGAAATATTGTCACCAACAAGTGCAAAACAACGTCGAATTATGATTATAACCGGTGATGAAAGTATTATTGAACAAATTCAAAATAGTGGTAATTTATCATTAATTAAATCAGTTATCATTGAATCAAAAGATAATGATAATGAATTTCCTTATTCATCAGTAATAAGTTACAAAATTTTTTTTTTTACTGAAAAATAAACTCTATTTCTTATATGTATAGTTAAGAGAAAAAAAACAAATGTCAAATCAGAGAAAATCAAAACATGATTCATTAACTTGTGTTGTTTGTGGCTCACTAGCATTTGGATATAATTTTGATGCAATTACATGTGAAAGTTGTAAAGCATTTTTTCGTCGCAATGCTCTAAAAAAACTCGTAAGACTTAAACTTTTATTTATTATTATCATATCTATTTTTTTTTTATATTTCTTATCAAAGACAACCTTACGATGTCGACGTAAAGGTACTTGTGAGATAACAATCGAAACACGACGACGTTGTTCAGCATGTCGTCTAACAAAATGTTTTAATAGTGGAATGAAACGCGACCGATTGAAAAAAGTATTGATTTAAAGTATAACCTTAAGTAAAAAAAAAATTGAAATAATTTTATTTTTCAGGCCGACGAAAAAGCACCAAAACGGCGCATAACAAAAGACAATCAGACTTTCACATTACAGCAACGTGAGATAAATGATGACAAACGTCAAGTATTATCATCGACATCTTTCAATAATGTAAGTTAATCTTTATTGATTATCAATCGAATTTATCATATATATATATACTTTTATTTTGTATAGTTATTTACATCAAAAGAAACTAATTTTCTTCGTCTAAATGATGTCACTCAACTTCAATCACCAGCATTATCAGAGTCACGACGGACATTACTTACTAAAGAGGATTTACATCGTGTAGAAACTATTCAAAATTCATACGAACAACGTATTGAACTCGGTTAGTATGGTCACAGAAAATATAGAATAATTCAATAAAACTAAATTAATTTATACATTTGACATTCTAATCAATTTATCTGAACTATTTTTCTTTCATTTGTAACAATAAATAGCTTATGTGAATTTCGGGTCAAGTCACGGCTAAGTTTACCTCGTAACTCCATAAACTAAATCTTTTTCGTATGAATGATTGATGCACTTCGTAGTGCTTAGCAAGACGGCGTAATCCATTGACTACGACTAAATATACATATCAGCTTATTCTTGATATTATTGATTTCTAAGTAGTTAGTTTCTTCGATAATTTAACTAATGACTTCAATTGCAGTATTTCAGCTACGAAATTCAAATAGTATCTTTTGCATAATGACACAAAATCTACTTTGCTGATGAAGGAATCACTCGAGATGATTTCTCGTGTTTAACTGGAGACTCTAATCATTGTGTAGGACCTGTTGAGACCAGAAGAAGCCTAATAGAAGAATTCTTCTTCATCTGCTGTCCTTTTGGAAGTAGAACTGTCACATTGAAATTTTTCCTATGGCATAGTATTTATACATAACCGAACATATGAACTTTGTTCTAAAACTTTGCTCATGGACAAATCTTACAGTCATTAGAATCTCCGAAAAGTTTCAGTCAAAAATAATGGTTTTATCTCGAAATATCAAATCCACAAACAAAAACTAGATTTTACATGAAATATTGTAGTTTTTTGTCTGTGGACACTGTTGTAAGCCAAACTTCATTTGTCCGGTTTGTTTATAAATAACATGTCAAATGTAAAAATACCCAGTGCAAAGACTATAATCCCAAAAGATCAGCGCATAGGAAAGAATCCTTCTATGTTTCTTTTAGTCTCAACATGCCCTATTCAATGACTAAGATCTCCTCTCAAACGCGAAGTATCATCTCGAATGTTTTCATCGTGAGTGAAGTCGTACAAGTGTCATCTAATCTAAATGCATACTATTGGACACTACTAAGTATATCCACTATTCGTAAGAATAAAACTCGATTCGATCTCTTACAATTCTTGTGCATGTAAGTTAATAATTTGGATGTTATAAATTTATTTCAGCTGCTCGTGATGGTCTTCCATGGGATCCAACTATATATGCAACAACCGTTTTACAGTATATAAATTCTCGTTCAGTACCAATAATGCGTCTTTTAACATTTTTCAAACAGATACCTGAATTTAATGAATTAAATGTTGATGATAAAGTTACGTTAATTAAATTTAATCTATTACCATTGATCTTGCTTAATGGTACACTATCATATAAAAGTGAAACTAATGAAATCATGGAAACTGATTCTGATGTACCATGGAATTCAAGTATATTAGAAGAAGTTCATGGAAATGAAATATATATTCAAATTAAAAAAATCTTTAATTCATTTGTATGCATTGCACAATATGATCAAAGAATAATTCAATTAGCACTTATTATATTTATATTAACAAAAGGTTTTTCAACAGATCCTGATATCAATGAACCAATTCTTAATGATGGTATGACTGTATATCGTGCACAAAATTATTATACAGAACTATTATGGAAATATATGGAAACAAGTCATGGTTTTGAAAAATCTACGTATTTATTTACTGAACTCGTTGGTCATTTTATCTCTTGGCAAACACTGGAAAAACAACTTCGACTCAACATACGAAAAGTATTATCACCAAAAGACAAGAATGAATTATTACCAATAATGAGATCATTATTGCACATAACATAATTTAGATGTAGGAAGAAAGATAAAAAAAGAAAAGAAACGAGCGTTATTTTGTTACACAAGTCAACAAATGTGTTTTATTTATTTCAAATTTAACACTCAATTTTTATATTGTTGTATAACTATTAAAATATGAAATTATTGATTATCGAACTTTCGAATTTCAATTTTTGTTGTACAGTTATGCAGATTCATTTTAACCAAATTTTTTATATAATGTATACTTTACTGAATATAACTAATAAAGTATAAAAGATGTCTTAGATAAGAATCATTTGCATATATTGATCGTTTTTGATCTTTTCTTTGACGTTAGTAAGCGTAATTGATATAGAGTATCTTCGAAAATCGATCTGATTTCGATTTTTTTCTATTATAGTAACTCACGTAAAGAATCGAAACAGCAATTCAAATAGTAACCAAGGTCCGTCTGTGATCTTTCCTTGTTATTCTTTCATGAGAATGTCTATCGCGTCCATTTCTATAATAATTAACAGGAATTTCAAAAATTAATTGTGCAACTAAAAGCATTCTCGATTAGGACTGATAGGTTCAAAGACTCTAACACAAATGCTTGAATAACGGTTCATCGAAGATCAACTCTTTGGTTTTCATTCGAAAGTTTTAAGGAAAAGATTTTATTTGATAGAGTAAATGATTCATTTCCAACTTTCCTTCATCGAACTGCATTTGATTTACAGAAGATTCCAAAGTGTCAAATATAGCAAAAATATTGAAATTTTTAATAAAAATAAAAAAGGAAAATATGTCTCTTGGATTTTTTGTCAATTGAATGCCGTTTGAGGGAGAAGATCGGAGGCGGATCATTTGCTCTATTAAATAAAATCTTTCTCAAAAAGCTTCAAACGGAAGTCAAAGTCTCGGTTTTCTACAAATCCTCACTCAAGCAGTTGTGTTGAAGTCTTCAGATCTACTAATTCTAATAGAGAATTCTTTCGGCTACATAAATGCTTTTTTTGTAGAGTATACTTTCACAATCAACAACTTTCGATTAGCAATTCATTCTCTTTCATCTTCATAATTAGCTACCAAAAGATTTCTCATTCTTTCATAGGACAAGAAATTTGTTTCCAACAAAGATTTGAGCAAGATGAAAATCTCACTGCATTCCCAAAATTTTGTTTTTCAGCACTTAGGACTTCAAAATAAATGTTTCTTTTGATAGAGAAACAAAGTCTCTAGAAAATAAGGAGTAGTGTCACATATCCAAGATTTTGGAGATGCCACCACATCTCCCGTGGGAGATGCCGCGTCTCCAGCGGGAGGCGCGACACCCACACTCGAGAGATATGGTCATTCACCACTGGAGATGTAAGATCTCCTTTAGAGATGCGCATCCCCCCCACCCACACCCGCATCTCTCGCGCGAGATGCGGCATCTCCCGTGGAAGACGTGGTGGCATCTCCAAAATCTTGGATATGTGACACTGCTGAAAAAAATCCTCTATTCAAATTATCATTTCAATTTTTTATGCGAGTTACAATTACCGAAAAAAATAATAATTAAATCTGTATGTTCAATTTCTGGAGACACTTTATAAATTATTACACAACAGTTTACTTGATACCAGAGCAACTTTTCAATGAAAGAAATACGACAGATCTAGCGGTGCAACAAATCCGATTTGTTTTCATAAAGATTGTAAATTTTTGGGATTAAGACCCACCAAATCTGTGTCGATTATAACCAGTTTTACTTGCTCTAATCGAGAATGGTGTAAAATGACCAAGTCTAACCAAGAAACTTCTAAGATTTGGTAGAATTTGGTAATATTTTCACCCTATCCTACTAAATCTTAGAAGTTTCTTGGTTAGATTTGGTCATTTTACACCATTCTCGATTAGAGCAAGTAAAACTGGTTATAATCGACACAAAGATTTGGTGGGTCTTAATCCCAAAAATTTACAATCTTTATATAAAAAAATAGGATTTGTTGCACCCCTAGACAGATCCATATTAAAAAAAAGAGTAATCTATGTCTAATCTTGATTATGACGGTCTTAGTAAGTCCCTTGTACTTCAAACTTTTCCATGGAATACTTGAATTCGTTGAAAATTTTTTTAATCTAAAATGTAAATGATATCATTAGAATAAATTGCAACAAAAGAATATAGTCATATATTAAAGATACACGAATAAAATAAAAACAAAATAATACAACATCCATTTTACTATTTTTATATATTAATGGCTTGATTGTACTAAAATTCCCAAGTTATTTTTTGTTTTTCATTGGTATCATTTTTTTAAAGCAATTAATAAAAAGCAGATTGATTAGATTAATTGAAAATTTCGAACGTATAAAAATTGATCAGGCGAAGGAGAACAAACACAAGATATGTAGTGAATGATGTGGCTAAACGAGGTTGTCTAAACAAATAAAAATGGCAAACTTGAATTCTTCAATGGGCTTGATTGCTATCGAAAAACAAATCCCATTTTATAATAACAAAGACTAACTGTACCACCTTAATTTATGTAGAATAGAGAACGAAAAGGAGTAATCGATCCATGTTCGACATACGAATGAAGAAAGAAATTCACTCAATGAAGTTTTCTTTTACTAAGATTTCATCGATGAAGTATGATAGTAACCAGAGATCTACAATCTCTCCTTAAAAAGTTAAAAGTACTACGAAAAAACGGAAAAATATTTGAATCCCTATTTGGATTGTTTCGATCGCTTATGGTACTGAAAATAAAGCTTGTTGAATAATTTTGGTGTTCATGGTATATAACACTAAATTACTATAAGCTCGACTAGATAGTTCCAAATTTTCTAGTATAACCAACGGTAAAAATATTCATATTTTCGATAGAAGAATTGAGATTACGAGAAAAATACCTATTCAAGGTTATTTTCAATTCATTATAATGTGCGTTCGATTGACAATTTATACACATATGTATCAATGTTATTGTCTTTGTGTGTTTATATTTACCAAAAAGTTCTTCAATATTTTTTACTTCATTATTAATTAATTAATTCTTTTCTTTTATATATTTCCAGTAATTTAACCATATCATTATTGAGTAAATGTTGATCATGATTTAATCTTTGTTGATATTTAAAAAATGAATTATATTTGTAATTCATCAGATGAACACTAATAACATACAGAAAAACATTTTTTTTTCTCAGATAATTTTTCGTTTACCTTAGTTCAAGACGTGTTGATACACACGATTTAATAAATGAATGAAATTCTTTTGTGTATCTTCGTTTTTTTATTTCTTGAATATATAAACTGTGACTATTATCACTAAATGTCATCACTAAATTTATCCAAAATAAGATATTTAATTATAAATTCATCTAATATTTCCTTTATAACTTTCTTCTGTTAATTGAGTTTGATCAAGTAAAATCGGTTCTGAACCTTGTATTTTAGCATATAACATCTAAACATATATAATTTTTTTTTTTATAAAATATCATTGAATAAATTATTGAATTTCATACACTTAAATTTCCAAAAGGCATGTTAATATAATTATGACAACCATTAGCAAGTTTACATGCAACTATACCTAAACTATATATACCACTTTTTAAATTATAATCATCTGTATTTTATAGAAAAATGAAAATAGATTCTAGTTTTCCTTTATTTATTTATTTATTTAAATAAACTTGATAAAAAACTTCTGATACTAAATATAATAGTTGATCTTTAAGTTTATCTGTATAATCATAAATATGTTTTCGTAATTTTCCATCATATAATGACATCATTAACATACAATGAGAAAAATTATCTAATAAAACACGACCATTATCACAAAGATTAATATTTTTTGAAGCAATACTCCTAGAGATATTTCTATAGAATAAAAAATGAATAAAATTATAAAATATACCGATGCATTATATGTCTATCTTGAAGATAACCAATAGCTTGTAATGTTTGCCATATGATATGAGTGATTAACTTTTCGCATATACCGTATGGATTTGAAGTTAGAAGATCAGCATTTTGATTAAACAGGAAAATATTCTTTTTTTTTTCTTTTAGATATTACTTTATGATTGATTTGATTTAATCTATCTTTTATAATCATCAACAATTGAATCATATAGTTCATACTAATTGAATTAATAACGAACATATAAATGTCCTTGGAAAATTGCCCAGAGTAATAAAGATCTTTCAATAACAATAATCCTTAGAAAAATATCCACAGAATAAGTATTCCTGAACATCATTCATAAAGGATTTCCAGATAAATAGAAGTGCGTTAAAACTGAGCGAGAAAGAAAGGATTAAACATTTCTGGGACGTTCAGACACTTATTATGAATGTGTTCATTTGTTTTTTTCATACAACTTTTTAGTGACATTTCAAAGCTCACACGAGTACATCCTCAATTATTCAATCACTTTTCAATCGAGACTATACTGAGATGAGACGTCATCAGAAGTAGTGTAAAAGCCTAAGAGAAGAGTTCGGTTTGTCTAAGTCTCTATTCTTGATATATCGAAATTTTACTGTTCTTTTTTTTTTACACAAAGCTGAGGTTTTCTCAAATCACCGGAAAAATTGAATTTTCTCCTACTCTGACATATGAATATTGAAAAAACTTTCTGATAAAACAAAAAAGTTAATCATTCTTCTTATACTATTATGTCTTGCGATCAAATATTTAAAACAGTGAAATTTTTACAATGAACTAGTACTAATGAGACCTGCGTTTGTATAAAGTTTCAAGTTGAAACTCGAAATACGATTTTCATCTTCATCTGAGGAAGACGACAGATTGATGCTAAAAGTTTGGTAAAAATTCGATGTCTCAAGAACAAAAGCTTAGAGAATTAAACTTTCTTAGGCTTTTACATGACTCACCACGACCTTTAATCTAAACATAGTCTCGAACAAAAGTGGATTGAACATTTTGGGAAATTTTCTTCATTAGTTTCTCTTTTAACGAACATTTTTAAATACAAAATCAACTGAATGAATCAGTTGAAACAGTTGAAGATTATACTACATGAGCAGATAGTTATTTTCTCAAGCAGTAATATGATTTGTTTTGAATTTCATTTTCTGTTCGAGAGAAGAGTTAAGAAAGAAAGCTTTCCAACACTAGAGAGAATCCATTCACTTATCAGTTGCGAGTGTGGATTTGAATGTTCTTTTTTTCTTCAATCTTACGCTCTTCTATTGAAGAAGAACAACAAAGTAGATCTATTTTAAAGTTTATCGCTACACCTAAAAATTGGCCACTCGTCATCTATAATACACTACGAAAGTGTTATAAGCATCATATTCGAAAAAGTACGCTATTTCAGTATTTTTGGAAACCATTGGAAATTTATGCGTTTTAAGATAAGATATTCATCAGTTATCTAATCAACCACTCGGTCAAAACATGTTCAATAAAAGAACACTTCGAGTTGCTGTTTTGATATTGAGCTGAGTTTTGCACATAATGTTCTGCAGTATATATTTAATGAATTTTAACTATAATGACGATCAGACCATACTTATGGCGTTTGTTTTATCTTCTATCTTTTTAATATATAACTGTTTACAATATGATCTGATTTAGTTTCTCCTTGAGAGATAAGAATTGATTTTTGTTAACAAAAATGCAAACAGCATATCGTTTTTACATAGGTAATATGTTCCATCGAACTATTGAAGATGTTCTTTATCCACAACAGAAAATTTCTAAGGAATAATGTAAAAAAATTAGAAGAAAAAAGTCACTCTGCTTGTTTCCTCACACTGACCATGACAGACATTAATGTGGAACTGTCAAAGACTGTATATAAATAAAGTCTCGTTACAATATATGAATTACTTCCTTATTGCATTTCTGCATGATTAAGTCTAAGAATGCTAAAGAAGTTCATCCCAAACTAGATCGAATAAAGCAATCTTCCTGTGATTAGCAACAGAAAGCACATCGTGTTTCATATTTTAGATCCATAAGAATTATGCTAACAGCTTTTTTTTATATCAATTTCTGTTTTTGATATATTTATTTAACAAAAAGGAAACAGTATATTTAAACAAACAGGCTCTTTCCAAAAATTTGTCTGCCCATATGTCCAGGAGTAGGTTGACGAAACTGGGTCAATAGGAGAATCAAAAAACGCAATTTTTATCTAGATATCCGTGATAGATAGCCTCTTAGGGAATAATTAAGCTGAATAATATCATACAACATCATATAATCACTTTACTAGTGTTTTAAAGACGAAAACAATAATTGATTACATCGTACTTATTTAAGTACAAACAAAAAAAAAATGTGAAAGGTATTTAGAATCAAACAAAAGTATTTAATCAAAAGTGATTGATGTAAAATTGAAGTACATTGTGTCTGAGAACTAGTTAATGGACGTATTCATGCGAGGATACCTTTATTTTTCAAGAACGCATCAAAGCAGATTCTGTATTCTTACGAAGAGTCTTATAGTCTAATGATCAATCATGCTAATTGAAACATTATAGAAGCTTGTATGACATAATAGCATGCATATTTCTTTTTAGCTAATATGAAACATTAATCTTACCAAATGAAACGTAAGGTTTAATAAGATGAAGTTTAGTGTCAATCAAAAAATAATCTTTAATTGACATTAAATTAAAATGATTTAATTGGTTTTTACTATGAAATTTCTTTCTGTAAGAAAAAAAACAAAATAAAAATAATGATTTGAATTTAAACGAATTATTAACATACAATAAATTCAGTTAAATTTTTTTAAATTTGCAAGATCGATTATTCGTAAAATATATTTTGTTTCATTTTTTTTTCTTTATCATCATTGATTTAATAAGTCTGACAATATTGAGAATCATTATCATTTGAATCAGATCGTTCTAATATTAATTATAAAAATTACTAAAGAATTTAAATATTATTGTTTACTTAAAGTATTAATTATTCGACATGTTAAATTATAACTATTCATCATTATTTCTTATCTGAAAGAAAATTGAACGAATAAAGAACTAATCCTTATAATTCACACTTCTAGATAAAAAAATATAAATTTATGTTATACCACAATGCATAATCATATTGTTAAATAAAAATACAATTAACCGTTGCATACTCTTCCCCTTTGATATAGATTTTTTTTCAGAAATTTGTTAACAGCAATATCATTGTAACGTTTTTGAATCCAATTCAGTAAACAAAATCGGTTGCACTTATAGATACGAATCTTTTCTAGATGTTATCTTTTGTTTTCATATATTATTGTATGTTTCAACAAAAAGATTTCAAACAATGAATTGTAGTCGAATACTACTTGACGATTGATATTTGTGAACAGATTACGAAAAGCAATGACATCACAATATATATTAGAAATAAAATTCAATTAATTAATTAGAGCAAATGTAGTAATGGTAAATCACAATGTTACATATCAAATATTTCACTCGATTTTATTTCCAATATTTTAAAACGAAAAGAAAAAAAGAATATTTAAATGATTAATAAATAATTCAAAATCAAAATATAAAATGAAAATTCAAAAGTTTTGACTAATAAAATTTGATGATTATATTTGTAGGTGTATCACATTCATATTTATTGAGACGAAAATACAGACCTTTGCTAAATAAAGTACTGTTTTGTTTTCATCAATATTTAAATGAAAATATCTAAAATACATGGATCATCACAATGATGATAATCAAAGAAGGACTCAAACAGTATTCTGCATCGATACAAATTTTTACAATCGAACCTGGACAGCTGTATCGGATATCCGATCGAAGTTAATCGACATCCAGCAGATACTTTCACAGTCATAGTATGGTTCTCAAACTTTGTAAAAAAGAAACAAGTAATTCAGGATTCACTTGTTTGTTGTCTGCTTCTAAAATCCATTCAATTTCGCTAATTATACATTTGCTTGTTGTTGATAATGATAGAATGGAATGCAGTTTTGTTGCTAAACGTCATAATATGGATGTATATGAATAGTATTTTCAACATGATTATACATGTTGACTTTTCAATAATTCATTTTCCTTTCTATGCACTCAATTACTGTGTCATGTGGTTCATCATCATTTGAAGATGAATTTTTATTATAAATGAATTCTTTTAGTGAAACAAAATTGTGTTTCACTTCTGCTCATATACAATAAATCGTTGAATCATGATCGAATTTGTTTGCGCTTCCATACTTTTATATAAATTAGTGATTTGAAAAAATAAAAATATTTTGGAATGTCGAGATCTCATTTATTGTCGATCTCAGAATAAGACTATACTACGAATTCAATCTGACGTTTTTTTGTATTTGGTCTCTTGCTCTGGACAAGATGTCTGATCAGATTGCAAAACACTACACTACAACATCATGAAATAGTTTACAATGATTAGGACTTTTCTCTTAATTTTGCACTTGCACGAGTATGACCTCTCTTTTTCTTTATAACTAAATATTCAAGCCGTACTTATTTTCAATGATTTATTTTATATTCTTGTAAATTTCATCGATCTTCTATTTACTTGAAAATTGATAAGAACATCATGGTTTACATTATATAAATCCTCAGCATTTTTCCCATATATAACAAGTTATATATCAATCTTTGATATCTGTACAAAAAAAAAATAAGCCAATATCTAGTTTTCCCAAGAATCCAAATCGAAATATATTCAATCTACAGATCGAAACAAAGAACTTTATAAGAAACAAAAGAAAAATGAAGATCACATGTTATATGTATGTATGTTCATTGTTTTTGTTTTTCTCATGATTTGTTTTAGGTTTTTTTTTTTGCTTTTTACAATCAATATAACACACATACGGATAATAAATAGAAACAAGACACACATGCGAACATACAGAAAATACTGTCAATCAGGTTTTATTCATACAAAACCGAACATTTTTGTTTTTATCGCATATTGAAGTTTTAATTTTAAGATATTTTTTGACGAATATAATGGAACATATAAACGACTGATACATGTATTTGCTGTTGGTAAATGTTGATCATCAGCTGGACGTATTGTAACTGACGGTTGAGGTTGAAAACCAGCTTCTGATGCTGGTAAAGCTGGACTACCCGTCCAAAAATAAACCTTTAAACAATGAAAAACAACAGTTATATTTTTGCTAAAAAAAAAGAACAAATATTTCATTCTTACTAAATCTTGTCTTTCAACAGCATTGAATTTTTCTAATACAGACCAAAACCATTTTTTAAATTGATTGATACGTTCAGTAGTTTCACCTAAAAGAAAAGAAAATATAGATGTAGATTCTTTTTTTTTTTCATTTTCTTTTTAACTTACCACTTTCATCATTAAATGTTGTATATGTCATTAATGTTGTTACATTTATATTACCAGTACCATTTAAAAGAAGTCGAAAATCTTCTGGACTTAGATAATCAAGTGATGTTGATGGTAATACATCAAATACACCCAACCGTAAATGCTAGAAAAAAGCAACATTAAAGAATATAGAATTGAGTTTTTAGTTTTTAGTTTTAAAGATCTATAATAAAATATTTATTTACCTGAAGAGATTGTTCAACAAGGGTAATCATTCGAAATTCAGCATAACGTTTAATAAATTCATAAAGATTAGAATATGTTACATCTTTTGATGAACCATCTGGAACAAGATCATATGTTTCACCTCCCTAAAGAAGAAGAATATATAATAGATAATTGTACACAATATTCAGTAAGTAATTGCATGTAAGAGAGAAACATATGTAAAGAAAATAGATGAAATGATGACAACCATAGTAGAATACTGCAATTCGCAACTCAGCTACAGGTGTAAAAAGTAACGATATATACAGATAAAAAGTTAATTTTGTACTAGTAGAATTTATTTTTAAAAAAATGGAAAATGCGTTTTTGACACCGTTATCTAATAGTGATCTGTCAGGTGGCTCGTTTTTCGATATCCTTGATCACATAGTTGATTAGTTATTCCGTTAAAATATCAACAATATACTGGAATAGTCCAACCCATGGATTTTCAAAAAATATAGGAATTAAGGGAAAAAGCATAAAATGTAGTGCACTATAGAATAAATTTAAAAGATATAGGAAACATAGGATCACTACGAAGGCAAGCTTACTATGTGCAATGGAAATTATCTTCATTGTTTTACATAAATAAGAAAAAACGAGATATGCCACGAAATTAATAACATTTAATATAAGCTGTGAAACGTTTTGAATTTAGGATACACTCAATAATGTTCACCGGAAAGTTAAGAATAAGAAGAATAATGAAGAATCTCTTTATACCGCTGAAATGCAATCATTTCGTTGAAAAATATTTCCTATCCATATGAATTTACGAGAGAAATAATCGAATCGATAAATACCGTTTGAATTTAATTCAGCCTATAAGACCATTTCGAGTAGTCTAGCAAATGTCTAAAAGATTTCGTGCTCATGAGCTTTTGGAGACAAGTTATGACTGTTTTGCTGAATTTTCGACGCAATTTCAGATGTATATCAAACAATCAACAAACAGTATATCGACGTAAATCTTTCAATATATTCTATAAATCATTAGACATATCTATATGCAAAATTTTACGTCGAAATACTATCGTTTACTTTTTCCATATCAACATAAATCTGTGTTGGAACCTTAGTAAAACGATTCTAACTTGATTTCAAAAGCTCATAGACATGAATTCGTTTAAATTTTCGGCAATCTCACCCAAGATGTCCTTATAGACTTAATATGAATTTAAACTCAACAAACTCTAATTTACGGTATCTTGAACTTCATATCGTCGCAACCAATTTTATTTAATTTTAATACTAACGGGTCTGTTGTGTTCTGCTAATATTAATTTAGTACCTCACAAGCTTTAAATAATCAAATTGAATTCATCTATTAATCTTCTAAGAATAATTAAAGTGCTAACCTCTTTTTCTGTCACAGTCATTGAAAATGTTAAATGAAGACCATTTATATATTGTGGTCCATTTTTTTCTGCATCATATGCAGTTCGACGTAAATTTTCATACATAGTTGAATCAAAAAAAGCTAAATCATGCCAACGTATTGGTCGATTTAAAATATATTTTATCACATGACGACATAATGGTAATGGAAAAAGTTCATTTTGTAATAAACATAAACCAATTAATCTAAAGAAAAACATTTTAGTTTTCTTTTTGAAATAAATTTTTTTTTTACCTTCCAACATTTCTATAAGCTGTTAAACGTTCCGATGTATATTTTCCTGGTCTTGGTGCATAAACACCTTTTTTATCTGGTTGCCAAAATAATGGTGCATATTCATTTGGTTGTTTATCAAATAATGAATTTTTATTTGTTAATAAACGTTCATTTGTTGTTGTTAATGAATCATTTTGTTGTCCATCACGTGTACTATGTGATGTTAATATATTCATAGCTTCTTCAACTTTAATTCTTAAATCTTCATCTATATTAATAATACGTTGTAATTGTGGTGTTGGTAAACCGTCAAGTAACATTCCAGTGATTTTTTCAGCATGAAATGGTTGAATAGCTGCTACTTTTGGATAAATACTAACACCTAATTTGATTTTACTTGGTGTCCAATGTTCATTTATATTTGTTTCAGAACTAGTATTAGTATTATTTGTTGTTGATGTATCATTTGATGATAATGTAAATTTAAATGGACGTGCTTCAGATGAAAGAAGCATTGATGATGAACGTCGATCACTACGTAAATATGTTGCTAATGTTGTACGACGTTCACGTGATGGACGTTGTTGTCGTTGAGCATGTGATGACAAAGAACTTGATGAAGATTGAGCAGCTGATGATGCACCATATGTACCCAATTCAAGTACAGGTAATTTTTCTTCGGATAAAATTGCCTATTATGAGAGATAAATTATTTATTTCAAGAAGAGAATTTATCGAAATATTAAAATATGATTATGATATCTTAATAAAAATGCGAATTTGATATATGTCTATTAACTACATATTATGACTTCTATCACAAATTTCTAATTAGGATGATATTTATTTAATGTGCAAAACTGGCATTACTCAAGAACAAATTATGGAAACAAACAGGGATGTCAATATTTTTAGGACTGAAAATTCGACAGAAAGTGTTTTTATCATTGAAGTAATAGAAATAGTAACTGAGGGCGGGAGAAAAACGAAACTCATCGTGATCTGGTCCCTTTCATCCTTGAGATCTATACCAATTCTATTCACTTTTTGAGAAAAAAAAACAAGCGATGTTTCAAAATCCGATTTCCCTTCTAAATTAACATGAATCTTTAAAAGATTAGCGAAAAATCGGACATGTTGAAGGGAGCTCATCCTAATGGAGAATCTTGAGCACGAAATCCTTTTTATAGTCAATATATTACTCGAAGATCTACAAAATTCACGAAGATTCCGGCTCAAAATGGAACGAATACGTGGACATTCTCGTTTGTGAATAAAAATTTTTGTTATTATCTAAGTATAGTACAGATCACTGATATAGGACTAACGTATTTGTTATTTATTTTTTCTGTGATGTCCAGCATTTAACTCAAATCTGAATAGTGATTTGAATAGCCAATGATCTATGGCTTATGAGAAGAAGGTTCTTAAAAAATCAAACATAGTCGTTTTTACTTTTCAAAAAACTATGTGAAAGCTAGTCTTAAGAATACCATATTAAAGAGCACAAAATTATGAATAATAAGAAGCAGTTGCCGCATTTCCTACAGCCTTCCCCTAAAAAAGTTCTTAGCACAAAACAAAAAATTAGGTTTTTAGCAATATTATGACCAATGTCATTGTATAATGCTTATAAATTTTTAAAAGAAGGTCGTAGGAAATGTGGCGCTCTCATTTTACTCAGGATTTTGTGCTCATTACAACGATATTGTTAAAAATAACTCCGACAAAGTTTTCTCGAACCTGAAAACTACTATGTTTAGTTTTTACAGATATATTCCTCTCATAGTCCATACATGAAATTGAGTTCAATGTTTGATATCATATAAACAATAGAACAAAAAAGAAATGTCAGCCTTGTACCATTATTGTAAATAATATCTATAGAATAATTTACTCCATATGACTTACTTCAACAATTGATGAATAAAAACTTCTTGCTACTCCACTTCCTTCACCTGGTTCATCTTTAAATGTAACTTTAACTCTTTGTACAGCTAATGGTGGTACAGATGCTGATGAATTCATATTTTGATTACGATAATAATAGGAATTAAGTGTTCGAAATGTTTTTTGTATTAATAATATACGATCACGTTCCATCTAAAATATAATAATTTTCAAAATAAAACATAAAACATCGATTAAATATTTTTTCTATTTTACCGCTTCAAAACGAATATCTTTTTGATGTGCATTTTTAAGTCTTTCCATATCATGACGAAAACGTTGTTCACGAGCCGAAAATCCACTTGATTCATTTATTATTGATCCAGGTTCATTTCCAACATCATCCAAAAATAATTTAACAAATAATTCAATTGAAAATCTCCATCGTGCTAATAAATATTCATATGAACCATTAAGAAGTATTGAATGTGATTTTTGTTGTCTAAAAGAAAATAAAATTCTAAATAATAAACAAAACAAATTTTTTCTTAATATAACCTTTTTCGATTAGATGATATTAAACCAGCACTTAAATCAAGTAGAACATCAACAGCCATACCTTAAAATAAAATACAATTTTGTTTTTGTTTTTTTCTTTGAAAAATTCAATTGCTTTTTTTGGTTTAACTTACGATCATCATCTCGTGTTTTTGTATTTATTTTTTCTTCATTATTATTATTATTATTAAATAAATTTAAATAATTTGGTTGTAAAAAATCTGGTATTGAATGTTCACGATGTGATAAACCAAGTTGTGATGGTAAATGTGAATATTTAGCAGCTGTTTGATCATATAAAAATCGTCCAAATAAATCTTCTTTTCGACATATTGGTTGTAATAATTGCGGACGACATGCTAATGGTAATGAATCATCAATTGTTATTTGAAATGGATCTGGTCCTAATGAACTAAGGCATAATGTTGATGATGAACGTTGAAAAAATGAATTATTTGGTGTTATAATTTCTTCATTTGTTGAATTATCATTATTTGTATTTATTGTTGTTGCTGTTGTTGTATCATCAGTTATATCTCTCCAATTACTTTTTATTATTTGATTTGTTTCATTAAAATTATTTTCACGAAAATAATATATAAATGCATCAAGTAAATAAGCTAAATGTTTATATGATAAAACATCAAGTGGTGGTTCTTGATCACCATGTTCATGTGTTGAGCGCATTAAAGATAATGAATAATTAAGAAAATCAAGACGATTATTCACAGGTTTATCTTTTGAAAAAAAGAACAAGATTAAATGAAAGATTTATTGCAAAATACAAAAAAGAAAAAAAGATAAATGATCTTACCATTTGTTGGTAAATTATTTGTTCGATTTGTTGTTGATGTTGTTGATGTTGTTGTTGTTGATTTTTTCTTTGTTTCAATTTGTGCACGATCAATAAGATTTTTAAGAAAACGATTTCCATGAAATGTTGAATCATGTTCATTATGACTTAAATTACTTAATGTCATACCAAAACGTAATTGAGATTCAAATGAATCCATTACTGTTGCAAACCATTGCCAACTTGGAAAAAGACATTGTTCGATTTCATTCTAAATATTTATTTTGAAATAGAATAGCTGTGAAGATCTTTAACCTAATGAGTGATATATTTCCATAATTAATTACAGTCAGTTTCAAAAACTATAACTAAATTCTTACTGTTTACAATTAGAAAAGGTCTATATTTTAATTTTATAGACATTTCGATACATATTTTTCATAAAAATTAAACCTTAACTAGGCTTGGAACTAGAGATATACGGGGTTATCCAATCCTGCAGAGTAAGAGTAAGAAAATGTATACCCTGCATCAGAGTTCTTCGGTTCCGAAATTTTCGAACTCAATATATTGAAGTTTCTCGGATTCGGACCAAATTGATCAAACGTTTTCGAACTCAATTAAACACGAGACTAATCCAATGGGCTTTACCCTACACATTTCTAAAATGAACGAGGCTATTGATTGTTATGCTGATTCTAAATATCATATGACTTTTATTGTTGAATAAAATTGTGGTGATTAAAATTGCTGAATGAAAAGATGTCTTTTGTATGATTTTGTGATAGACAGAACTGGTTTTCTTATTGAATATTGCAGTTTTTTGAAAAAAGTTTTAGAAGTTTGTTCTATGTTTCTTGACGGTTCGAATAATGTGTGACATTTGAGAATAACTTTAGGAACAGACAAGGGGATAGATTTGCAAGGTTTCGAAGTTCGCCTCAGTTAGAACATTGTCTGTGGAATGAGGAAATAATAGTTAACTACCTCAGATATATATATAGTTATACTTAGTTTTTGATATTGAACCAGAATAAAATAATTTGGACAATAAATCGCAAGAGTACGTGTTTGAGATTTCTTTGAATCCGTTCTTTTATGGGATTTTCCTATGCAGCTTGTATTTTGAACATTTCTAAACCCAAACAAGCTCCTACATGATTCGACAGGTGATATTTGGAAAGAAAAAAATTTTTCACAGCTATTGAGAAAAAAATATCATCCTCTTCTATTCTATTGATAAGTGCATTCGAAGAACATCGAACAATATTGATACTATTACGAAACCTAAATAATCTACGCTTCAATTTTTTTCTATGTAAACTCTAAGTCATAGAAGACACAGCGTTTTGAATTTAGGGGACGTTCAACAATATTTATACGGTCTCCATCGTGAAGTTAAGAATAAAGACGAAAAGGGCGAATCTTTTTATACCATTCAGATGAAAGACAGTTAGTACTTTTTATTTCCACTCTATACTGCTGATAGATTTCAAAATAATTTTTCAACTTGTGTTAAAATAGAAAATATTCGATGTTTGTCTCAGAATTTTGATACATTGCATAACTCTATCAATTTGATAGAACGAGAATCAAATGTTTGGGCCTATTCAAGCCTCTTAAAGTCTCGTTGCCTATGCTATAAATTGATAATTTTCTTAGATTTCTTTGTAAATTTACCTGTATAGTATCAAGAGCATTTTGTTCATCAACTGTACTTGATGTTATCATAACATCATGATATAAAGATGAAGCTGATAGCATCGATGGCCATCGTATAAGTAAATCAGTTATTTGTCGGATAAGAATTCCAAAAGCTCGAGCTAATAATGCATTTGTTGTATTAACTGAAACAGTATTTGTTGGTTGTGATTGCTGTTGTTGTTGCACATGAGTTTGTTGTTGTTGTTGCTGCTGCTGTTGCTGTTGTTGTTGAATAGATGTTGAATGATTTAAACTTGGAGATGTTGTTGCAATAGGTGCTATTTGTCGTCGAGAATGACTATCACCAAATAATGAACCTAATAAGATGAATAATAAATCCAAAAAAATCAATTCAAAAGGATCACTCCTTCTGAGGTTTTCTGGGAATGGCTGGATGAAAAATAGATTTCGATAAGTAGAGCAAAAGTTGTCATAGACTCCAAATTCACAAATATTTCCCTTAAGAAGATATGAAGGTTGCAAAGGTCAAACGTTTTTTTCCCGAAACTGTATGCTTCATTTTTCCGACTTGCAATTTTTTATGAGAAATAGAAACAAGCCGGTGTATATGTTTTCGTTTTCTTTCAAAAATTTCGTCTCTCAAGCCCAGGAGAAACAAAATTCTGAAAGCACCATCAAAGAAGCGTTTTTTTTTTCAATCGTACTAACTTTTTAAAGGCTGTCGAATACCTTAGGAACAACATTTTGAAGAAAAAGCACGCATCGTAGTTTGACAGGAATACTCATAAAAAAAGAGTTCAGTCGGATCCAAACTACCATATGAAAAAAAAGGAGGAAAACTTCGTTTGATGTCTAAAAACTGATTTTAAGAAAAAATACAAAACATACTTTCCTGTTTGTATCAAAACTTTTTCGCTCTCAGTCATTTTAGAAAATATCAATAGGATAGTTTTACATATGGAGAATAAGCACAACGCGAATTTTTCTATTAGAGATTTCGAGAGTTCGGTTTAATAGAAATATTAATTAACAACGAAAAGTCCTGGTTTATATGACATTTGACAGAGGACATATTGATTTTAATATAAGAAAAAATGGAGAGAGGTCACAATGTGCATAGAGGTAGACATGTATTTAAAAATGAAAAGCATGTTTTTTCAAGATTTGAATATACAGGGACATATACTTCGAAATATAGTCTATTTAATGATATAAATAACTTCCGTACAATCCTCAAACAAACCGAAAAAAAAACAGTTGCTCACAAACTCGTCTAAAAATTGATCTTTGCCAAATTAGAGTTCAACAGACAAATCAAGTACATTTTCTGAATCTCCAAACTGAACCTTTACAATAAGAAAAAAATATTTTTTTAAATTATACATTCAACTACTAAGAAAATCATTTTTTTTCTACAGTGTCGTCTGAATGGCTAGTTTTCTTGAATGAGCAATCAATTCACATTCAATCTCTAAATTTATCCAAATTTTGTCAGAATGTTCTTCTAGCTACGGCCTCTAAGCCCTATTAGTTCAAACATTCCTGAAATTCACAATAGTTTTTCCAAAAAAACCTAGTTTATATCACGAACAAATGAGATCAAAGATTCTCTCTGATGCATTTTTCGTTCAAAAACTTTTTTCCTTAAAAAATGCACATTGTGGGAGTTGAAAATCATCGGATACAACACTTTTTTGGATCTGTGCTCAAACCAATGATCAATAGTTGATGTTTCCCTTAATATGGATACATACTGGCCATAGTTGATCGAACATTTAATCTTGGTACATTAAGATGACTAGTTGTTGTTGAATTTGATGTTTGTGTATTTGAGCCAGTTGAAGCATTTCCTGATGGTAATAAAACTAATCGATCATTAGGTGCTGTATTTGGTGTTGGTGTTGTCGTTGTCGTTGTTGATGATGATGCAGCAGCAGCTGCTAATGCATCTCGAGCATCATCAAATATCATTGGTTCTGGTTGACTTGTTTCATCACCTTCACCTAAAACACTATCACTTCGTACACTATCAGCATCATCAGATTCTGAATTTTCATCATCAGAAAATAATGCCATATTTTCACTACCAGCTGTAGCTGATGTTCGATGTGTATTTGTATTTGGTGCACTACGATTACTTTCATTATCTGTATCTGATTCAGCAAGTAATTCTAATTCCATTTCACTTTCATTATCACTTAAACCAACAGTATTTTCACGTGTTGTTTGTTGTTCATTAATATTTGAATTATTTATTGGATGTATTGTTTCATGTTGTGATTGTGTATCAGAATTATTATCATCATCTTCATTTAATTCAATTATTGTTTGATTTGTATGTATTGGATTTGTTATATTTTGATTATCATCAATAATTGTTTCATTAAATTCTCCCATATTTGAAAAATTATGTTCTGATGTACGTTGTAAATTATTTGATTTACTTTCTTGATATGCACGATAATATTCAGAATCAATATTAAATACTTCTTCAAGACCTTGTAATATATCTGTATGTGAGGATAATAAATTAAACATAGCTGTTGGTTTAGCTATACCATGACGAACAGGTGCAAGTAATAAATCAGCTGTATGAACAAGTGCATTTATTGATATTATTGTTAATGTTTGAAATATACGTTTACATTGAAATAAAATTGATTGTGGTCCATTAGGTGTTGATGATGATGATAAATTTGAACTTGTTGTTATAGTTGCACCTGTTACAGTTGTTGCTGATATACGTTTTATTGTTGTACTTGATGGTAATGTTTGATTTGATGTTGAAGAATTTTTATCCGGTAATGATTCAAGACTTAATATTATAAATAAACGTATAACACTACGTACAAAACGTGCTGTGACAAAACGAGCCATTTCACGATGTGTAGGATTTGACATTTCACGTATTAATGTATTTAATAGAATATCAAGAAGATCATTTGATGTTGTTGTTGAAGAATTTTTCGTTGCTGTTGTTGTTGTTGTTGAATTTGTTTGTTTTATTGTATTACATTTAGCAAGAAGAAAATAAGTAAAACGATCTAATTGACTTGTTTGTTGTTGTTGATCTAATGAAAATATATGTTCATTATCATATGTTGACATTATTGGTGGACATGTTGAAACAATTGGTGATATTTCTTTTGGATTCATTATTGTTGGATCTATATTATCTGGACATCCACATAAAAGCATTGATTTTACACCAGCCCAATCAGCTAGAATAAGTTCAAGAGCACGACGACCTAAAACAAAATTAATCATAAAATAAAAAATTTTTAGTACAAACATTTCGAAACTCATATATGAAACACGAAGTGTAAGTCCTACTGCTAATTTCAAAAAGATTGTTTTATTTTATCTATTCAGAAATGTAATGAAAAACTAGTTCATATATTATAACAAAGACATTATTGAAATACGGTTTATGACCGTAAACCAACATCTGTCACAATTCTGTGACATAAGATAAGAAATGTTATTGAGGTATATCTCGTGATCACTAACTATATACTAAAAAAATTGTGTTTTATGAAAAAGAAAATATATTTACAGAATTGTGGTGGTTCTAAATGATGATCAGGAATAGTATTATTTGAATCTAAATCCATTTGATTTGTAGAATTCGAATTATTATTATTATTATTATTAGTAGTAGTAGTAGTATTTGTTGTTGCTCCTGATGATGAATTTTGATGTTGTAATTTTTTAGTTCCACTACTTGATGATGTATTTGTTAATTGTTCACGTGATTTTCTTGCATGTTGTTGTAATAATGCAGCTGTTGATGTTCGTGGAAATTGTTGTTGTTCAATAATTTGTCTACCAACAGTTTGTACTAAATATAGAAGTATATTTTCATAACGTGAATTTTGTATTTGAACAAGATTTGTTTGATTTAATAATAATTTAAATAATTCTAAACGTTTTTGTTGATCACCAGCTATTAATGATTTACATTTACATACTTCCCAACAATCACAATAAGCTGTTGGTGATGTACGTTTTAAACGACAATCATGTCCTTTATGACATGTTTGAGCACATTCACTACAACAACATAATGTTCCTGATAGACCACATGTTTTACATTCAAATATAGCTTGACTTATATGTTCTTCACCGGTCCATGTAAATGAACATGTATCATTTGTACATATTGTATATAATGGTGAATAATCTGAATTTGTTGATGTCAATGGATAAATCATTCGAAGTAGAAGATTTTCAGATTGTTTTAAATCATTTACTATTGTTGGTGATTCAAAATAAAACTGTACTGATGATGTTTGTTGATCATTAGATGATTCACGTTTAGAAATTTTAAGTGCATATTCAAAAAGTATTAAAGCACAATGATATGCACGTGAATTAACAGCTGACATAAATGGTGTCTGACCTTCAAGATTACGAAAACTTAATAATGATAATAGATATTCTTGAAATAATGAATAATCAAGTAATAAACGAAGAATTTTTATTGCACGAATACGTTTTTCACGTTCATCATATTTACATGATGACCATACAGGAAAATCATTTGAATTCGAACGAGTTGTACGTGTTGGTTGTTGATATAATTGATTTTGAAGATATTGAATTTGTTGAATTTTTGATGATAAACTTGTTGGATTATATGATGGAGATAATGAACCAGAATTGGTTGATGGTGCACCCGTAGATAAACTCTAGAAAATTGAAAAAAAAAATTTTTTATTTCATAGTATTCCAAAGCATATTTACTTTAAAAAAAAGAACTCGATCACATTCAATTTTCGAAATAAAACAAAAACTCTATGTCTTATATAAAATCATCTTTAGAGCAGAGCTGTGATTTTCAAACGATATTTCGACTTCAAACATTTCATGAACAAAGTTTTCATTGAGATTAATCAATTGGACAAGTTTTAGCTTGTCTAGTATTTTCTTTCTCTAGATGTAAATGCACAGGATACCAAAATTGTTCAACAAGATTTCTTTTCAATTTTTTTTTTCGTTTGTGTAAGCGTTAAAAAGACTCCAAATAGTGATTCGAATAGATAAAGCTAATTCCAATAGAAAAGTTTCGAAATACAAGGAACCTAGAAAACTACAACGCTAGTTTTTCAGTGCCTAGGGTGCTTGAGTATAATATTGTTAATTGAGATACAGCAATCTTACAGAAGTCTCTAAAGTTTGTTTTTTTTTGTTGAATTTCAATGAAATTCTTGTATCTCAGCTAAAGAAGGTCGTAGAGAACTCGTTGATATTTCATCTGTTTGGATTATTTCTAGTGCTTCAAGCAATGGAAAACATTCAAAAGTAAATCTTTTTAAATAACATAGGTACTCATTGTATTTACAAGTTTAGAAAGGAAATGCTAGAAAAGCTAAAACTTGTTCAATGAAATAATCTCATTAAAAACTTTGTTCGTACAAAGTTTGAAGTCACAATTTCCACGTGACCTACGACTAACGAAAAAACCTAGTAAAACTTCGATATCTCAATAAGGAACATCCAAAAAACATCGAAAGATTTTTTCATCAGCAATAAAGATCCAAGAGCTGGAATCACTGTAGGGTGATTACCTCATTATTAAATCCTATCAATTCAATTTAGTCTCATCTCGAAAACTATTTATCATTTGATGATTTTCCCTCGTTAGTCAAGTGCACTATACATCTGTGCATGAAAATCAAAACGTATCCGTAAAAGTATTAAATATATTACTAAACATCTATCGTAAAATTTCGATTGAATGTTACACTTACTCTATATAGATTTGGTGCAGTTCCAGGTGGCATTGTCGGTGATGTTGGTGGTTGAGCATCTGTAGTTGAAGATTCATTTGACCATGTATTAGTTGTTGATGTTGTTGTTGTTCTTTCACCATAATTATGATCTGTATTAGTTTGTGAATGAAGAAGATCAATAGCAAATGAAATACGTTTAAGATTATTATTTGTTTCATTTTGAATTTGTTCATCATTAATTGAATATTCTTTATTATTTAATGGTGTTGCTATATGAACACATGCATGAAATAAATTTCTAAAACCATCTATACGTTCATCTAAGATTAATTTTAATAGATCACGATTTTTATTTATTTCAATATCATTTAATATTGAACGTATTTTATCAATATCATAACGAAGTATATGTGGTATTAATATACCTTTTTGTATTTGCATTATATTTAATATAATATGATTTTTATTTAAATGATCAGCATTTTTTAATGGAACTATTCCTTGAGATAAATAATTTATTCCTAATAAATTTTTCCATTGAGGTTCTTTTAAATTTGTACTATCTTGATTATAAATAAATGGATAAAGTAAATGATTACCATCAATTAATATACGTGGAATATCTATTGAATTTAATGTTAATAAACGTATAGAATTTGGATTACCACCAAGAAATGATACTAATGATTGACGATTATTTATTAATGGTAATATATTTTGACGTATTGAACGACATAAACCATTATTACTTCCAACTTCATACATAATATAGTAAATACTTGAATCACGGATTTGTAATGTATGAAGATCTAAGAAATAGAAATGAACAAAATACAATTTAGTAAAAGAGATAAAGAAAAAAAAAAGAAAAAAACTTACAATCTTTATCAACGGAATATGTTAGTAATTTTCCATGTTCTAATGCGATTCGTTTTGCATTATTTATTGATAGAGTACAATCAGGAGTTTTCGGTATTGTATTTCCTTTGACAATCTATATGAAAAGAATTCGTTTTAGATACTATATCAATCGACAAATATGTGGTATTAATAAAAAATAAAAGACTGACATAGTAGTTTTTTCTACGATACGATCACAAAAACCTCAAAGTCTTGAATAAAACGATGGGCTTTCAACTTTTCTGTGAGCGTCTCTAATAAATTATAAGCAACACTATGACAAATTTTGCTTTGTGATGTGCGAAACTTTCAAGGTAAGATCGTAAAAAATTCGACAATGCATTGTTTCATTCAAGACTTTGTACTCTTCAATATGGTACTCTTAGAAACTAATATTCACATAGTTTTCTAGGACCCGAAAATTGCCATGTCTGATTTTTCAAAAAAAACCTTCCTCTCAGAGTCTCTACATAGAATGTATTTGATAGAGAACTTGATTGGCTACTCAAACTATAGGTGTCAATGTGAGAGGAGTTAGGGTAGCGATGATCTCCATCACTTCGTAGGTCTTATCTGCGAAAACTTGAAGCTGTTGTTTGAAAACTGCCTGTCACGCAGAGTCCATCCCTTGATCTAGTTTCAGCCGACCTGTACTTTGATATTCTCAATGAAACACCGAACCAATGCGATGATCTCTACTACCCAGCGTAAAAAGGCAGCTTTTCTCAGTCATTTTCTGCTAGACGGACTACTCTCGGCTGTCTGTCAAATTTTTGGCCTCTTCCAAATCTGAAAACTGTCAAGAGCTTTGACTTAAATTACTATTCGATTTGGAGTTCCATGTCTGATTATGTAAAAAAACGAAATAAAAAATATGTTATTGTATATTTTCTATTAGTGTCTTTATTATCAACTAACGAAGGAACGTTTTTAACTGTTCAATGGCTTTTTCACTACAAAAAAATCAGTGAAGCGTATGGACTATTGACTATGCTGATATGACCATGAGAAATTTCCTTATGTCTTCATTGATTGATTTTTCTAGAAAATCAACAAATAAATATCTAAAAGAATTTCTTATAGTCATATTGAGAAATAACATGATCGTTAGTCTACAATCCATTAGCTTTCCCTCTATAGATATCTTATTGTCTATATAATCAAGAATATGTGTCTTGACAAGAGATAAAAAATAAATTGAATTAAAAACCTACTTGTAAATCATCTTTTCGAAGAATTCTACAATTTTCAAGATTATTCATATCAATATTTGTTTCATTCGTATCATTATTATTATTATTATTATTAGTTTTTGATGGAAATTTTACAAGTACAAGTGATCCATCAATTTTAACAACTTTTCCAATAGGTGCTACTTTACAATCTTCAATAAAAACAACTTCATCTAATGGCCAATATTCTTCATCTTTAATTTTACTATGCTGTTGTTGTTCATTTGAATCACTATCGTTAATTGTCATTAAAAATGGATTTGAACCATTAGTTGCACTTGTAGTTGTTGTCGTTGTTGTTGTTGTTGTTGTTGTTGTTGTATTATTATGTTTTTTACGTTTTAATGATGATGCAAAACTTGTATTGGAATCTACACTACATGTTGATGATGCTGGTGATGGTGGTGGTGGCATTTCTAATGAACTTTTATCATCTTCTTTATTTTTATTTGTTATTAATTCAGGAATTTTTATACGAAAACGTGCTGTATTAGATAACATCCATGCTTGTTCCATTAATTGTCCTAATTTCGGTTGTCCATCACGTATATAAAAAGCTAATGCACCTTGATTATAATATGGATTTGATATTAAACAAACAGATGAACCAATTGTAATTATTTGCTGTTGTTGTTGTTGTTGTTGTTGCTGTTGTTGTGTTGAATTATTTGTACGATTTTTACGTGTTTTTTCTTTTAAACGTTCAAGTAATTTTTTACGTGGTTTATTTGGTAATAAACCATACCAATATAAATCATTTGTATCTGTTCTTATAACTGTAAATAATGGTGATGTTTGAATATCAACAATATGCAATGGTATTGTTGATGAAAGTTCTTGTAATGTATGTTGAAATTTAAAATTAACTTGGGAACCTAATGATTCATCGATCCATGTTGCTAAACGATTTGTTTCAGTTAATATTGATGCACGTATTATATTAGCTGATAGATTAATTATTTTTTCATTAAATAACTGTAATAAAATTGTTTTTGGATGTTTTATTTGTAAATTATCAGGATCTTGATATGGATATTCATCTTGCCAATTCCATTGACATAATTGTCCATTAATATTAATGGCAATTAATTCTGAATAAAGACATGCTATATGTGTAAAACGTGGATAGGAATTTTCATTATTTTGTTCAGTCCAAAATTGTAATTGATCACCAAATATAATTGGATTTTGTATTGATGATGATGATGATGATGATGTTATTGATGCTGGTGCAGAAGTTTGCTGTTGATATGTTGGTAGATTCGATTGTGATGATGATGATGAATTTTGATCTTTACGAATAGATGATGTTTTTGTTGATGTATTATCTTTAACGATAGATAAATCATCAGGTTTTAATTCACGATCAATACGACCAAATAATTCTTCACGTAATGAACCATCAAGCCAACGTGGATCATAACGATTACGTTTACGATCACGTTCAGTTGGATTTGATGATGTTGTTGCTGTTGATGATGGATTTGAACTTGTAGATGACGTTACAACTGTTGAAGAATTTGTTGTTGATGGAGGATTTGTTGAACTTGAATTCGTGACATTAGATTGATCACCTAAGGAAGAACTTATGGCAGCAGATGCGGATGATGCAACGGTTGGAGCAGATGGATTATTTGCTAGAATAGAAAATTTGGTCAATTTTTTTTTCTCTTATTATTGAAATATGATTTGATTTTTAGTTTTTTGGAGATTCGTTTTAGAATATAAAAGATTTTGCATTGTACTACTATCAATTACAAAATTTATTATGTTCTACTAGTTTTTGAATAACTTTTAATAGAAACATAATAGAGATCTGTCTGTAGTTTTCACCATTCAAGAGAGAAGATTCAGAGTCATTGTGGTATATCAAAATTTCAGTTTCAAGAAGTCTTATAACTCTCGAATGAAATAAACTGGCAATACCGGTCTTGTATTCTTCATTCATATTCTTTGAAATAGATTACAGAAGACGATGAAATATCTAATGAAAATCAGTGTATTATCTTAATTAATGTAGCGATTTGCAATAATTTTTTTATATAAAGGCTATGCTCTGAGAAGTTTAATTCCTTCGACTCAAGAAAATTGTTAATGAACACTACTTTCAATTGTCGACATTTATTTCAATATAGTAATGTAACATTTTATATTCCAACGTGTGTATTCGATCGTATCTTTTGTTCTATGATCCGTGATTAAGTTTTCTTGTTACTATCCGACGTTAAAATTATTAAAAAAATATGCCTGAACTATTCTACGTTTCTTTTTGTGAAAGGTTAATATCCGTATTAAAGTGAATGTGGATAATTGAAAGGAAATTATTCCAATTCCTTTGAGAAAAGTGAAAATAATTGAATTTCCTATCGCACAGATATTTATGGCCGAGCCTATATTGTCAGTTATATTATTTTTCGAGAAAATTGGTCGATAAATTTATAATTCTATAAAAGCCCAGACGAATAAGTTAAACCTAGACCAAAAAAAGGACATAACACCTAATTTTCGTTTTGTCTGAGAAAATATTGATGATTTTACAATAAAGTTACAATAGCTAAAACTGCTATTAAAATTTTCGCTATGTTTCTCAAGTAGAGATGTGCGCGGCAAAGTTTTCTTGGTACCGGTCTCAATGATTTGTCAATGAAGAATACTTTAGAATTATATGAAATATATTCTTATGTTTTTACGTACCAACATTTCCAATTCTAGCAGAAACAACTCGACGCTGTATATTACTATAACGTAAAGCAAAATCAGCTTCGTCGAAAAATTCTGATTCAAGTATTATTCCTGGATGTTCATTATGTGGATTAACATCAAGTAAGGAGATGAGATCAGCTAAAAACAAAATAATAATAATGAAAATTAATCTAAATAGAATTTCTTTTTCTTACCTCCGACATAATCATCATCAAGATCTTCATCACCTTCGTCATCACGTGCGAGTAGATTATTGACAGCCATATTTACATCTAAATTCTATTTTTAGAAAAGAAAAAACAAAAGAATTAATATATATATATTTTTTGTTTTAATTTCATTTTACCGTTCTTTGTAATTCTCTTAAAATAACATTTCTTGATTTTCCTTGAAGAACAACTTGAACCTAAGAGAAAAAAAAAGATACAAAATCAAAATCTTTTTTTGTTTTTGTTTTTATTATTTTATATTTTCATTACTTGTTCAATTAATTCTTCAGGAACACTTGATGCTGGTATTAAAGGTCTTGAACCAAATATAATACCTGTTCGTCCTCGTGCTGTTCGTATTAAATGATGTCGTTGTCGACTTAATGGATAACCAGCTTGTAATTGTGGTAATAAATCAACTTGTCCACTTGGATTTGTTGAATTTGTTGTATTAGCAACAGCAGCTGCAGCATTATGTGCAGCTATAGATGGATTTGATGAGGATAAAACAAGATTTTCAAAACTTGGACGATCAAAATTACTTGAACGTTGAATCGATTGACGAGATTGAGGACGTATTGTTTGAGGTGTTATATGTTTTGGTTTACTTTTCGTTGTTTCTGTTGGTATTGGTTCAATTTTATCAGCTTGAACACGAAATGATACCCGACAAATACGTCCATCCTAATTAATAAATATACCAAATTGTTATTTATTTGAAAAATAAATAAATAAATAAAAATATTACTTGAAGTAAAAAAGCAATATGTCGTGATGAAACAACTGCTTGTTGTACTACAAGATTTGTAAATGATGAAAATACACTTGGACACACACAACCATTGGTTGTTATTTGATCAGATATATCTTGAAGTCTATTAAATAAAACAATATTAAAAAGAAAAAAAAAACAAATAAATGTTTATTTCTATTTACTTTAATTCAAAATTTTGTTCTGTTATTGGTGTTTGTTGGATAAATACATGCGTTGAATATTCCATTAAATTAATCTGAAAAGAAAATACATGTAAATTTTGTTTGTTGTTTTGTTTTTTTATAGTTTTATATATATTTATATAATTTTACATATACAAGCACAAACAAACAAAAAGATAACCGAGTATGTTTGAAGTGGATATAGGTAGTAAACAACATCAAACAAATTTGTTTAAGAATTCTACTAATCTGGAAAAAGTTTTATATTAAGATCAAGTTCAAAATCATGAGATGTAAACATTTCATCATTATGTTCGGAAAATGATGTAAATGAACCACGTTCACCAGTTGTCATTGTTGTAAAGCTTTTTTCTGACAGCTAAAAAAAAAATAAAAATAAGATGTTTATATTTAAATTAAAATAAAATCAATATTTTTTTTATAGGATTTTCTGTTCCGAAAAAGTCGATTTAAAACTCCATGAGGGGTGAATCTGATTTTTCAAGGGGATACTACTTTCTCGTGCGTCTATTAGTGCTTTTCACGTTAGTTCCAAAAAAGGGATCTGAAAATTTTGAATCCGACGAACTCTACCCTTCACACAGGATAAAAACATTATTTTTAGAATTGTTTTCTTTATTTCGGAGTTGAAATGAATATCAGAGGATCTGTGAAAAGTCATCTACGAAAAAAAAATGTATATATTTCCACTGCAGTTAAATCAAATCAAATGGCTGTTTTTCTTATGTTAATAGAAGAGGCTTAAGAGTTTAGAAGTCCTCCTGAAACCGATAAGTTTCGAATTTAATATATTAAAAAAAAGAAGGTCTATTTTTCCGAGTTTCGGAAAAGAGAATGCAGGATTGTTATAATTATTATGGTGTCATTTTCTTATTTGATAAATATCTGTATGGTACTTAAATAATTAGTACATTCCTCGCTGATCAAGAAGCTTGATACAATGTTGACTGATACGACTAGCATGATTTTAGAGTTTCTGCAGTGACAAGGTTTGAGACTAGACTCAGATTTTTTCAAAAAATAGTGTACAAATATTTATAAAGTAAAAGGAAAATCGGACGAATAAAAATAACCTTACATTTTGTTTTCCAAAACTCGAAACAAAAAGGATTTTTTTATGTATTGAATGCAAAAATTATCGATTTCCAGAGAACTTATAAACTTGCAAGTCTTCTCTATTACCAGAAGCAATCAGCCATTTGATTTGGTTTAATCACAGTGAAGATATATATATGTAGTTGATTTTCTGAATACTTTGTAATGTTTCATTTTTGGTTCAGTTAGAATCTTGTAAGTATAAACCATCAATTTCCGAACTGAATAACTTTGCGAACTAGCTTTGAAATGAAACCATTCGATATTTTGTGAATGTTGTGTTTCTGACTATTAAATTTCATACCTGGATGCAAGACCAAACAGAACTGATTCTACCTAAGAATTAGTGTAACTCTGAATTTGATTAAGATATATCAAACTCACTGATCGACAGAGTTTGTGTCTATTATATAGATTTCGATCATTGAATTTAGTCTTCATATCTGCAGTCACTAACTAGAATTATTCTATTTCTTTCATATTAGAAGTTAAGTAAGATTTATAAAAATTTCACTTTCATTATGTAATTTATCTGATATTTCATAAGAAAATTCTATTGGGAAATTTCGAAACTTATATTTGTTGTCTTTTTTCAATTCATACTGTTTTATCTGGTGTATCTGTAGTTGTTTTTGCTGTTGTATTTGTTGTTGTCGAAGATTTATTTTGTTCAGCCTAATAAAATATTTAAAAGTGTTTTGTTTTTTCGTAATTGATATTTTCTTTTACTAATAAACGTTGTTCATCAAGTTGTTTTTTCATTGCTGCTGCTTCAATTGCACGTCGTTCGTGTTGTAATTCTCGTAATAGATCTGCTTTTATATTGACTTGTGGAGTCTAAATATAAATCCATATATACAATATTAATATTGTTTTAATTGAAATAGTTACTTTTGTTACAAGTGTTGGTGCACAACGACGACGTGTAAATGGATCTGCCGCTGTATTTCGATGTTCTTGTGCTTCACGCTATAGTAATTAGATTTTATTTAAGTAAACTTTAAAAAAAGAAACACAATTAGTCACTTACAACTAAAGCCAGTTCAATATTTTTTTGTGTACTTTCTCGATTTCTTCGATTAATTTGACTGAAAAAGAAAAAAAATGAACAAAAAAAAAACTTAATTTGAAATTTAATACAATTTATTTTCAACAAAGAAAAAAAAAAGATTATCGCGCAATCATGTTTAATTTCTCTTTTCCAACACCATGAATAATCATTCGAATAAATGTTGTCATTTTTTTAGGTTTCAATATAGAATTTAATGTTAAATTATATAAAAATATTTTTCCAACATAAGAATTCCATAGATGACATGCATAGTTATTTTTAAAATTATATGTATTATATACATATAAATCTTCGATATGTGACCATGATGGTTTAAAAAAAGCTCGTGAAGGTAATATATGAACTTCATTCTTATATATATTGGCTAGTTGTCCTGTTAATAATACTGAATGACAACCCCAACAAGATGAATTGAAACTTTGATATGATTGATAAATACGTCGAAGAAATTTTGAATGTATTGGTGCTATAATAACAGCATTACATATAGCATTAAATTTTTGATTTTCCCAAGCAAATATAGCTTCAACATTATATGGATTAGATATTAGTTGTGAAAATGATTTTATAATAAGAACATCTAAATCAAGATAAATACCACCATATTTATCAAGAATTTCTAAACGTGCAATATCAGTACGATGAGCATGATGATATAATGGATAATTATAGATTGATGTTATTTCGGGAATATGATTAAGTGTTAAATTTAATTCATGATCTTGTTTAGCTTTTAACCACCAATAACCAGTTGGTTCGAAAGTATAATGAACATATAATTGATCGGGTTTAATATGTTTACGAGCAGAAAGTAGAACGAGATAATTTATTAATTGAAATTTAGGAGGAGCTCGTTCCATTCGACGAAAACCAAGACGTGGACCATATCGATCAAGAATTGCATCTGATGAATCACCTTGTCCCGTAATAAAATGCACTATATTCGGTATATCATACGTTCCAATTGATTCGTCCTTCGTTAATATTCGTTGACAATTTTTGCAATTATTTTTACAACGAAAAATAATCCAGCAAAACGAGAAAATGATAACAAATGAATACGCATAACGATTAATATATCGATAACGCATATATTTACTGAACATTAATGTCCGACTACATTGCAGCTGTCGACCTCTCATACCTTTTTTTTGCCTTCCTTTTTGACCTCATATTTACTGGTTCTGTTCTTTTTCACTCTTTTTCTTTCGTTCTTTCACTCTCTCGTTTTCTTTTTGTTGTATTTTTACTTACGCCATAACAGAAATATTCTCTGATCTTTTACGATCAAGTTCTGAAGCTCTTTCTTCCATTTCAGTAAGCTGTTTTCTTAATTCAGTTTCTCTTTCAATATCATTTTCATCTTTTGCTATTTCCTAAAAAACAAAAAATGCAAGTGTTTTTTTTTCTTATCAATTAAAATATACTATTTAATATACTATTTCTTTTAATAATTCATTTTTTGTTACAGCATAATTTATTGGTGCTTTACGAAATCGTTTTTTTTCTTGTACTATATGTGTTATATCATTATTATTATAAACATAATGTTTACTTTCTTCAATTTCTTTCATTTTCTTTTCAAGATCATCTAATGTTGGCAATGCAATACCCTAAAGACATGAAAAAAGAAACAAAAAATAAAATATTCGTTTGATTTTATTGGTTACTTGTTTGATCATTGCTTCTCTCCAACGTTGAAACTCTCCTTCTGATATTTCATTATTTGATACATATTCAAGTCGAAATATACGCTCATTATTTCCATGTCTAAATGAGAAAATATTGTACAGAAAAAAAGAAACAAAAAATAGTTATTTTATACTTTAAACGAAGACCTTTATTTGTACGTGTTACACCAAGATTATATATTTTTCCTGTTTCTACGACATCACATATTTCACAAACCTAAATCAAATAATTATTATAATGATTACTTGAAGAGACCCTTCCCATTTCCGAATGTTAAAAGGAAAATTTTTTCAATTTAAATCGAATTCAGATTACCATTATTCCATATATGCAAAAATCTTCTAATGATAGTTTCGAAAGCTGCTGATAGTATACATTGTAGGTCTCTAACACTGTCAGTTTTCAATCATTTGACAAAAATGCGCTTTTACATGAAAAAAGTGTAAGAGTACCGCTCTCTCCCTGCACTTCGGTTTCTTCAACATAATACGTTTGATCGAATTGAAATCTTTTACAAATGCTGAACACTACTTTGAATGGTTACTTCTTTTTGCTTTCAAAAAATATTGCTTTGTTGGCTTTATGGAAAGAGATAAAATCAAAGAAAATCTCAATTCTATCAAACATATACTTGAAATCGATCGGTTGAAATTCATGACTGACGTGACAAAAAAAATCGTGTAAACTAAGCAATTAGTTCTTTCGAGAAAGTCTATAACTTCAGTTCTGCAAAGACACAGTGTAAAATTTTTGGAGTTTCCAATAGTAACAAACTCTATTTTCGTCTATAACATTTCATTCAGTAACTCGTCGACTAATTTTTTTCAATAATAATATGGGATGATGTTAGTATTTGGCAAGAGATCGAATTCTTTTCTGACAGTATGTTCGAAATTTTGAGGTGAAAAATCTTTAGTTGAGATACACATTAAGTTCGAGCATATGACTAATTTTTTTGTGAGCATAATCAATTCATCCCAAGTTACTCGAGGCTTTCATCGTATGAGAAGAAAGGGTTAGATGAATATTTAGATCTGAGATTTTGATAACAACTAGAAACTTAAAAATTATCGCTCGAGTTACAAGTATAATCGAACGTATTGCAATTGAGAAAGCGAAGCGATTTTAGGCTCTACGATCTTTCCTAGAAAGAAGTAGTTTGAAATTTCAAATCTATGGAAAATTTTGTTCTACTCATCGAGATCTATCTACTGTGAACATTTCAAATACTTTTGATAAGCCGTTCTTTAGAAACTCCGGGAAGGGAAAGTATAAAATATATTACCCGATAAACTGGTTCACCATTATTTTGACCAATATTAATACGAACAAATGCACCTTTTGCTACTTTAGCAAAAAATGGTGAATGACACCATCTATTTAGAATAAGATCAAAAAAAACCCATAGATCAAAATAGAAATAATTTACTTTTCCATACGAAAACGAGATAATATCATAGATTTTAATTGATCTTTTGTTGATATAGGTGTACATTTTTTTCGTTTAGACTCTTGTTCACGTGCATCATTTGTACGATCATCAGGTGAACTGAAAATAAAAATAGATTTGAATAATTTAATCTGAAATATAAATTCTATTCTAACCGCGATCGAAGACGACGATTATTTGAATTACCATGATTATCATCGTCATCATCATCATTATCATTATCAGAACTCGATGTTTGATAAACATCATCAACTTTCCATATTTCATCTTTTTGATTTGTTTTAGTGGATTTTTCAGGACCATCTTCATCACTTGAGGAAACATCATCAGATTTTATTACAGATTTTTTGTTTTTTTCATCTAAGAAAAAATTACAATATAAAGTTTATATAGAATTATTAATCGAGTTATATTATTTTTGAATATCATAAATAAAATATATGATCATATTTAGTTGACTGAGAGCAATTTGAATTTAAGATTTTTCTCCAATATGCGAAGTTTAATGACACTAGGCATTGAAAGAATGAGATCATAGGAAAGAAACACACGACAATTGGTTTTGAATTTCTTCAGTTTCACAGAAATCTACCAACATATTAAGCTAAACAGTATTCGATAATGTTTATTCATGAATATTTTGACTGAGATTATTAAGTTATTTCAACATCTGATAGTACGATTTTTTTAATATTTGATCGGATACCATAACGGTTACAAAAATATTAATTAGACTCATTCGAAAAGTTTCAAAAGTAGGAAAAGTATTTTCCTATAATTTTGCTTTTTTTGTAGATCTAATTCTTAATTTAATTCAATATATTAGAGATATGCTTACCTTGTTTTTTCTTTCGTCCTTCAACTAATAATTGAAGAGATTTACTATGTTCAGTTTCTTTTTGTTTTGTAGCATTAATTTGTTTTCGTCGATTTGTTGATGATCGATAATCATCATCATCATCATCATCTTCAGCATAAATATCATTATCAAATAAATTTGATTTACGTGTAGAATTTTCGTTTGTTTTTTCATGATCACTTTCATCATCATCATGATCATCTATTTCACCTTCTTCTTCACTTTTTACTGCTGATTCTTCAGCTTTTGATTTAAGTCTTTTATTTATTTCTTCACTAACAATAAAAAAAAAAAACAGAAAATAAAATCCATAGATTTTTATAGAAATAAGATTGAAAAATTCTTACCGACGTTTGATTATTTCACGTTGTTCATGTCTTTTTAATAATTCAGCTTCACGTTCACGTTCAGATAAAGTTTTTAACCATGCTCGATCATTAGCATCTCCACGATAATTTTCATCAAAGCCATCAGGAAAGAACTCTTTATGAAAATGAAATAACTAAAATAATGTCAAAAAAGAAACAATTTTTATTACGTTTTGATTGTGATGAATCTGAATCGGAGTCTGAATCACTGTTTCCACTTGTTGTTCGTTGTCGTTTACGTGTATCGGATTTGCTCATTGTCTACAATTAGAATATAAATATGAGAAAACAAAAAACAATCGATGTACCCTTTTGCCCCCTTGTTATTCTTTCTCAACTTTTCTATTCAGCTAACTGTACCGAAATTCACCAATGAAATTATACATGAGAGATGCCGCTGAAAGATCAATTCATACTAAAAATTGATATTCTCTATATGATCAATTGATAAAATTTGAAATAAAAGAAAACTAAGTTGATTTTGAACAAATTAGTTTATCATCAATTGCAATCTATAACATTTTCCATAAAACGCCTAGTGAATATCCATTTGACGTCTAATTTCGACTTTCGAATATTATTGTAGAACAGATGCTAAACAGTAGGAAAAGATGCTTAACTAATTCAATCAATATACAAGAAAAGAATATTGAAAACATTTTCAAATATGATTATCATTCCAGCTTGAAAAGTATATGCTTAAATCAGTGATATTTCATGCACTTAACTGCACATCATCTTGTATAAAAAAAAGAAAACTAAAAATTCTTCCAAATGAATGCAATTAATTTATCTTTATAGTAAATTTCAACAGTACACTTTTTCTCTTAGTTGTTATACGACACACATTAAGAAAAAAGCCTTGGCAATTTATATTGCAATAAGGAAAGGTATATATGATTTTCACATTTATCAGCATGTTCGATCAAGCATGCTTTAGGTTTATAAAAAATAACAGTGCAAAAAAGCAATCAAACTTTCCAGTTAAATTAGAAATCCTAATCAAGTTCTTATAAGTGTTTTTTCCAATGCATTAAATTTAACAAAACACTTTCATCAAAACTTCGAAAACCTTTTCATTCACTTTGTCCTGTTTCAAATACCCTAGTTAAACAAGCTTAGTCGTAATCGGAGAAATATAATTATACACATGACTGAGAATTACTATCGTCCATCTTCATTTCGTATCCGAAGCAAAAGAACACTCGTTTACTCTCTTCGTACTCGGACGCTGTATATAGTATCCTTTTTTTTTCATCGTAAATAGCTGTATTACTCCATATATGGCCACGAAGATATACGATCGTAATATTGAGTCATAAAATACAGGCGTATACGAAGACATAAGATATGTATACAGTCGTTTACAGGTGTATATGTAGACTTCCTATACTTTGGATTAGTTTTTTTTTATCAAATATGTCGATTAAATTTAGATATCGTTCGAATGCACAAAATCTCTTTCAAACATGAAAAAAATCTGTTATAAATTATTGAAATTGAATGAATGGATTTTCTACAGAAAATAATCTTGAAAAAACATTGGATTTATCTTTCGGTCATCAAGATTTTATCTTTAATTACTATTGTTCAAATATTTGAATTAAATGCCTGACTAATTCCTAAATCTTGTTTTATATATATCGATCGATCAAAGAAACTCTTCAACCGAGCTGAATGGTGTGTATAATAATGAGTCTGTTTTGCTTTTGCATACATGATCACAGTATGTTTTTTTTCTCGGCAAGTACTCCATAGAGAATGTATTGAGCGTTTAATGACCGAGAGTGACACGTCTCGAAATGGTTTAATCCAGATCCATTCGATCGACCCGACACCAATGGATCTCAAGATAACACCCTTTTGCAGCCGATGAATAAGTACGACACATGTAACAAATCTACACTATTTTTTTATGATAAAAATCTTAGAAATTTACCATTTATTTCGTAATTTTCTCCATAAAAGTGTGTTATAATAAAAAAAACACACATATATTTGGAATCAGTACAACAAACTACGTCGACTTTGTAGAGTTATATTGAAAAATATCAGACTTTGTTCTTTGATCGACTGAGAATACTCTGGCCTCTTTTTTGGTACATTTTTTATTCTCAAAGAGGATACAACCGATCGTATTGAAACTTTTACAACACATAGAGCATCTGAAATAAGGAGACACATGTTTAAGGAAAGAAATTCTTTAGAGAGTCGTCAGGAAAATCCTAGTTTTTTATAAGATAGCATCCTGTTACTTTACGATCCGGGTGAAGACATCTTAGAGGTATTTTTCAGCGTTTTCAAAAAACTAGATTTTTATGAGAGAAATATGTCAAGGCTCGGAGCCAAAAAATCTAGACAGAAAGTCAAAAATAAAAATGATAGACTCTATTTCTGAAGGACACTTCCAAGTACCTGTAGTAAAAATTTGAGCCCCATGGGACAAAGTTACAGAAAGTTCATAAGTAGTCAAGATAGAGAGAATTGTTGTTTTGCATAATATTAAGTACTAAAAAAACTAATTTCATCTTAAATTCAGTAGTTCTGTAACATTAAGTTGTTTAGAGTCGAATGATATCTCTAGTTGCACTTGGCAGTTGCAACTATCATACCTTATACCCAACTCGAAATTGAGTTTTTTACTCAAAATGGAGGGCAGGAAGCACAATGTACACATAAGCAGATATTTGGTTGTTGAAAATGAGAACCGCCCTTTTACAAGATTCAAATATGACGAAACATTCTGCGAAATGTAGTCGACCTACTCCCATAAATAACATTTTTTCAACTTTCAAAGAAACTGGAAAACTAGTTGTCCAAAATCAAGACTGGAAAACGTGACTCCGCCAAGAAAATTCATATCTCACAAAATTAAACTTTTAAGCAGAACTTCTCACAAAAAAAAGAATAGTTTTTTCCTATATTGTTATTCGAATGGCTAATTTAGTAAAATGAGTGGTCCACCAACACTCAACCTCTAATCTTTTCCAAATGTTCCGAGTATATTCTTCTGTCTACTGTTTCTAATTCCGATTAGCGCAAATATTCCTGGAATGCATAGAGAATTTCCAAAAGAACTAGGTTTTTTTTAATGTTTTTTTTCTAGCTTTGAAAAAATATTTAATCAGCAAAAATAATATATTTGAAATTAGAGAATACCTTAGGCATTTTTCGTCGAAAAAGTTTTTCTGAAAAAAGCTTTTCTCTATCATATTCAACCGTTTCTGAGATCATATATTCATCTATCATACGAAAAATGCACATTATTAAAGAAATCGATACCCTTAATTAAACCTAAACAGAAAATATGATGTTATAGTTTTTTTAGAATATATCTCTGCAGATTCGACAGAGATTTTACGCTTGCTTTGCATATGTATTTAATTCTATGATTTTAACATACTTTGATGGAGAAAACGATAAAATACGTGTCAAATTTCAGCAGTTGACATATCATCTAATCTGATATTTTTTTGTATATGATTTGTATATTGAAATGATCAATAAATACTATATTGAAAATCTATTTATTATCATAATTAATGATAAAATATTATCTCGTCATTATACAGTTCTACATATAGCAAAAGAAAGTATGGAAAAAAATCTGTTACAAAAGTTAGCGTCATCTTGCTATGAGGCTATCATTAGGATCATATTGATTTAACTGATTCCCCATCAAAATGAGAAGGGTACTTAAAGAATTTCTTTTCTGTCGGCTGCAAAACGTCAATAGAATGCGCTTTTAAATATAGCATGCATTCGGAAAGAACTAAATAACATACATATCCATTATCGCATTACATCATCTATACTTACTATAATTTTCAACCAACTTATTGAAACGATTGTATATTATTAGAGAATTCAAAGAAGCTCAGAGATGCATCATTCAACAGTAGAATGAACTTTTTAGGTAGTTCAATTACAGGAAAAAGATTTAACACTACTTTGACATAAATATCTTCGCGTTAGACTCAAACGATAAAAATTTACGCGTAACTTTTCTATTGAAAAACAAGACATTCCATATCAATTTATTTCAAATATATGTTGAGTAGTTCATCTTAATTTAATTAGTTAAGACAGTTAACACTGAGATTACAGAGAGAAAAACACAAGTTGTTTCTATGTATGAAAAATCCTACAAATTGCAGAGCAAATAACACTATCTCATTCTTAAGATAAGACTTCTTAGTTTGATAGTGTTATCTTCACCCGATAGAATTCGAAAATTGATCTTAAGTCGATCAGTTAAGGCACATCAAACTTTTAATTTAATCATCTATCATAAAATACATGAAAGTTTAATGAATAATCGATGGAAATATGTGTACATTAACCAATATTGTAATTCTATAACTTTTACACATACAAATAATAGCATACGGAATAATTACTATGTAAATAGCCAAAGTAGATCATGAAACTTACTTCAAATACGTGAAAATTCGAACACCATTACTTTAGATAATACTAAAGAACTATAATTTTTATTACTGCTTTTTATAATATAGACCAATAAACAACGTTCGATGCACACAGTAATTAGATAAGTGTTGATTCTTTTGTTGCATTCCTGTTAAAAAAGTTCTTAAGTGAACATAGAAAATATTTTTCATTTTCCAAAATGCTCTATTATTAGAAGATAAGTGTCAATAACTATTCTATTTCTTATTTTCTATACCAAGCACTTTTGTCAACATAACCTTTATATCGTGCATTAATGTTTAATACCATTTTCTAGAAAATTTTTCTACATGAAATGATAGCGCTTAATATTTAATAATGTGCCTTCAGTAATTTCTGATATTGTGATCTCATTGATGTCATTATTATATTTATGTTGTATTTTATTTTAAAAAATTCAAAAGTCTTTTATCGAAAAACCATACTCCAACGAAATAGATAATCTGGAATAAATGAATGAATCAGATTTCTAAATATGGGTCTGCTTTAGATTAAATTTTGTCGAGGAAACACATATTATTGTTGAGATATTTTTAGCAGAACGTCGTAGTTCTCTTAGGAACACTAGGAAAACTGAGTTTCGAATTTTGACTTGAAACTTTCCATGGAGACATGCCTTAATGAGAAGAATTCATTGTAAATTTCTTATGTCTTTTGATTGCTTCTATCCTAAGAAACAGCTATGGTAAAAATATGCTTTCCACGTCACTCATATGCAACGAGGAATTCCAATGTTCTTAATTTAAGATAGGTGCAATCAAAAAATCTGAAATTTTGACAATAAATTATGCTTGTTAAAACTTGTTTTCATGAAAAGTTTTAAGTCAAAATTCGAATCTCAGTTTTCCTGAAGCGAGTATAAAGTCCTGCTAAAAGTATCTCAACATTAATAAGCTATTAATGTGAACTCTTTTCATTCGAACCTACATGATGGACAACGTTCGGACTCAAAAATGATTTGACACTTACAAACGTTTCCTTGTAAGTTTCAACCAGAGAAAGTTGAATAATGGTTACAGGTTTAAAAAATTAATAACACACAAGACTCAAAGAGATATAAGATACCACATCATCTTGGTCTCATATAACAAGTTTGTGTGATCTATTTACTAAGTAGCTTTAATTCAAAACTATTCAGCGTGTTTCAACATTCAAATAAATTAATTTTGGTCGAAAGTTACCGATAATTTCTCATTAAAAAAAAACTTAGATTTTGGCTTTTCAAGTAAAACTTAGCTATTATCATCGCCTAAATAATCACCATATTCGAAATCTGACACCAAACAAAGGATTAAATAAGTAAGTTAAGGCGATTAAATCTTAATAGAATTTTTCCTGGAGTCTAACACAAGACATATTTTTTTCTGAAACATGAAAACCGTTTCTTTTTCTTCCAACCCAATAAATAATTTATTTTTTTTGTTTTAATTTATTCGCTTCAATAGAATATCTTGCATATACACACAACACAACAAGTTTTGTTTTTTTTTTCATTCTTCATCAACATTTGAGCAACAAATAAGACAAATAGAAGTTCACACTAAACATTTTCTATGCTAACAAAAAAAGTAAAATCATGAAACCTAGTCTATATATATATATATATATACACACAAAAACAATAAAATGAATTAGAAAATATTTATGAGAAAATAAGCCAAACGAATAATAAACACATCAAAACAGTATGAACATCAAGTTTCGCTTAATGAATTCTATCCAATTAATATTCACAACACAAAATACAAGAGAAAAAAGAAATGTGTATGTGTATATTTTCAAAAAAACGTACAATCATTTTTTATTGTTTCACAGCCAATGGTGTTGTTGTTGTTGTTGTTGTACGTTTAACAAACATACGACGATCATGATGTGCCCAAACCGTTCTATAACATAAAAGAAAAAAAACAAATTAAAAAAAATAAGTTTTTTTTTTCTTTTTTCATTTTACCGATAGAGAAGAGCAGCAATAATAGCTCCAACAAGTGGACCAATCCAATAAACATAATGATAATCCCATTTATCAGCAAATACAGCTGGACCAAGTGTACGAGCTGGATTAAGTGAACCACCAGTATATGCTCCACTATATAACAAAAAGAAATATCCTGCCTATCAATCTAAAAACTTTCATTCAACTTACATAGCAAGAATATTAACTGCTAAAGTAAATCCAATTAAAAGGGGTGCAAGTCCAGTTTTTGATTTTGTATCAATTGCAACCATAATAATAACAGTAACAAGTATAAATGTAGCAAGAAATTCAATTATAATTCCCTTTAGCAAAAAAAAAAATGAATGTCCTATGAAAAAGTTTTTTACTTAATACATACTTGCCAAATTCGTACAGAATCAGCTGCATAATAAGTTGGTCCATTAATAGTTGTTATATTCAATGGACCATATGTTTTCAATAATGTTGCTCCACCAAAACATGTCTCATAAGTTTTTCTTGCAAGTAATAAACGTAATAGTCCACCAGCAGCAATGCCTAATAAATTACTTTTTTAACAAATTAAAATTCATAAGACAATTTTTACCTCCTAAAAGTTGTACAACAAAATAAAGTATTGCCATAATAGGTTGCATTTCACCAGCAATTAAAACACCAATTGTAACAGATGGATTCAAATGAACACCTGATATATGACCAAAACTAGCTGTTAATACCATTAGTGCCAAACCAAATGATAATGCATTAGCAATCATGCCACCATCTGAACAGGCACCCCACATACCAATAAGAACAAATAATGTTGTACCAATCTAATACAGAAAAAGAAATAATTCGAAAATTTCCTTTTTTTTCTTGTTTTATTCACATACAAGTTCAACTAATAATGGTCGAACAACTTGAATAAAATTATTATTATCCTCAGGATTAATATTAGTATCGACAGTTCTAAATAATGAAATAATCATGCACGCAAAAAGAAGGAAAGAAACTTCGACATACTTTTTAACCACAGTTGTAGTTTCTGTTGGTATGGATACTGTCATAGTTGGATTTGAATGAACATTTTCTTCAGTTGATGATAACATTGGAAGGCGTTCACTATGTTGAACTTCAACGCTCGACATATTATTATTTCTTCTTCTTTTTTTTAAAGATAGATGGAACGAGAATGTGTATGTGTGTGCTTGTAAGTGCGTGTATGTGTTCGCTTTGCGGTCGATACTGAACTAGTAAAGAAAAAGAAGGAAACAAATCGACGAACGACTAGAGATATTTTTGGAAAAGAAATGCGAAGAGAAAGAGAAGAAAAAAAAACGAGTAGACAGAAAAGGATAATTAAGGAACATATCACAAAAAAATGGCGAAAGAGAGAAAGAAAAAGAAACAGTAGAGGTGAACTCAGTTAGAACGACACTCCAATCAGGAATTAGTGTGATGGGACTCATTACAACAGGTTTTCTTTTTTCTCTTTCTTTTTTTTCCGCAAGCAAAAGAGCTTCCGCCTCACTACTCTCATTTATTCATACGTTCGGTCAAGATTATGATGGGAAAAAAAAAGTGAATGCATCGAGCACAACTTAAAAAAAAGAAGGAACGCATGACAATTGGTCACAAATGGTACCTAACTTTCTGTTTAAAAAAAAGTCACATGATGAACTATGGTCATTATTTGAAAATGAAAAATTATGTTGGCAGTTAGCCAACTTGTCAAACAATATGTAAATAGGGCAAGAATTTAGCATATATGAAACATCTGCGCTATGATTATCATTATGAATCTCAATAAAATGAATAAACATTTAAGCCCAGTATCGAATAATCATCTAGTTGATTTTGCTCCGAAGTATTTCTCCTCATTAAACATACATATATAGATACATTCGTCTTCTTTACACAAGAAGGGGTCATCACAAATACAGACAAATATTGACGTTGAATGCGTTATTGTTGCCTATCGATTACTGTCATGAATAGAACATGACCGATGGCAGTGTGTAGGCTTTAATTGGCAGAGGAGAAAAAGAATTGATTTTCTCTTTCTTTTTTTTTGTTTTGATGATCATCTCTCTATCAAAACATACTATATGATTGATTAGATGAATAAATAATAAGCTTGTCATACTTTCAATATACTATCATCGATTCTGAAACTAATAACTTCAATAATGAGCATGTCACAGTTCTTGTTTTACTAATTTGTTTTTTTTTTATCAATCTAGTCACGTCAAAATAATTTACTTGAAACTATTTTTTTTTTATAAGTATTATTTCATCAGACGATTTAAGCAGAAAAAAAAGAAATCTCTTTGTTCACTTGTTGATTTGTCGTGTCATTTTTATGGACGATCGACGATCAATATTAATTGAATTATTTATAAATAGGATGAAATTAAGAATATAGAAAAAATAACAAGAGATGTGATGATGAAATAAAAACTACTTGTATCTGTTAAGACAGTATTAAAAAAAGAGGAAGAACAGATGGTATTGATGAAAGACAAACGAGGATGTGATGATCAAAAAAAAAACCTAACCATGATATGATAAATCAGATATCTTATTGTATCCGACATAGTATATATGTACAGGAGAAAAGAATGTACAAAGGCATTTCATTACTTACATGATTTTGTGATGCTAATCTTTTCTTTTCTTATTATTAGAAATACTTTCTACGATAAAATAAAGACAAATATGACAGTGCAGACATGCACATGTTCATGTTGATTAGATCAAGATAGGAAACAACAAAAAAAAAATGAGAGAGACACTTATATGCTATATATCCTTTCAATTACATATCCTATGAACGACATTTACATCGATTCTCGTCACGCGCAATCATTGTTCTCTATATAATCTTCTATGCAATCAAGGGATAAACGTGTTAATGTATTAAAAAAAAAAGAATACATAGGAAAACCGATCGTTAGATAAACACATCTTTGTTCAAAAGTATCTGTATGTCTGGCAACTTGTATTGACTGATCTTATTTTCGCCTGTAAGGATCAGACAAGAGGCAGATAATTGCTTGTAAATGTATACATATGTGCCATAAACAATATGGAAATGTTCTATTAAATTTTTTTGTAAGAAACAAAAGAACGAGATCGAATAACCAGATGTTGATTTATCAAGTTTATATATATATATTATTTATTAAAGTATAATTGATCAGTTGTGTTTTATTGTTTTGTATGTCAATGATTAACCAATAAAAACAAACAGTAATATAGAAATCAAAGTAAAAGAAAGATATGCTTGATAGAACACACATATATAATCAAAACATCAATATCATTTTATATTTACAAACATATACATATCATCCACATGTATGCGATTGAAGTGTTTTTAATCAAAATTATTCTTCATTGCTATTTTTTGAAAACAGTTGCTGTTGGTACAGGATATAGTTTTGAGACAACATGTGTATGTACACAAGCTTCATCTAATGGTACATTTTGTTGGGCATATAAATGTCGATCAGATCAAATTACGACATGTTTTTCAAGTCATTCAACTGTAGAAATAAAATTAACAAAAGAACGTATATCAATGAATAATCTTAAAATAGGTGATGAAATACTTGTTGACATTAATAATTATAATCAACGTATATATGAGCCTATCTATTCATTTATTCATGCAAGTCCTAATGGATTATATGATTATTTAAAAATATCAGTAGAAAATATTTCTGAACAATCATTGATCATTTCAAGTAATCATCTTATCTATCGTATTAATGAAAAAAATCCAATTTTTGCTGGACATTTAAAAATTGGTGATCAATTACAAGTCATAACTAAAGATGGATATAAACAAGCTGGATCTATTATAAATATTCAATTAATTAAAAGCCAAGGTTTTTATGCTCCATTAACACTAAGTGGCAAGCTAGTTGTGGATGGAATCGTTGTGTCAAATTATGCAACAGTTGCTAATCATCACTTAGCTCATCTGTCAATGCAACCGTATCGATGGTGGATTCAGTGGATAGGATTATCATCATATTCTGACTCTATCCATTGGTATTGTCAATGGTTGTATCATATTGTTGAACAAATAAACAAATGGATCTTCTCGATAGAGTTATATGATGGATATTTTACAGTGTCAAACTTTTGATATAATACAAGCACAATATTCTATTTTCAAAAACAAAATGAAACAATTTTCTTTTCTTTTTTTTTATCCACAGACTTACGTCAATTTCAATGCTTATAATGGCAATAGAATACTGACTTTGTTTCATATCTGTTAAATATACGAATACAATATTCGCTGCTTTCAATCTATAGTATACCACCTGCATCGATTGTTGATAAAATATTATTAGTAATAGAACCACTTTTCATTAGCAACATATGTCTCCATATCTGGTTATTTGTAGTACTGTTATGCATGAGAGTGTATACATATAAGATAAGTGTTAGTAATAGTAGCCATGTCTAATAATGTATCATTAACATAGTACACAATATTTAATGCTGTTAATGCATTGAATGAGGATGTTAATGTGTACGATGTTTATGATGTGATGATATTCCATTATATATGTATATGGTAACATGGAGAACAATTTATATCAATCATCTGAATAAATATTGGAAATCAAACGTTATCATGTTGCAATAATATTATTATTAAGATAGTTGATTGTAAATTCAGTTTTGATGAAACTTTTAAAATATGAAAAAAGTCGATTAGGATAATGTTTTTGTCTGTTCTTTTTTAATAATAACGGGACGAAATATTTTACTCTATCATGCAAAAATAGTGAGTAATTAAGAAACAATTGTTTTTCAACTTTTATGAAATTTTTAATTTTTTTTTGTCTTCGAACTAATACTAATGGTCGATTCAATAAATCTTTTGCATTCACTGATATAAGTTGGTTCTGTTTCAAAGAAGAAACTCTAATACAAATTCAGATCATCCCATGTTCACGTCAGACAGAAGTTCCATTTGATTTAAAATTGAAAATGAAACTAGATTCGGTACTGGTGATGATAAAGGTGCGAATCAGGTGTTCACTGTTAAAGTCTTATTAAAACAAAAATTAAGTTCACATTTACAATCTATCACAATAAGCGTTTTTTGTCAATTCTGTAAAATCCAGTTTGTATCATCATTCCTTTGATCAACATTAGTAATACGAGCTTTGTTTATTATACCAATGGATCTACCATAAAACAGTATAATTAGAAGCGAATAAATTATTAAAATATATCTTTGCTTTTCAATTAACAACTATTCGAAGAACAAGTCAAATAGATTTGAGAATGATAAAATGTACTCCTATGCGAATTATTACGTCTTACAAAAAAAAAGAATATACAATGAGCGTTGTCTGTAAATAATGACTATTATGAATTTTTACAACGAACTCATTTGTATTACTATCCACAAACTATTATAGAAAAATGAAAGTCAGATGTCATTTTTCAATAAAAGATGTTTTCTCATAAGGAAACAGTAATATATTTATGTCGACCGTAGCTTCTCAAAAGAGATATTTTTCAATTAAACATTCACCTATTTCAATATTGGTATAGCTATTTAAAACTGACTAGTTATTTGATGCAGGTAGCTATTAACATTTAGAGCTTTTAAGACATAATATTATCATTCAATAGTTGCTGATCAATATATAAACAAAGTGCATGACGGCTAAATAATCTGAATGACTGTTGGATTTTTGCCTCCATAATTTTATATTTTTTTTTGTTTACATCGATTGTTAAAAACCAGTTTCATCTACTAAACGGTTTTGAGAAAGGAATTTAAAGAAAGTGAACATAGACAATTGTTCAATTATTCAGCAGCAAAATAATGATTCTTTTGTTTTGGAAAAGTGTATGATAATCTATTGAATGAACAATGGCAAACACTAATATAGACAGCATCTATTTATTGTTGCCATGAAGTATGTAATCAATTTTATTTTTTTCAGCAAATGAATTCAAAACCATAATACAAACATTAGAAGTGCATGCTGGAATGCAAAATACATATAGAATATATTAAAGTTTCTGTATATATAGAAGACAAACATTATCAATCACCATTGAATATAAAATTTTAGTTGCTGTTAATGCTGCAAAACAAGGTTTATTCAGTGTAACAGTAGAAGTTTTTATTTTAAAGTACACTGAAAAAAAATGACACGCTGCGAAATTTATGAGGTTTTATGGAACTTTACCATATCTTTTAAAGTATCGTACAAACGCACGCAACCATTTTAAGAGTTTGAACTCTTTCAGATTTCGTGTAAGGTCATTAGAAGTATTTCTACTCGAAAAAGGTTTTATATAATACTCTCTAAAGGCATGGTAGCCAAGAGGTTTCGCACCAGATTACTTTTGTCTCGTCTCAACTATTATCGAAATATATGTTCATCAATCAACAATTCGACTGATCGAACTCCTTTCTTCTGTTTAATTATTTACATTCATTCTATAATTGATTATGCATGTTAAATGACTGCTTCTGGAATTTTTCTTTGTGCACAAGAAGTTTATTCTTGGGTTAATTGAGTGTTTCAATTATGTAACAAGCACATCTCTTTCTTCCCTAAATCTTTGAGCGGTTTAATATTTTACCGAAAGAATCATAGCATTCAAAATGGACTATATGTTTCACGCATCTAAATTAACCTAGACCTCTAGTAGTTTAACATATCCATCCATATTAATAAAAAAGTGGAAGACAGAGATCACGTATTTCGTTGGTAATCACAATTAATAGTTCTCTTACGTAATAATGTGCCCCTCTCTTAATAGTTGGTTTAGGGTTAAATAAATTCAAAGTCCATGCAATTTTTGGAGTTCCAGAATTTTGCCAACAAGACTTTCTCCAGCAAGAATTTCGAAGGGTGTCTAAGGGCTGAGATTTGGGAATTCTCCCAATTCCTAAAATCACCATCTAAAAGTGACATATCCCTCGAAAAACTGAGAACTGACTCTCAAGCACTTCACGAGACCTCCTTGGTTCCTCATCGATTCCTTCTCGTCAATAAATCACAATTCCTTATAACGACAGTTTCCAAATCACGATACCTTCTCATTTCCTCATTTTCTCCCATTGGGAATCGACCACCGACAATCCCTCAGATAAAGAATCGAGGAAATAACTAGAACTAACCGTCAATACTGATTGGGGAAACTGACATCAACATTAGCCATCATCATTCAAATCCCATAAGAAGGACCCAGACAACAACAATTACCACATAAATGGGAGGATACGCCGTGGAAATAGGGAATTGTGACAGTTCTGCTGACAGTTCCTAGAAACTAGGGTGGATACCTAGAAGATTTCTAGGTATCCATCCCAATTCCTAGGAACTATCAGCAGAACTGTCACAATTCCCCAGTTCCCTGACTTTTTTCATATCCGATGTAATTTTAATATCTAAAAAGTACTACGTCGTTACCTCAATTCCCCGGGAAACTGAGGTAGATACCTAGAAGGAACCTGCTCTAAGTTCCTATTGATTCGACGAGGATTGATTAGCTCAGTTGTATACCACTTTGCTAATAGGGATAATTCTTTATTTTTTCTGGGGAATCGGTCACCGAAATTTCAACCAAGGAATTGTCATTTAGAACTGGGCAGAACTGTGGGGAATGTGTCAAGGAAATGAGAAGAAATGAGGTTTTTGATTTTTTTCCGATATAAACTCTATACTTCTCGGGAGGCTTTCTTGATTCGTTTACGGCACAATAGAGACTAGGGAAAGATTTAACTTCTGCTGATGGTTACTGGGAAATGAGGCAATGATGTAGTATTCATTAGATACTCCAATTATACCGAAGACGGAAAAAGCCAGGGAACTAGGGAATTGTGACAGTTCTGCTGATAGTTCCTAGGAATTGGGATGAATACCTAGAAACCTTCTAGGTATCCGCCCTAGTTTCTAGGAACTGTCAGCAGAACTGTCATTGTCTGGGTCCTTCTTATGGAATTTGAATGATGATGGCTAATGTTGATGTCAGTTTCCCCAATCAGTATTGACGGTTAGTTCTAGTTATTTCCTCGATTCCTTATCTGAGGGATTGTCGGTGGTCAATTCCCATGGAAGAAAATGAGGAAATGAGAAGGTATCGTGATTTGGGAACTGTCTTTGTAATGAATTGTGATTTATTGACGAGAAGGGATCGATGAGGAACCGAAGAGGTCTCGTGAAGTGCTTGAGGGTCAGTTCTCAGTTCCTCGAGGGATATGTCACTTTTAGATGGTGATCTTAGAAATTAAGAGAATTCCCATACCTTACTCCTTGGATACTGCTGCGGTTTCCGAGGTCTCGGAAATCCTGTCCGAGTTTTTCATAAAAGGGTTTTTCTTGCAAAGTAGATGAGTATACTGATATATAAAGACAGCCAACAGTGTTCCATTGAAATGCAGTTGAAATTTTGACTATGACACATTTTTGATATGAGGTAAAAATAATTTTGTACAAAATCATATTTTTACGAAACTTCAAAAAGACTTCGAGTTCGTTGCTAAATTCAGAACCTCCTTTAAGTTTGTTAATTGTACTTTTTTCTTAGTGTAGTCAGAGCTGTTCATCAATCTACAATAAATAGAACTGTTTGCTCTGTATCACTCATAATATATTTTAAGGAGGTACAACAAAAAATAAGATAAAAGTTAAAATGAAACAGTAATTGGTGCACTACTATAGATGCACATAATTAGTATTATAAGGACTCATAACACTGATTTCATCCATTCTAGTTATATTTGTAAGCTTTCCTGTTAGGAGCAACAGACAAATGTTCGATTTTTTTTCGTTCTTTAAACCATATTTATTAGTGCGAACCACAATAGTATGTATTGACAATGATAGTAAAAGTATCGAAATATTGACATAGAACACCAAACTTATTTCTTAATAAAATGTTGTATTAAATAATAAAATAAAATTTTATTTAATGATTCAAAAATCTATAATGTAATACAAAACTTATAAGATTTATCGTTAAATTGTTAGTCAAAGAAGAGGAAAAAAAATCAGATATTATTGTTAGAGAAGGGAATGAATAATATATGAAATGGCTCGAATTATTCAAGCAGAAATAGTTCTTAGTTTAGTCCGAATTCTCTTGAGCTTGTTAGGACAGCGTTGGATTGTTTTTGGCGAAATATTCATGGCTATCAGTATTCATAATTGCTTTTGACATGCTATTTCTAGCCAAAATTTGGGCTTGCCCCTGACCATATGCAAAATCTTGAATACCAGCGGCGATTGAGAAGTGTGAGAGTTCGTAAACAAGTGTGCCACCCGTCGAGTCAGTACCTATCGTCGGAGCTAACCAGAACACTGAACATAAATAAATTGTGTACGGTTGGTTCGAGTAAACATAGGCATATACGTTGGCTGTATTGCATCCACAATTGAAAGTTATAACCTGCGAACTCAGCACATTTTTTATATGTTCGTAGTGTTGCTTTACTGCATTCCAGCTCGTTAACGTATATCCACCAAACCAAGTTGTGTAGCGCTTTGTTCCAGAAGGTGTTGTGACACGCAAACAATTGAAAGCATTATTAGCATAGTTAAGAGCTGAAGAGACTGCAGATCTAAGTTGAGACTGCTGAGTTGCTGAACAAGAAGCATACTGAATAGCGGATGCTCCGATAAGTGAGCTCATAATCTTATTTTGTTCATTTTGAATATTAGAACGACCTTCGATTCCTAATTCAATAGGATTCGACTCTATATCATAGAATCAAAGTCATTCATGGACTTTCTAAGAAGACTCTTCAATGTACGAGGAGGTCTGAAGACAACACGATCCGTTGACATCTGATATTTGATTGAATAATTGCAAGTCTTATTCAGATCGTATGCTGACGATAATCGAACGAGACTGCCTATAGTTTTGCCAGGTGGTATAGAAATTACATCATCCAGAGTCGGTCTACGTCGTTTAATTAGTGGACCAACATAATTAATTGAAGCATTGTTACAGGTTACTTGGAATAGTGGTTCACGTAATTCGTTGTCTGGTAAACACCATTTATAAATATGTATTGTTTTATTACCAGTATTGCTGTATCATAGGTTGAATGCTACGTCATGTGTTTTAGCAAAGACTGAGCGTGTTGAAAACAATCCAACTCTTAATTCTTCTGCGTAGATGTTAATTACTATCATTGTAATTGCAATATATGAAACGATATATCGTTGAATCATAGTTGCTCAATGTTTTCAATGTATCTATACGTTAGTAGTTTGTTTTGTGTACATACAAAAACGATTATATACTACCATTATATACGAGATGAAGTACGATATTATCATATTTAAATTATCCCATCTATGTTGATAGGTTCCTCATGTGAATCATAGATATTTTTGCATGATGGTGTATGATATCATGAATCGATCGGAATATAACTCGGAAAAAGGAAACTATCCTTTCAGATTAGTATGCATTATGGAAATGACTAATATGTAAAATAATCCTTGATGCATAGCATAAACAAACAGAGGACAAAATATGACGCATAGTATCTACTCAAGCGTGGATAGTATCCTCTCGACAAAAGACAAATATCTAAGATAAATCAAAAACTCTCATTGATCACAGGTAGAGATTACTTAGACATGAATCTTTCATCATTCGAACGAGCTTGATATGCAGAACATATTTCTATATCATTCATCTTCTTGACTGTTGTCTTTTAAGAATTCATCTCTATTTTTAAAATCATCCATCACATCACTCTTTGTATTATTGTGAGAGGTGTGAATGCGTGGATTTCATACTCGCATCCAGGAACTTTGATTACCCTCCATACTAAAGAGAATATTCGAATGATGTTGGTGGATATGTTATCATGTAAGCTACTAAGAAATCAGGCCGAAAATAGATATCATGTTTTAGTAGTGTAGTAGCAAAAAGAAATATCTATTTGTGTGACAATGCAATAGGTTTGGTAAGAAACTAGCAAAACGAAACGAACAACAAATTTTATTTGTGACTGAATAAACCAATGAGAAAATCAACTAAGAGACACAAAAAAATCATTATAGAGCATAAAAATAAAGGCCTGCTTATTCTTCATAATCATCACAAAAACACTTATTTTTCCGTTATTCACGATATTTCTGTTCACTTCCTTTCATCATACATTGAATCCCGACGTAATTACTATAAATTCATCGTGAATACAAACAAAATTGCATTACTATATTCGAAGTGTTGCGACAACATTCAAAATCAAAATCCTGCACGACTACATCTTGAAAACAAAACTATGGTCAATTGGTTTTATCTCACTGCACCAAAATGCTACACTAGAGAAGTAAATCAATTGCTCTAGGTGTACTTTTCATGGATGTTGACAAAATTTGAGGAAACATTTTTTTCTACCTATAAACACTAAAGTGTCTCTGTCATTTGGAATAGGTGTAGAAGATGTAGAAGTCAACTCTGTATCAACTTAGAACTCAATGAACGACTGGAGACGCTTTAGAAGAAAGAAAACATCCCTTTAATGAGGGTCCAACATCATGTGATAAAAGTATCATGGAGAGAAGATTTTCTCGATTTTGAGTGCCAAAATATTTTCGATTGTCCGAATTAGATCAATCAAATATACAATGAAATTTTGCATTGAGTCAAAATATCAAGCAAAGTACTTGTTTATTCTCAGTGTGCATGTGTATATGTTATGACCTGCATCTTCTTTAGATGCAGTCGCAAGGATTGTTCCCTCTTTTCTATAGGATTATGCAGATGAACTTATGTTCTTCTTGTTTCCTAGTAGTGTTAGTCATGCACCATGGATTTTCTTTTTAGTTCTATTCTAGTTTATTTCGTGTCATTCGATGAATGTGTCCTTTCTTTGTTGATCATTTATGAGATTTCCCATTAGAAATTTTTCAACGCTTCTTATCACTCTATTTATAGTATTGCACTGTTGCGTAGAGAGTGATTCGGATTAGATTTAGATACAGTTATATAAATAAAGGATAAGCAGAATGGAGATCCCACAGTGTATTCGATCGTTTGGAGTAAATATATTAGATGTAGTGTGTAATGCTGTACTGGAAGACTTAATACTTGTTTATCGAATATATTTGCCTCAAATGAAGTATCTTTCGTACTTATTGGCCAAGGTGGTTAATATTTTGCTCATAGAATTGAAGATAAGATGTCTTCAGAAATAAACAAAGCATCTGAAGCAATATCTTTGACGTGTAGTTGATGGACAGTTCAAGTTTGAATCTATCACAGTGCATGATTGTTACCCGTTATTTATGATGAGAGAAAATGTCATCTTTTGTAACTGACGTCTTTGTAATTGCGCACTTTGTCAATGACATAATTGAGTTATTTCATGAATTGGTAGAAGCTATGGGATTAAAGTGTTGATAGGTTCCTGAAAAAACTGTGTTATATAAATGCGGAATGGATTTTGCCGAGATTGATGAATTCTTTATTCAACTAATCAATGTTTATCTTTCACTTTTTGTCGATTCGAATATTGCTTTGGTGTAAAAATAAAGGGAACAATCTGAATTGCGATTGTGCGAGTGAAACCTTTTGATCTATGAAGTTGTCGAGTAAAGTGCCAACTAGGCTACATAGAAAACGTTCCCATATTTACTTTTAAGTGTTCGCAATTCTCTCTTCCATGCGTACAAAGAATGGTTCAAAATTTTCCACTCCTTTCAACCAATATTCTCTTTTGATACGTTTTTTCACTCAAATATGTTGGCATTTACAGCATTTATACACTTCTAAAAAAACGGTATCTGGGAAAACCGTTAAAGGGTTTCCAGTTTTGTTACCATGTGAAATCCTTAAAGAATTTCCGAGAATGGGTTTCCGAAAGCTCGAAAACATATCAGAAGGCTCGGAAACCTATCAAAACTCAATCATAATTAAGTATTGTATACTACTCCCAGAAATTCATTAAAGGTTTCCGAGGTTCATATACTGCGCACACAGCTATCTATGCCGGGTGACTCGAGAATAAGAAAAATATTCAACAAACAAAATCATTCTCAGTCTAAGAAACGACCTGACAAACACTACACCGAAACACCATACGACGAGATATTCACCAGTCAATCACTTTCGCCCACTACGTCTAATATCGTTTTTCATCTCAACATTGTTCAGTCACAACCTAAATAAAACAAATTAAATACACGACTGAAATTCACACTGCTTAAAACAAATTTCATCATGAGTCAAAACTAAATGTAAAAAGCAAACTCAAGAATAATTTCAGCAGCACTCACATACGAACTTTTCTCTCATTCATCATAAATGCACATATAACAGTAGGACGTACTTTCCATAGAATTTACAGATGGATTGTCATTTAGTTCATCCAAACTGAAAAAATTAAGAAATACAATATATATTGGTTGAAACCAACTCATAGGTGCCTTGTTTTTTCGTTGATCGTAAATAGAAAAAGAAATGCAAATACAGAATAGTTTGAGAAGAACTTACAATGAATTTGCATGCAATGGATTTCAAATGAAAGAAAAAATCTGTTGTAATACGAATTGCACGGATAAATGATTTTTATTTGATGAATCATAAAGAAAAAAAAAATAAAAATATATGGTAGTGTAAATAGAATGTGTGAATGGATTCTGATTTGATGCATCGAAAATTAAAAAAAAATAGAATTATATAATAGGTTGAAAAGAACTTGCAAGTGATTCCCATCGAGTTCATTGTAGTTAATAAAGAAAGCATAAGTGTGGCGGTCAATATCAGTTATTGTTAGTTAACATTTTAACAGAAACTGAAGACGTACTTAGGGCTGGTGCAGGTTTTCTGAGATTATGCTTTTTCGAGCTTGTATTTATGAACCGAAGTACTTTGTTGACCTTTTTATTAGGACGTGTGTCGCTGTTTAATTATGAAGAAAATTTTTGAGACTAGCTATGTTATCGGTGGAAATTTCGGATGCACTTACAATAAGAATCTTGAAATGTTGATGATAGCGCAGCATAATTTATGAAAAGAATCAAAAGCTAAAAAACATGTGGAGAAATATGAAACGAATGGAATTCCATGAATGAATACCTTCCATATGTTGATGAAAGGAACTCTCTCGGTAAATGAATAGTTGGAAAAGGCATAGAAGCAGAAACGAATGAGTACCTTGTTTTTTTTAGAAGAAAAATAATGAAAATGGCCAACCGTTCTCGATAAAAGAGAAAGAAAGAGCTGATAAAACAGTTTTTGTTGTCGTTGTGAATGTATCTTTATTGTCGACGTCTTCTTGGACGGTGATTTCGGGTTGTTTTTTGTTTTGATGAATCCATCTTCTGAGATAAAAGCTCAAAATCAAGTCTTTCATTTGATTTACGTTTAGAAGTTAGTCATTATCTTTGAAGGTTTCAAAAAATTCGTAAATCTATTTAGATTTTCCATTATACTTTTTTAAGCATTGCAAGCTTCGAAAACCAAGATGGTATTGTCGGATACCTCTTGGGGTAGAAAATCGACTTTGCTAGTAATATGGGTTTCCTAATATACCTTTCCAGTTGCCCTCAATACCGTCAAGTATCCGAGGATACTTTTAGGGTATCCGAACCGGCATTCTCGAACACTAAAAGGCTTTCGAGCATCCAAAAACGAAGAGGATATCTCTGGAACTCATGGTTGAGACCGGAAACCCTTTCAAAAACTCTGGAGTTTTCGGAAAGGTTTCTGAAGTCATTTGGGTTTTCTAGGAAACAGATTTTTTTAAGAGAGTATCCACATATTGATACACAACAGAACCGACGCGGGAAGATTTGTACACTTTTTCAAAATGTGCGAAGGGTTAGATCATCATACTTGAAAATCGACTGGTGACACCATATTTTATCTATTTTCACTACTAGACAACACTCATCATATTTGTAATTTTTTTCTAAAAAATATTTTATATTGCCAATTGAATTATATATCAATAAAAAGAGCTTGTCTTGCTTTACAAATCAGTATATAGGACATTTCTTTTTATGCCCAATATAGAACTGAAACTGGCAAAGTACCGTATTTTTTCACCATATAAAATTTCTCCATATTTCAGTATTTTCCTCAAAGGCCTTGATCATAAATGAATTACCATAAACACTTTAATTTCATTTTGTAGCCCATTTAATTCTGTATCGAATCACAAGTAACGCTCGTCCCTGTGACTCATTTGACCCTCGACTGAATATTCGGCTCTTTCTATGTCATACACTGCTTTGAAGTCCTCAACAAAGTTAGTATTAAACTTTTCAAAAGGATGGGTGAGTAAGTGTGTATGAACGTCGATATGAGTCTCAATATCGTTGTGCACAATGGTACGTAGGCCCATGTGATGATTTTTTCATAAACTCATCTAATCAGATTGATATCCACACATTGGTAATCAACAGAAATCCAAATGAGCTAAAGCTACGGCGGCACTATCCGCACGCACCCGAAAAAAAAGATTATATACAATTTTCTGAGAGATCACGAACCAAAACGCATTCACGACATTATTGTGAAAACGCGCCGTATTCTTGGAAAATTCTACTAAACATCCATATGCTTACTATCACATCAACCGACAACGTTGTTTATTAGAGTATCCGCTAGAAAAATACGAGTTTAGCTGAACTTCTAGCGTAAACTACATCATATAAGATCTGATCTGTAATCGAAATACCATGCTTGAAAGAAGCTCCTACTCAAGGTTGCCGTCAGACTACACAGATAATCTGAATATACCCGTATACATTCTTACACGTGAATGAACACAGACAAGGACACACACCAACTGAAAAACTCTCTTTTATTTCATTCATATCTACTTCCAATACAGCAAATATAAATTCTTTGAATGATGTTTTCCATGAAATGTACTATTCAAATATTGTGCACTTACAGAAAAGCCATTCTCACACTTCATTTCGAAATACTTCTCAGTTCTTAGCCACTGCTAATCCCTATTCAAATCCATGAGACCTAGATTGTTGACATTTTTCCAATGAATCCCAACAGCCTGAAGCATTTCTTCAGGGAATTTTCCAGTGCAGCAACTAGTTGCTCGTCAGCACTCCTTTGGGGCGCTACTCACAGCTAACCACTGCCACATGTAATCCTATTCTTCCATAAAGTCATCATCTTCGATATACACCGTATCGATATTCCAAGGTGATCTTACTTCGAAAAATCGTTAGATTTATAACATGAGAATTCTTGATCAGTAGTTCCGAACAATTGCATATCATTCGTCGACAGCACACTTTGTCAACAAACGTTTTGTCGATAGAAACTTTGTTGACAGCCGTTTCGTCGACATTATACTGTATCGAATTCATTTCGTCGACAACTCTTTTGGTCGATAACGTATTTCTTCTCTTCCTTACGAAATACTTTATTCTTACAATGTACCAACTTAGGAAATGATTTTACCATCCCTAACAAACTCAAAAGTTTTCCTCGCATGCATGTAGGTGCACATGACTGCCTGAGAGTACTTCATCACCAAAATCATAATGGCTTTCACAGTTCCACCAGGATCTACATCCATACATCTATACCTGTCCGTGCACATGCATCTGCTACTGCACTAGACCTACGAAAGTTTCAGCTCATGAACACAGTGCAAATGGGCTAATGAATTGTTCCAATGGATCAATTCAGATCCAAAAGAACTACTCAAGCCATTCATAGAAAATTTGACAATGAAACATAGATGTTCTGAGACCCATTGTTGGCTTCTCTTGACACCGAAGTGCTAGAAGCACCACCTGAAGTTTTAGAGAATCATCTGAGACACTATAAGAATTACCTTGGACGCTGCGGGACTGATTGAGACTCTATGGGATTAGCTGTGATAATATAGACATTACATTTAATGATAGGAGGCTGTGTAGCTATGTTGCTAGCAACTCAGCTGACGCTATCAGCATTCCAGATAGTGGCTATAACATTCCAAGTGATATCTAACATCGCAAATGATTCATAGCATTCAGGAAAAGGCTTCTAGAGTCACGCGATCCTTTAGCATCTTAATTAATGCTTCTAGTATAGCCAACGGAACTGCTAGCATTTTAGTCTCAGGACAGAACAACAAAGGGCTCCGAACATCTCCGTTTTACTACTGAATTTCTTCAAAATAACTCGTGATGTGAGCGGGAGTCGTTACAACAGTTCACAACAGTTCACATCAGTTCATTTTCCGTAACAAATCATCACTTTAGAACTTTCTTCAAATTGTCGTACCTCTATTCTGCACTCATGTCCATACTCACATCTGCATTTGCTGCCACACCTGTACCTACATGTTCATTCTTGTTATTTTCTATTGTATCTACTTGGTTAAATAAAAGAAAGTAGGCTAATGCTTCTTAACATTAGTGATGCTCTTCTTCACGAATGTTTGTCGACGAAATCATCCGTCGACAAAATTATTTCGACGCAATGCATGTCGACAAAAGTTTGTCGACGAATGATATGATTAACGTCTCGAATCATCACTTTGTTATTAACTATTCCTCATTTCTTTAACCTAATTGTCTAGCTGAAAAATTAGAGTTTTGTTGGAACTTCTGATTAAGGAAATCTTAGTGTAGTAGTCTCAATGAACCTAGCTTTCATATAGATCTTTTCTGAAACGACATAAGAGTTCGCTTGCAATATTAGCGGCTAGTTGTTCGTCGGTGCCCCTCCTGGACGCCACTCACGGCTAGTCGCTCCTTTTTCATCAGTACACTTAAGCAATAGTTGCTTATTGTCCATTTAACATAAGAAATATGACATTATTTACATATCTCTTTTTATATTACTGCCTTCGAGCTATAGCAGCTAGAAATTCCACGAATCAAAACTTCTGAAAACATATATAACGTTAAAAATATGTTTTTTTTTTCATAATAATAATGCATTACAGCCTATTGCCTCATCTCAGTTTAAGACCCTCTTCTATCTATGCATACATTTTGTCAGATCATAGATTTAACCATATCAAACAACGGGGATAGTTACGCTCGTAAAAGTCAGTCCTATTTGAAAATGATGGCAAAATCCAGCTAATTTGTATCCATTCTCTCCATCATTTCAAAAGACACTGGTGCCATTCTTTATGAATAGATGGCTTTTACTATGCCTTTAAAAGCTGCAAAGATGCGAAGATATGAAATACTTGGCCAACACCTGTTAATAAAGTCCCAACTGTATTTCTATACCAAACATAAAGAGTGGCCCAGAAGTTCTGATTCGATTTGTATAATTAATTTTTTTACATTAAAACACATAGTTAAAAATTTGTCCTTATGATAGAAAGATGCAGTAAAAGGCGCTCTACAAAACAGCCTATGACTGATTTCCTCTGACTCATATAGTAAGAAAGTTATAAGCTTAGAAATATGCGTCACAAGAAAATAAAAATTAACTGTGAACTCGATCATAATATTTTCGCTATAAATTCTGTTCCTTAGGTTCCTGGGAGCAAATTCTATTTTTAATAGAAGCGCTGTGAAATTCTCTACAAAATCATACATAGACGTTAGCTTCAAAACTTCAATCAAGAAAAGTAAGCACATTATACGGGAGACAAAAAAATTAACACTTTGTGAATTTGTCATTTCTTTTCGACTTGAACTTTTTCTTTTCCTGTTATTTCCATAAAAAAAGCATAGCACAAGTGAGAACTCAGTTGAATTTGGTACTTTCAAATATGCTCTTGCTTATGGTCTATAGAAAACTGTTCGTAGAAATGATGGTGTGCTGGAGAGCCAACTTTCAAAAATACGTCAAAAATCGACAACCTAGTTTTCGACACTGTACTCAGCAAGGAACAGAAAACCAAATCGACGTTTTGATGTTGCAGCTAGGTAGAGAAGAACAATCACTTCTAATAAAAACAAAACAAACCTAACCTAAAAATCTTTTGTTTCGATGAAGTTATAGAATTTTTACTGAGAGCATCAACTCATTAACGAGGTTCATGGTTAATTTTTATTTTTTGTGACGCATATTTCTAAGCTTATAATTTTCTTACTATGAGTCAGAGAGGATCAATCATAGGCTGTTTTGTGTAGCGTCCTTTACTGCATCTTGTTATCATAAGAACAAATTTTTAACTATGTGTTTTAATATAAAAAATTTAATTATACAAATCGAGTGAGGACTTCTGCGCCACCCTTTATGCATGTACCCATGTATATGTACACAAATATATATGGCACATACACTTAAAGAATCGATAGTACAGCAACATTTTCTCCAGGTAGATATTTATTTTTTTTTTGACAAAATTTATCATAATGATCATCATTTGATCAACACGTCAAGTTTATATATTAATATAATTAGTATTGTATAAATATATTTCGTAAGTGTTGATTTATACAATGAAGATCATTAGAAACATGTGTTATCTGTCACAAAAATTTATCAATCAGGCAATAAAACAGCAATATATTTTTATATCTTAAACAGTTTACTAACACATTTGTTTTTTTGTTTAGTAGATTTGAATAAGATAGTCGAAAAACATGATATCATTAACATGTAATTAAATGAAAAATTTAGATAATCAAACATAGATTTTACAATACAGAAGCAGAGTATATAACTATTAATTACTCATTTCAATTCTGACAAGTCCACATATAATAATAACGATGAATTTTTTTTTCCAAAATATATTCATTTTTTTCTTTTATTCTAAAAACTTTTCTATATTGATATATAATACGAGAACAATAGTGAGAAAAAGAAAACAAAAGAAGAGAAGAGAAGGGAAGGATATCAACGACGAAGAAAAATTAATATTTTTTCATACAAGGTCTTTTCAATTATATCTCTTTCAAACGAGTATCGAAAAGATTCTAAATACAAGAGAACAGTCTCCTATACAGTCGCTTTAATTAATCAAATCATTAATTTATTAAAACAAAACATAACTGAACAAGAGACATTTCTAACCAATCATCATAACATCCGTTAAAATTATACATTTTATACTTTCTGTTAATCCATGGAATATCGTTTGAATCTGTTTTTATTCAATTATTCTCATTTATTTATTAATCCAGGATCAACATATACTTATGCATTTTCTTTTTCTTTTACATTGTTCTAGATTTCATCTTATCATTTTTCCAAATCAACTGTAAGATAAAGAGAGACACCTGAAACACGTTGAACAAGAAGCTCGTGATTGTTTTCGGTTGCATTGACTTTTTTTTTTTACATAATATGGTTTTGAATAAGACTTTACCAATAACTGACAATTGACAGATGATTGAGAATATCCGATGATGATAATAGTTTCTAATACACACAAGATAGCTCTAAAAAACCCAAACATCATTTCATTGGAGAAGATCGATTAAAATTCTACAGATTATGTTGTGGTCATACTTCTAATGCGTAATAAATTGAAATAACGTTCAGCGACATCTGAACCTTGACTTTTTCTTATTGGTGATAAAAAGTTATTGAAAACATGACATAAACATGAACACAATCCTCTTTTTAATATCCGACCGTCTGCTTTTAAAATTTTCTCTCTCTTCATCACTACCATTTCGTGCATGGCAACTTCAAGTGATTTAACAGGTATCTCGACTACTAACGAAACAGCTTCAAGTAATAATAATTATGCATCTGTTGGTTAGTTTATTAATTAAAAAAGAAAAAGAAAAAGAAAAAATCTTTTATGTTTATTAAGACGTAGACCTTGATCAACGAACACAAGAACAACAAAATGAAATTGAAAAAGAAGTAAATATATATGTTGCTGATTTCTATTAAGTGGAATTCTTTCTCTAGGTTGCCGATCATCAACCATTAATAAGTGCTAAAATTGAAACAAGTGAATTAAAAAATGAATATTTATCAGAAGATAAAATTTATCAAGATAAAGTATCTGTAAGTTAAACTATTTTCATTCATAGAAATAAAACTTTACTTAAAACAAAAGGAATTAATGAAAAAATATAAATATCTTCGACGTACACGAGGTGATGGTAATTGTTTCTATCGTGCATTTGGTTTTGGTTATCTTGAAAAAAATTTAAATAATAAAAATGAACTTGAACGATTTCGTCAATTAACACGCGATTTAAAAAATAAACTTGTTCAGTTAGGTTATTTAGATTTTACTGTTGAAGATGTTAATGATGTGGTATGTTGTATAAGAAAAAAAAAATAGAAAATTAACTTTTAACTTCACTTTTTTGCTTTTAGGTTCTCGAAGTAATTGATAATGTATACAAAGGTGGAAGTGAAACAACTTTAATGGAAAGTTTTTGCTCACCAGCATATTCAGACTATTTTGTTGCTTATTTACGGTGAGAGATGATCTTAGTAGTTTTAACGCTTTCTACTCAAAAAAATTCAATTTTCATTTAACGAATGATTAATTTGAGATAAATGTATTGTATAGTATACGAGATTTCGATTGTTGAAGCTTTTGGAGGATTTCGAGAATGGTCTTTGAAACCATTTGAACACATAATGATGTCTACAACACCTAGTAAAATTGTGTTATTTAATTATATATGCAAAATACACAAATATTTTTACAGAGATTGTCAAATTTTGTGCGTCTCAGTAGCACAATTTTCAGATTTAAAATGACTTGAGCAAATGGAGATATATCTTCTCTTTACACATCCTTAAAGTAGATGCTTCATATAAAATAAAACTTCATATGATGTCTTTGATGAGTATTCCCAGAAACTCAATTAAGTACCAGCATGGGAGACATTCCACGAACATACACGACGGCAGCCACACTCTATATCTCTTATTCTAATACTTAATGAATCTTTTGAAGAAATCTTGAAACAGCACATGTAATCCTATCAGCCTTTTAAAAGAACTGTCAGGCAACACGCGAATTAAAAAAAAGTAATTTGTTTTTTTTTGTCTTTATTATGTTGTTGGATGGTGCATGTAATAAATTGATACCTTATCTTTATTTTAACTAATGATTGGACGATTAATAATTCTAGAGAGCTGTGCTTTTGTTAATTGATAGATATATGCATAGTTGTTCAGACGAAGGAAAGAAAATTTGCAATAAATCGTCCAATGTTAGATAAACTCAGAGTTTTTTAAAAAATCACCCATAGGTGTTCCTGAAAACCTTTAGAACAGTAAAGTATAGAGACGTGAACTTTTTTTTTATTAATGTAATTCTATGAGTCAAACATCTATTTTTTGATTTGAAAATTTTTTTCAAATCGCCTTAATATAAAAGTGCTCATTGATATCAAATTCTTTATTTTAATCTCTAGATCTTAATCAGGTAGTACAGATTGGTTACACAAAAATTAAGTGATACTTTGTAATAAGTGGTCAGAACTTTTTAAATTGCCTATCAGTATTTTAAGTTGAACATTACAGGATTTTTCAATGATGAGCTTTATTCATTGTAAAACCTGGTGTATTTTTGAGGCTTGTTTCATATCTTCTCATATGTTTATGTCTCGAAGAGACACCAAAGAGAATATTAACGAATCCAAAAAGTCCTTTGTTAAATCTAATTACAAAATAATCTGTCCAGTTTTGTCTGAATAAAATAAATTTATCCGATTATTGGTTTGAAAAATAATTCTAGATTCACAACTTGAGGAAATGCATAATAGTAGAAACAACAGAAAAGTGTCATGCTTTTTTTCTGTATTGGTGAATATTGAAAAAGAGCATTGCGTCAGTAAATAACGAGACTTTTTATGATTATATGAATTTACAAAATTTTGAAACTATCAATCTATTGTTGAGATGGTCAAGCTAATTTTTGAAAAGGTCGAAAGATTCTGAGACAAAATATTTAACTATTTTTTTGCGTATTTAAATGCATTGGTAGTTATTTAGAATCAGGATTTTGAGTTTCGTCTCTGCTAATAAATCAGATGTTCCTTCCAGAATTATGGCCATTTTACATGATGGCACGATATATATCTGATGATTAGAATGTCCTGAAAACTTTAGTTCAAAAAGAATTTTTCTTTTGTGAGTTATTGAATTTTTTCAAATCACTAATATCTTGCGACAGGTAAAAAAAATCTTTCAAAATTCAGTATCTCGTGAAGAACAATCTCTCAGCTGGAATTTTCAGCACCCACTAACCATCAGACACATGCTAGATATAGAGCCTGAATTCAACAGCGATTTTGTGAAGCTTGTGCATATTTTCGAAGAAAATAGTGAGTCAATGTTGTTTGAGAAGCAACTATTGAGAAGATGCCAGATGCTGCAATGACAATGGTGACAAATGACAAGGATCAGAGAAATTCAGAATTGAATGTAAATGAAGATCCAGTAGTATATTTAATAAACATAAAAAGACAGAGAACGGTAAAATGACAAGCAAGAGAAAGTAGAAATGAATGAAGATGTGAAAGAGTGAAGAGAGAAATATGAATAAAGTGAAAATGACTAATGAAAAATACAAACATATCAACAATAAAATATATAGCGTGGGCAACAAGACAATGAGGGAAACTACAGAGCGAAATAAATGTACATACGTAAACAACATCAAAATAGAACATAAGTGACGTTTGTATCGTCACTCCTTCCCTCACCATTACAGACTTGAGTAATGGAAAAAAGCCCTGAACGGTTAGAATACGTTTATGACTTTTGCGAAGATAAAAATCTATATTCAAGATGTCAACGATGATGAATACTGATACATTGATTTGTCACAGTTGTTGTATACTCAACATTAAAAGTGTGAAATAATCAATCTCACTGTATGTGACTTGACCCTAATATATAATCGTGCGTTGAGATCTGCTGCTGTTGATATAATGAATATTTACAACAGTCTTATTTGCAGTTTAATTCAATGCTTCTAATAGTAACAATATCAACAAATATAGGGCATCCGTTAAAAAAATTCTGATCGAAGTACAGAAATAAATGAGACAGATAAGTCTCAAACGAACTGCATTAGCAAGCTTTTATCACTTGAAATATCTCCATTGTAAATATATGTTCTGAAAGAGCACAAAATTCAGATTCTAATAGACGAACAATAGTCTTGATTGATAAATTAAAATTGAAAGGCTAAAATTATAATTGGTACTAAGCTGTGAAAATATGTTTCGATTATTTTAACTACAAGAATTCGAAAAAAACATGCGAAAAACTTACATATTGACTTTTACTCTATAGGTTATTTACTTCGGCTTATCTACAAATGAATTCTACATTTTTTGAAAATTTTATTGAAGATGGAAAAACTGTAAAACAATTTTGTAGCACCGTATGTAAACTTTTTTTTTTACTTGATTACATCTAGTTTAATTGTTTATTTTCTATGAAAGGAAGTTGAACCAATGGCACGTGAATCAGATAATATTCATATAATTGCCTTAGCTAAAGCAGCAGCTGTTCCTTTACGTGTTATATATATGGACCGAAGTGAACACTCTTTATTAACAACACATGATTTTTCAGCTACGGATGACGACAATAAAAGTACATTTAAACCAATGATTACAATGCTTTATCGTCCTGGTCATTATGATCTTCTTTATGAACATTAATTAAAACATTAAAACTCGGAGATATCGTCCGGTGATTTATATTAGTGATTAGATCATTTCATCTTTTTTTCTTTTGCATGCGAATGTAAATTCGTATTTTAACGAAAAAAGAAAAACAAAATAAACATTATTGATTCTCATTTCATAAAAATCTAAAAAAATTAAGATAGAAATTTAGAGAATGTCATGGTTTCCTAATTTGTAATTTAATTTTCTATTTTATTAGTGAATGATTATTGGCTTCTCTATTTTTTTTTTTGAATCAATAATTATTTGCTTCAATGCAAAGAACGAAAACGAAAGATACTATGCAGACGACAAGCAAATCAGTCGAGTGTGACTGTATGTATTTCGAAGTTAGATATAATAAGAATGATATGAGAAAATGCATTCATGTTTCTTTTTCTTCTTCCGAAATCGATAGAAGAATAGCAAATGAGAAAAATATATTTAGATGAAATCGCAACCATCCCCATGCAAACTTAGTCTAACAAGTAATCAAAAAGAGAGAGAAAAGAAAATAAATTGTGATTTTTGTACAAAAAAGAAACATGTAATAACGAAGTAATAAAAAAAATGACTGAGAGACACCTTCGACGACATCAATTGGACGCGAAGAAAAGAGAGAGAAAAACGATAGTTTTATTTTTAACAGGTATATCATCGCATCATATTGCATTCATACAAACGACATCATATTGATCTGCTTCCTATACGCAAGTAGTATGGTTGAATTACGTGCAGTAATAACAGTAGCAGTGCTTACGGCACTTATTCTTGCTGCTGTTGGTGAAACTAACAAACGTTTACATGTTCGAGATGACGATCAAAATAATCCTCCAGAATCTACATCACTTGAGCGTGCTCATTGGTGTCGTCACCGCAATGGTACTTTTTTTGCTCTTGGTTATACATACATGCAATCAGTATGTTCAATGTGCCAATGTACATCATCACGTATTATTCGTTGTTCAACAGTTCAATGTATGCCAGCATATTGTATCGATGATACAATGCCAAATCGAAAACCAGGCCACTGTTGTGCACAATGTGGATATGAAGCTCCAGGAAATTCGTGTCTATATAATGGCGTGCCTTTCCCACATGGTTCGTTCTAATCCTTAAAAAAAAAAATATATATATATTTATATAATAAATAATTTTTTTTTTTATGTATATAGGTTCCGTCATAAAATCTGTAGAAAATAAAATGCAATGTTGGTGCCAATGGGGTACAATTGAATGTCGTGATTATATGGGTTCACTTTTTGAAAGCCTGAATATCCTTAGTGATAAAGCAGCAATTTATATCATTGTTATCGTATTATGTATTGTTTTATTTTTCGGTCTATTAATTTGTTGTTCTGGTACACTTTTCTATTATTATTATTATCAACGTTATCAACAATCAATGCAGCAAGAATATGACCAATATGTTAATTCATCTGGATGGCAACCAATGAGCGAAGAAGATCAAAATGTAACAGATTTAAGTGCAGAAGAAAAACGTGCTGAAGCAGAAAAATATCAAGCTTCAAATCCTGATGATTTTGTTCCTCCCCCATATGCTGCATACCATAATTCATTTATGTCTGCAAACGAGGAGAAAAAAAACTAATTATACATTAATATATTTTACTGAATTTTAAACAAAAAAAAACAATTAGAAAAAACTGCATGAACATGTTCTTGTGTTTTTTTCTTTTTTTTTTATCCCATCCAAGCATTCAACAGGCTGTGATAAGGGAACATATTTAATACATATAGTTAGAGATTTCTTTTTTTTTCTATATATATATATATATGTTTATTATTGAAAATTGTGCTCAGAGTAATCAAGTCTGTCTGGCAATTATATATTTTCATATAATAACATATATATTTCACACTAATTAATATTTCAAAATAAACATTAATAAAAGTCATATTTACTTTTTTAAATCGAATTGATTCACTTGAATAAGTAAACAAAATCAATATACCTTTTAATGCGCGGCATCTGTTGCTTTATATTGATGGTCCTTGAAGAGGCGGCTGCTTGACGGCAACATGCATCGATAGTTACGTAAAATTCATATTAAAGATTAGTACTGTACAATCATCTACAATCTGAAAAATACCACTCGGTGATCATTATAGACATCTATAACAAACAAATAAAGTGTTTGGTACTTGAAGTTTTGAATTGATGTTTGTTTTTGATATTTTCGTAATTTATTCAGTAGATTGACTAAAGATCTACTTGAAAGAAAAATATAAATATATATGCACTTGAAAGCACTTCAAATAAATTAAAAGAAAAAAATATTCAATGCAGCAAAATAAAGCAATACCAACGTATGTTCTTCTATTCTAATTAAGTTTATAAAAAAAATTCATTGTTATTTATTATAAGTATCGAAACATATCGCTCTATTTCAAATAAAGGAATTTCACGTAATAAACCAACAGGTACACAGAAATTCTTCGATTAATATTATTCGACCATTTCTTATAGTTAATTTCTCTATGAAATCATTAACAATAAAACCGACAACTAAATGTGGTCAATGTGAAAAAGATGAAGCTAACATGGTAAATAAATTTTTTTTAAATCAATACGAAAAATAAAAAAATATAAAATAAAACAAATCATAATAATAAATAACACTTAACATTTTAAGAAATGTCTCGAGTGTGTTGAAAATTATTGTGCTAATTGTTTTACTCACTTTCATCTTCGTGGTGCCTTACAACGCCATCATCGAATTATTTTATCTGAAAAGCCATTATCAATTTTTCAAAAGAAAAAACAATTACTTAATACCAGTATTAATCTTCGAGAATTATCTTATCGACAATCAAAGGATGATCTAAATCGAACATCAATAATGACATTAAATATGCAGGAATCAGAACAATTATGTAATCAAAAAACAAATTTTGCATCATGTCAACAATCATTTTTACATTGGAGAGGTAGTAATATTCATAAATCAAAACAAGTTCGACAAAAACATGAATTAATATCATCAATCAATGAAACAACAGGTGATAAAATAGACTATTTTAATAGATTACCAAATATTAAATTTAATTCATCAAAAATATATCAACATACTGATAAAAATAATCAAAAATTTGTCAGTCAACGATTAAAAAAATCAAATATAATGAGAAACATTCCACCGAAAAAAGGGGTGCTGGTTAATATATATTATTCACTTTCTGATCATACAGATTTAAATGAACCCAATATTGGTCTTGAAGTAAGCATTAGTCCTAATTTTATTATATTATATTTTTTATATATCTTTAAGCCTTTCGATGGCAATTTATTAGCAATGCAAACAGCAGCAAGGTAAATATATTTGACATGAGCGAGAAATAGAATCTTGCGGAGTCAAATTTCTCTCGACTCCGAATAATTGATTATACATATTTTATTTCGATTTTTTCCCGTAACACTAAATATCATAAAGAATCCAAATATTGATTTGAATAGAGATAATTTATTCCGACAAGCATGTAGGGAAAATAAAATTTTCATAATATTTCTGAAAACCTAGAATCTCTAGAAAACTAGAAATCTATGTTTTCAGCTGCCAGAAAGCGATATCAAAAGCTTACTTTGGTTATACGAAGTGCATCTACTTCAAATCTCTGTTGCAAACAATTTTCTGTATTCCAGCTTCTATTTGGACTCTTGATACGAGTTATGATTAAGAGAAAAAAATCCGGCACAGCTGAATTTTGTCTTACGAAGGAATAAACTCAATTGTCAGGTATCGTTGGACTCTGTAAGATTAAGAACATCTGACAAAGATTCGGATCCAAAACCCACTACTCAAAATTTATGGTTGTTCTACTCGACTTTTTACCATTAGTAGCGTATTTCCAAAAATATGAAGACGTAGAATGTTATTCTTGCGATACTCAAATTTCAAGTGAATTCCACTATTGTGTTCTTGCGTAGTAAGCTGCTGTTTTTTTTTTCTTAAAAAGTTTCAGAGTTTTTTAATGATGATCATCTCTATCAGTAGGCGACATGGCAAGCTAAAACTCCACCTGTTGTCAGAAGTACCTTGTTCTTACTAACCATCTCGTAAAACAACCAAAACTCATCACTAGAAGGTCATGAGCCCAGATTCTTTTAAGCTGCTCTTAATTTCATAGGAATTTAGTCTTGGTCATAGTATCAAATTGACCTCCGTTCGACAGTTGAGGATGTGTTCCCATTAATATAACAAAGCCTAAAACAAGATGCTACCATGGAAGAGCTTTCCGATTCTTTTTAGTAGACTATCATAGTATTATAAATGAATACTTCTAATATGACTATAAAGATTTTTATACTCGTACTTAATTAATCAAAAACTCTCTTGTTTTCAGCATACAAACAACAACTGTTGAAGAGAATTCGAATAATGTTGAAAAGATTGAAAAACAAGAACGACCTATTACACATATATCAACAATATCAAAGTCACGTTCAACTAGTTCATCGAGAAAAAAAGACTTAATACCATCAAGACCTAATTCAATACCATTATTTCAACAATCTCTGTATATCAAATTATTAATTTTATAATGAAAAACCATATTTCGTATAAAAATATTTTAGGCGTTCCCTATTAGATACAAAATCTAATGATGAACTTCAAGCAATTGTTAATTCACAATTAATACTATCACGATCATCGTCATCTACTCCGAAAAAACTCGATCAATGTATGAATCTAGCAAAGACAACTTTAAGTTTTCCGACCATTTTTGACTACAGAAAGGAATGCATGCAAGATTTTCGAGAAACACTTTTTTCATCTCATATTGTATATTTTTATCAAGTTCTATCGTGTATTGTTGAGATGTTGAATTTTGTGTCACATATCAACATTTCGCTCTGTAGTCAAAACTTGACAGACAGTGGCAGAGCTGAGCGCCTCTCCTAACAAAAAACTCTGGGTCCACCATTACTAATGTTCGCCTTTTTTAGTATTGACTAAAATCTCCTTCTTTTCAGCTCCAACATTATTGAATCGGAATTGTATACCTGAGCAAAGTATATCAAATAATAAAGATGTTCAATCAACTGTAATCGATGAAAGTTCAAATTCTCAATCTGATTTAGATCTTGATAAGTTATTTGATGAATCAAAAATTGAATCCATTAATCGTTTAAATCATCAATCTAGTATTGATTCTTCAATCCAATGTGAAAAAGAACAATCTTCTACTCATGTTTTTTGTGCGAATTCTTTAATAGCAACACCATATCGAAGTTCTCCATTCAGTTTTACAAATTCAATAAACAACATTAATCGAATTAACTCGTCATCTTCAACAGATATGAATGATGATGGTTTTTTTACGGATGTTTTACCTCGACAATCTATTTCATCAACTCGAATTTTTCAATGTTCAAAATTAAATGAATGGATATATGCATCAGAAAATCAATCAATTGAAGACAATCAAACAATATCAGAATCAATTTCAATCTGTAAATCATCTATAGAAAGTTTAGTACGTACATCTTCAAAAGATTCCATAAAACTTATTGAAACATATGATCGATCAACAACTGAATTTGATAATAATAGTCGATCAGGATCATCATTATCATCAACTTCACTTCCTGTTTCAATTACATCATCGAAAACAGATTTTATTAATCGAAAAATTGAATCATCAGCAACATCATCAAGAAGAAATTCTTCATCATCAATATGGAAAAGTTCATCTTCATCATTAATAACAACGAAAACCTTGTCATCACAATCAGAAACAAGAACACCAATCATAGTTAAAAATACTAAAGTAACATCATCATGTAATAATAATAATGAGCCTCAACAAGACTCAAGTAATACATTAAAAGAGAAAAGTTTATCGAATGTACATACACAACAAAGTTCGAATGATTTATTAAAACTAAATTTAATAACAAACTCTACTGAAGATGAAAATATCACGTCCAATGATTTACCGATTAAAGAAACAACTCATCGTCAAACGACAACTAGTAATAAATCATCAAGATTTCGAAAACTTGAATTTTCAATGGAAGATGGTCTTAAATGGCACGAAATTTCAACTGAGTAAGTAAAGAAAATAAATTCAATTGAACTAAAAATTTTTGGCATCATTTCCATTACTATTCGATTTAAATAAGTGATAATGCTAGCATCAACATACTAGGACAGATAACACCAAACACTAAATCTAATTCAGCAGAAAATGATGAAAGTCACCGATAAACGAGATGTTAAAGAAAAATCAAATCATCGACTATAATCTTAATTCTTGCGACAAAAATTAACTTTTGATCTTGATATAGAGCATTGAAATGAATGATTTATTATTCTTTAAGACTTACCCACTGTTAGAAACCTATTTTTGCTTCAGAACAATTGATCTAGCTGAAAATTTCTCGAAATGTATATTCAGATCTTAATAGATCATAGTAAAAATTTTGACTCGAAATATTGAACACTTCATGAGCTATCATAACATCCGTGGTCTAAACATAGATCTCTGTGTGACAAGAGTTTCTCTTCGCGATTGAATGGTAGACATTTCGAATTGGTTTTACGATGCAACAAAGATCTGTCACTACGATATAACAATGTCCAGAATTTCAAAATATTTCTTCTTTACTTCTACTGATATTTTCTCTTCAAAATTCAGTATTTCTCGACAGAAAAAAAATTATTTTTTTTCAAAATGACGTCACGATTTTTGACAGAAAAATAAGCCTTAAAAAAATTAAAATTTAGTTCGAACAATTCTATGTCAAGAGTAACGGCACAATCACAATCGAACGCTAATAAACTATCTTAGTCAGTTTTTGATCTCAATACAACAATGATCATAAAGAAACACAAATCATATTCACTGTGTGAGTTTTTTTATTTGCTCATTAGAAATACAAAACCAAATAAACGGTGTATTGAAAATTTTAAAATCGATAGTATTTCTTGTCAATCATAAATCTCATTATACAATATTCACAATTTATATTAATCTCACTGATGATAATAACCTGCACTTGAGAATAGATCAATTTTATTTATTCTTATATTTGTTTTCTTGTTAATAGATTATTAAATATAATTGAATGAATAGTTTGACTGTTTATATTTACTAAAACTTATTTTATTTATCATATAATATGTAAAAATAATTCAAGTAATTTGTTTAACAAGCTATTATTCACTAATAGTAGAAAAGAAATAATAATAAAATAAAAGAATTTCAATCGATATAAATATTATTGATCAAATGAATAAGAAAAAATTATTTACATAGATCATTTTCTTCTAATCAATCATCACAAATTACAAATTTTCGATTATTAACATCATCAAAATCAATAAATACAAGTATAATATTTTATTGTATCTTAACTATAAAATATCATTAATAATTTCTTTAGAATTTTTTCAACATTTACATCAAAATATTAATGATGATGAAGAATGTTTAAATCAAGTTCATCAAGAACATTGTTCAGCATGTGAGTAAAGTGCTGAGGATTTAAAATTTGGCCGTGTCATAATTAGATGCAGCATATTGAGTTATCTTCAAAATCTGACTTTTGACATATTTAAATGATATTTTTTTTTAATGAAAATTAGGAGAAAATCTATGAAAATTAAAATACATCAAAATTATCAACTCAGAATTATTTTACTCTTTCGTTTCATTTCAGTTCTTACATCTCGTACCTGTTATTTTGGAATACTTTGGCCTGTACTTCTCTCTAGGTTGAAATGTAGCGAAAATTAGTTTTGAATATCAAATGTGTTCGAAAGAAAGGATAGTGTGCTCGGAATCTAACTGAACGATTAAAACAATACATATAATTTCAACCTATCTGAGAATAAATCATCAATTTATAACAGTCAAAGTTTGTGACTTGCACACTATAGCCCCTCATAATGTCACTCCAACAAGTTTTTCAACTTTTTTGCTTTTAATTATTATACATTCTCCTGATGTTTTAAAATCTAATGCTCATTACAAAAATATCGTCTAAATGTATTAAAATCAATACTTTTAAACGTAACTCGACAAGCTTGTATCGAATCATGACAAAAAAAAATTATCAGCATCATATTAGTTTATAAAAAAAACCCGTTAATTCACTTATTTTTAGTGAATATGAAAAATTCCAATGAAGATGCTATTATGAATGAACATTTATTACAAAATCTTGAAGATATACAACTACCATCAAACGTAAAAGATCTATCGATAATTTACACCAAATCAAAATAAATTTACTAAATAAGAAAAAATCGAATTTGATTTGCTTATATTTTGAGAGTAAATCAAAATTGTTGATCAACTATGAATTGATAATGAACTGTTAATACATGACTAATTTTGAATTTTTTACGTTGTCAAATTTCTTTTTTCTTTTTCTTTTTTTTTTTTTTTAAATAAATCGATCTCTTCTTTTCGTAAATCATACAATGTTATGTTTTTTTTTCTGTTGTCGAACTAAAAGTAATTTCGATGATGATGAATGGAAACCCCTTAAATGCTATTTTATTAATTTTTTTCATGCTTCGTCCTGCAAGACAATTACAAAAAACCTATGCATACAATTCTTTTCTTCTGTTTTTTTTTGTCGCACATATTTCGATGTCGTCTCGTGATGCTACACCAAGTTTATACCATCGTACAGGAACACAAGGTTCATTTTATCAACAATTAGTATTACCACCTGCTCGAACAAAACGTGGACACTCATTCAATCGAGATTATGTATTCTTTCATTATAAGAGACAAACTATTGGTTTATTTGTATCTATTTATTTGTTTCTTTTTTTTGTTCTTGATTTAGCTGCATACAAAATTATGGAAATTTTTCCGTTTGGTTCGTTATGCTGTTCGTGTTTGTTTAATTGTGAGAAAATATGCAATTGATTCATTACGTGATGGTAGAGAACAATTATATAATAATTCAGAAATTCTTTTTGATCTAAGCAAATTTCGACGACCAGTCGAGGTGAGTAAGAAAAAAAACGAAAAAGGCAATTTTATGTGATTCTAATGAAATCAAAAATATCTAGGAAACAATTGGAAGAAATATTCGAAAAATTTTAAAATCTGATCCAGCAACAAGATCAGAAGAAGATATTCGTATGATTGTTGTTGGTTTAGGTCAAACTGTTTCATCGTTTACAGGTTTGTAAATTAAAAAAAGAAAAGAAAAATTCATTCGAAGATTTTTTCGTATCTAATATAATCTATATTATGGAGATGATGATAAATTAGATTCTCATTGAATTCAATTCATGAGTCGCTATTAATGTTGATTAATTTGTTAATTCAAATAAAAAAAAAAAATTAGTAGAGATTTTTTAGACATCTAAATTTGGAAATAGATAGACTTAAATTATGCAATACGAATGTTTAATTCTACATAACTAGGATCGTTCTATTTAGAAGTAATTTAAAAACTCTAAAATATTCATGGATTGATATTCGTTTTTAATCATGCAAAGATTGCTTCGAACAGTTCAAAAACTATTATTAAAGACATTTAATTTTAAATTTTAACCTATAGAATTTCCTCTTCAACGACAATATGCATTAGCACGTGTTGCTATATTAGAAGAATTCGAAAGAGGTCGAGTAATACTTCGTGAAGGACATCGTGCTGAGAAGTTCTATTTAATTGTCGATGGTATCAGTAAGTTGAATTAAAAAAAAAAAATATTTTCTTCTATTTTCTTATTTCAAAGCTAATGTATTCAAACTACAAGAACATCCGATAACTCATAAATTCAGCTCAAGACTCGTTGCTGTGCTTAAGAAAGGAAGCTCTTTCGGCGTAAGAGTATTTATTCTCCTATAATAATAATAACCCGAATAATTGTTGTTTTTTTTTTTTCGTTTTTTTTACACTATAGGAGGTTGCACTAATCAATGCACATAGGAGAACGGCAACTGTTTGTTGTCAAACCGACGTGTCGATGCTTGCAATCGAGCGAGAAGATTTTGTTAAAATATTTATGGCTAATGATAGAGAAACTGAACCAGATTTTATCACATTTTTACGACAAATACCTGAAGTAAATAAAAAAGAATAAACTTTATTAATTTTTACTTCTGGTAATATTTGTTTTAAACTTTAAGTTTCGTGGATTTCCTATCGATAAAATTCCACATGATAGTCCACATATTTGTCAAGTGGTTTATTATCGGTAAAAATATTCTTACATAAGAAAACAATATAATGAATGAAACATTTTATTATAGTGTGGGTACATTAATGAGCAAAGACTCAAATGAAGATGAATGGATTTATGTTATTCGTACAGGTTCTTGTCGAGTTATTAAAGCATTAACACAAGTGACACCAAAATTAATAACAAAAAAAAAACCTAAAATTATTTATGATAACTTTGGCACAAAACGTGCTTCACAATATAGTATGGAAGCATTAGGCACATTTAATACAGTAAAAAAATAAAACAAACTCTTAAACTAATTTTCATTTTAATTTTAAATTAATATTCTTTTTTTTTTTTTTTATACTTTTAAGCCAAAATCACCAATTAAACCAGCTAAATGTTATACTGAAATTGAACAAATTCGTGAAAAAAATGTTTTTGTGAGTACAAATATTTCATGTTTTGCTTACTTCAAAATTTTTTCGGGGTCACTTTGTATAGTTTATTATAAAATGTTTTGAAACTATAAATTACTCAAAATAATTGTTTACTAGATGTATTTAAAAATTACATCTACTTTAAACTTTAAAAAAAAAATTTCATTTGCGTCTACGTATTTTGCAATTCTAAAAACTAATGTCATAAACTGAATATACTGTTCATTTTATTGATTTATTAATTATTTTTATTTCATAAGGGTTTGGTAAGCGTCGTTTTTGGACAATTAAAAAATGCACTAAGTGTTACATTAGTCTCTGATGGAGTTGAATGTATTCGAATACGAAAAAGTTTTTTTATTAAAATGACACCAGAAAGTTTATTCGATCGATTACGACGAGAGGTAATTTATGTAGAACAAATTTATTTAGTTTTTCTTCTTTTTCAATATTTCTTTTCTTTTAATAGGTTCGACCTTATGTAACTGATGATGAATTACAGAAAAAACTTCAACGTGAAGTCGATTGGACAGCATATAAACATTTACTCGTAAAAAGAATTTTTGATCGAAATGCAAGAAATCGTATGATAACATTTAATTATTAATCTATTGTGAATATCTAAGTTTATAATCAATACAAAGTTTTTTGTACTGATACCTGTGATTGATGAAAATAAATATCTGTAATATTTTTGAATTGAACAATATTTTTATATTCAGCACATACGATTTAATAGAGAATCGACATTATTTTAGAAGAATATTTGTTATCTTAATCCCACCATGCACATCATTTAAGATTCTACGCTTGCTCATGAGAATTTATTAGCAAATCCCTGTAATTTCCTCCCTATCGTTTTATTTAATCCCTAAGATATGCAATAAGTAATTCATTTATTATAACGAAACATTATTTATATATGGTCTGTGATGAAGCAAAGACATTATTAAGGATGCCTGCTACGTATGTGATATGTCATTGCTAAGATGTTTATGATGAGCAGTTTCTAACCTGTCTGTCATAATATGTAGGAGGCGGTGCAAACTTCTATTCTATTATACTCCAATACTCCTTTTAGATTGTGTTTCATGGAAATTTTTTATTCTGTAACATGTGTGCTAATTCTATACTATTCTCTATTCTTCACGTGTTCGACACTAAACTTTATGCAATGCATAATTGCAGTTCAATGAATTCATTAAGTTAGAAAAATCGAATTATATTGTTTATTTATGTATTTGTATGATAGTAATTTTAGATTGATATATGAAGAATACATAATCTGATGATGTATTGTATCTGGCATGCTAATCATTAACCAATGGATTGAGGAGTCATATTAGACTCACCGAGTAACAGTAACTACAACGTATGCTAAATTTTCTGTATAATAAAAACTTCTGCCTGATACTATCTAACATAAAACTGTCAAGGACTAAGTATTCTAGCAATAAATACGCTAAATCATCAACAGATCATAAACTACGTAGAACATGCTTCAAGTCAATTGAAAACTTATAATTAGTTCTTTAATGATATTTTTGGAAGTAAATACTCTCAAATTTTGATGAAAGTAGAGATATTTGTACGAAGAACAGTAAAGGTTTTATACTTCTCAAAAAGAACATACTCTTTTTTTATTCAAAAATAGAATATATCTTCTATTCAATGTTTTCACTGAAAGAAGTTTGAAGAATTCGAATGAGAAATTTTTTCTTGCACTCTATTGTACGATTCGGTACTTTTATAGATTATTTATATTATTTAATTTTGCCATCAAGAATTCTACAGAAGATCTTGAGTGTTGAATGAAAAGCAATAGAACTTATTAAATAATCAAAAACAAACAATCAATGATTGAATGAATAGCTTTTCTTTTTCGTTCTTTTGAGTATTATTTGCAGAGAACATGTTATTTGGATTTGATCTTATATCCGATACTTATAGTGACACATTACGACTACATGACAAATTTTAATTGAATAACGTCAGTTTAAAAAAATTCGCTCAATGATAATAATGATAAATCAAAAGACGAAAAGATCGAATATATAAAAAAGCAAGGTAACATTTACTTTTTTTTTTCAATTATTATTATACAGTTATTAATACTGTGAAACATAGTATCATGGGAAAGAATTCTTAAGTCTTAGTAACAATTGCTTGGATGGATTCACATCCAAACGGGCATCTGTTTCCTACCTACTCTCATTCAATGAATCAAACGAGATAGAATCATTTTGAATAGTAAAATTTAAACAGATATCTTTTTATTTATTTTTCTTTAATGTTACAAGTTCGTTGTCTTAACTGACATATCGATTAAATCGAATTACAAAAAAAAAAAACAAAACAGTTTAAGAGGTTTTCTCTGCCTTATCATTTCTATATGACATGAATATCTTATTTTATAGCGAATTTTATTTGCAATTTTTATTAATGTTGTATAGTGCCCTCTGTCGAAAGAGTTTATTTCGATAATTTTTTTTTCATTGTAGATGAAAATTTTTATTTTTATTTTTATTTTCTTTGAAATAAAGAAAATAATTTTAATTTAAATCTAACACATTGATTGATTACATAAAGATTCAATCATATTTTTATCTATTAGGATCATTTTCTCTCTCTTTCTTTTCTACTTGTGAGACTCTCAACTATCCAGCATTTACTCTCTAGTGTACCTTTCTTTTTTTCTCTTTCTCATTAAGTTGGTTTTTTTTTCCTTTCCTTTCTTCTTTTTCTGTTCTCTCATCTAGCTTTCAGTTCTTCTTCCTCTTTTATCCCATTTATTTTGTTTTGACCATATAAGAAAGCAACTAGTTCTTTGCTTTTTTCTTTATCAGGTAATAGACTATTTTTATCCTCATATTCTATCCTAGTTTGTCATATATGATAGCTATTTTTTTCGTCATGTATCTTATTTTCTAAGTAACTAACTAAACAAAAATAGTGTGTCATTAATTTTGTAAGGTTACCTCGTTTTCATTTTTTTTTGTTTGATTAAGTGATAAGAAAAATCTAATGTCATCATGAAGATATGATGAGTAAGAATAAAAAAAAAAACATATTTAATAGAAAGACACAAGCAAAAAAAAAAGAAACACAATGATGAAACTGCTTTATCATCACGATTTGATTAGGAATGAATATTTCTTTCGTCTCTTGTTATTATACTATCAACATTTAGACCAAGCAAGTGAAGATGTTAAGTATATATGTGCATCTCTTTCGCATACTTTCTTTTTTTTTTTTGTTTTTTCTTCTCTCTTTATCTCATCAGAGAAAAAGAAACAACACCAAGACACATATAGCCATATTCATCTTAACATACGACATTAGACGTCGTCGTCGTCAGACGATTGTTTACTGTTTTCTTCAGTAATTGAATTTTCTGTTTTGTTATGTTAACATTCATACATAGATCTCTTCTTTCTTTTGCTTTTTGGTATGTATATATATATGTGTATGTTTACGCATATTTTGCTCTTCACATTAAGTAAGAGACAAGTGACTCGCAACGTTAGTGTGCACACACACTTGTTTTAACAGTTCGTGTATTCGTTTGGCGTGTTGAACTTTTTCTATGGACAACGTTTTTTTTCTTCTTTTCTCATTCACTCTTTAATTTGATAGATGAGTAAAATAATCATGCACTGCGAGGTCAAAATCAACGACATAATATTCATTACGAAAGAGAGAAGAGAAAAAAAAAAGTTGTGTCATCGATTTCAACAATCTATGGCATAGTTCTTGTAAAATATGATGCCATCATTAATAAAACCTGTTATTTTTTTTTCTAGATCATCATCTCGAATATATTATTCATTTTGTCCATACTAGTTCTACATCCGACAATAAACAACGTTCTATCGACGCATTTGTCTTTCATATTTATTATAACTAAATTTTTTGGATATATCAGTGAAACAAAGTCAAATAAACATGATGATGACTATGGATCAATCATCTAGTAAATAAAATAATTGAATATATAATTTTATTTTATGTCTATTTTTAGGTTTTGATAATACTTTCATCAATTTTAATAATCATAATAATGCATTTAATCAATCAACATTATCATTAAGTGATCCTGATGTTGATTGGAGTGTATTTGAAAATGCTGGTATGTACATATCAAAAACAAAAAAAAAGAACCCTTAAAATTTACAATTTTTCCATGATAAATATTTCTTGTGTTTTTTTTGTAGATCGATATTTATTACGTGATGATAGTGCATGGATAACTCGTTTAAGTAAAGATTTTTGGTGGAATCTCGAACGCATATCAGAAATGACAAAAACTAATGTTAATTATAGTCAACAAATAAATTCAACAAAAAATATTCCTCAACAAGTTTTATCATCATCTATACAATCAAATGGTATTTCAACACGTAAAATTGTTGGTCAACGTACAACAATAGCACGACCAAATAGAAATAACATTCCAATGAAAACAAATTCATCACCAACATATGATCAAGATTTTGATTATAATCCATTTCAATCAAAAATATCCTTTGATAATAATATATGGACAAATTATTCACAACAAGCAATCCCATGGCAATAAGTAAAATAAAGTCAATCATATCTTATCATGAATATGCACATTTTTGTTTTCTTTCCTGTGATTGATACTTTTAAAAACTCCCTTTCTAATAGTAGTTAGCCATGTATGTTTGCAATACTAGTTTCGAAAAAATTCTTCTTCCGTTATACATTTATTTTCCGTCCTTTGATTAAGTCTCTTGAACTCCTTCAATGATCAATCAAATATGATAACATATATAAATTGTGCATAAATGTCTGATCTTAGTTTTTTGGTTATTAAGCAATAACAAAACAACAGTGAAATTTAATGTTTTAAACGAATAGATCTTATTAGGAATAAACACAAATAATTTTCTAAATATTCATCTTTAATTTAGTGAGTAAATGAACAAAATAAAACTTATCCTATCGTATTCCATCCTTGTGTGCTAGTCCTTTCTTTGCTTTTTCTTTTTTTTTTTTATTGACCATCTCCGGTGGTGTTTGCGTTTTTATCCCATTTATCATCAGAGATTATAGATTCTTTGTGTTTTCTTTTTTCTTCTACAGTCAAAACAGTGAATAGATAATAACGACAAGCTAATGCAAACACTTCATATTTATTGTTTTCTCGCTTTGGTTTGAATGCTCATTTTTTTGTTTAAAATTGTAACTCAGATATTCCTTTTTTTTTGTTTCTCTCTCGTCTAGTTCCGGTGTTTGCGTTTGTCTTTTCTTTCTTTATGTTGGGTGCTTGTTTAAACGAGATATCGAGTTGGACGTAGTGATTATCTTTTTTTTTTCTTCGTTAGTCATGTTTTACTACAGTTATGTATATTCATTTATGCGTGCATATGTAAATATTCTCGATTCTTTTTTCTTTGCCTTAATTAAATAATCCTTCCAAAAATTAATGCATTTCTTTTGTGCTATTATTTGTCATTGTACTTGATTCTGTTTGTCTTTCCAACCTGAAATGATCAAAATAAAATAATATGTATCTATCTCTCATTTGTATGCGATTGTATTTAGTTAAATTTCTTTATTCATTATTGTTTTCATGAGTTCAATTAATAGACATTTCAATAAATAAATGTAATAGAATGAAATTTTCTTATTCATCGAACGAGTGAAGGTGTTCAAGTGTAACGTGTCAATCGAACTGATAATTTGTCCATGAGTAAGCCTTTGATAAGTTTAGTAGAAGCATATAAAGATTCGTTCGTATGTGCGCTATTCTTTGCAAGTTTTTACAATTTTCCTGTATTTCGTTTAGTGTACTATATAGATTTTCTCTTTCGAAAGAAAGATCTAAAACTTTGAACAGGCACATCTCTCTTGGATCTCATGCTGAATGAAAAATTGATTTTTTATCTTTGATGAGACAGACATTCCTAATTTCATTTTTTTTACCAATACTTGGCAAGGACAGATTATGGAGACGAACTCTGATATAGACTTCTAGTAATCTCGTCAGAAGTTATGTATGAGCAATATATAAGGAACAATTCACGAGTCACATGTAAGAATCTTTGTTCGTAACACATCATCTTACAAATTGAAATCGTCAATGATTGAACGTCAAAATATTAATGAGAAAAATCAGATTCAAAATGGAAGCAAGTGAAGAAAATAACGTGACTATTGATGTCGTATTGAATATGTTTTGGAATTAATTAAATACTATTGGAAATTCTTTATCATTCTATAGTTTGTTTTGAATTCAATTTGGAATCATTTAAACATCTACTTTGAAATATTTATCTGACATGCAGATAATACATTACAGTGCATATGACGAATATTAAGTGCGTGTGATTATGACGTAATAGACGATGAATACAAATCATCAAGAATAATAGAGAAGCTTGTAGAGATATAAAAAGTATAGTAAGTTAAGGCTTGAGAATCACATGACGAAATTAAGTTGTTCTTATGATAATTTTAGTTTCGTATTTTTTTGCACTTTACGATTGAAAATGATATGAATTTAGTGTTTGAAGTTATCTTTAATTTTTACAAATCAATGGAATGAATCAAGAGTATATTCTATAATCTTCGTACATTTGTGCTGTATTTTTTGAAACGAAATATGTACAAAAAAATGATTTTTAAAATTAAACAAGTCATATTTGTACTTGAACTCAATTATTTTAGGACGCATAAGTCTTATTAAATTATGGTGTTCAATAAGAAGAAAAATCTTTGATTATACATGTACTTCAACTAAACTTTTTTGAATAGAAGTTGCATTACTAATAGTCGAATATTTGCTGTTGCTTTGTCGACGATGATGACGTGTTGCTAGTTTATATTGGAGTGTTGATGTAATACGATCATTCTTTGTTAAATCATAAAATAAATCAGGAGTTGATGATGAATCAACGCTAACTAGTTGCTGATGAAGACCAAACTCAAGAAGAAGGAAACGAATCCAAGCAACATGGATATATGAAAAAATTATCCATATCAATAATGCACAAATAAAAAGACCTACAAGACTAATACCGACAATAGCACTAATAGGAAATGACTTTGTCACTCGAACTGTTCTGGTTGAAGTAATTGTTGTGGATGCTGTTTTTGTTGTTGTTGTTGAAGTGCTTGTTGATATAGTTGTCGTCGATGTGCCGAGGGTTCGACGTGTTGGTATCTTTAGCAAAAAATATTCATTATGTAGTACATGATAATTTCTTATATAAAACTTCACTTCGAAAAACTCAATGGTCCTAATGGTATGTTTGATGTATATTACGTTACATCTCAATTCATACAATTGAAGAAGCTCAGTAAATTATACTTTACCATTTAGTGTTCTACTCAGACAAAATCTTTTTTTTTAATGTATAACAACAATTATAACATGAAACTATACTTACTGTTCGTGCTGTCGTTGTTGATGATACAGATGTTGTTGTTGTTGAAGCTAGAAATAATATGCGTTTACATTTATTTTGTTACAATATAAATGATGTAATTACTTGTGCTTGTTGTTGTCGTTTCATATGGTATGTCAAATGGCCAAAAGTTTGGATCACTAATTGGCATTGCTTCTTTCGAACATGAACTAGCTTCTATGAATACACCAGCATCAAAATAAATATAAAAATTTTCACCTGGAGTCCATACAACTGTGGAATTTATCACTATACGATCACTTAAATAGAGAACATTGTCAATTGCGGTCACAGCATTTAATACATAAAAATCAACATCATCTGATGTTCTTTTAAATCGAATGTATGTTTCTGTTGTTGGGCGTTCATAAATACTTGTTCCAGTAAGCATAGTCCATGTTGATGTTGTTTTTGAGACTGTTCCCATTGGATATCGAGTAGCATTTAATCTGTATAATGGTTGAAGACTAGATGTTTGTGATGATACAGCAAAACGAAGACAAGCTGAATCTCCTTGATTTCCAATTGAGTCAACAGCAGCGAAACAAAAGAGATTTTGTCCTACCTGTTGAGCACTTGATGTAAAATTAGCAAGAAAAGCAAAGATGGTAGGATCAAATGGATCTTGTTCAATAGACGTTGTTAATAAACCAGCTGGATTGGCACTAATTACACTCTCAACAGTAGCATTAGTACATTGAACTTGAAAACGAACACGAGTAGTCTGCGTAGTGCCTATTGGAAGATAGATACAAATATCTGGTACGAGATCACCTATATAGATTGGTCCAGTGAAACAAGGATCTGGAGAGTCGTAAACATGAAATACGAATTGAATAGGTACTTGTGAAAGATAATCATTTGATGATATATTGATCGGTAATATCACGAAATCTTCTACTGTCAAAGCAGCTGCATAGTATCCCACAATATTTGGTGTAAAGTTTAAATAACATCCATAATTATCAACAATAGCACCAGGTACACTATTACTAAGTCCACCACATTGTGTAGATCCCTCAGACCAAAGACAAATATATGGATCAAAATCATTATCAGCGACGTTAATTTTGATAGAATAACTGATTAAATTTCTTAATCGATAGATGGGTAACATCGTAACAATAGGTGCATTGTTATACCATCCAGTATCAACTCTTTTATAGGTTTGAATTTGAACAGCAACACTCCATCCCAAATTGTTTCCTGTAACAAGATCAAACCAAGCTGCATTACTAAACGCAGCTATAAAATTAGAATTTATTGGAATACTTAATGTAAAACGACCTTCACCCATTGAATATTGTTCACCAATGTTATAACCAGTACAAGGAACTTGAACATCTCCAAGTGATGTTAAGCCTGATGGACAATTACTGACACAAGCGATATCATAACTACTACTGCCTAAAATAGGTTGTCCATTTGCAATAGTTGCATCCGTACACAATGGAGTATAAAATGTGTATCGCCATGCATGACGTTGAAGAATTTCTACAAGAACAGTTGAAGATGATTCATCGGTTATACGCCAAGATATCATAGAACCACGAAAATGAGTTCCTTGTATAACATAAGACATGTAAAGCAAGACAAAGAATATTGTGTATGTATATTTTTTATACATGCTTTTTACAAAACATGAATAATAAAAAATGTGAGTCGAGCACTATACAATCACGATTGATTGCATGTATCTATGCCAACTTGAAAAGAAAATAGTATTTTATTTAATAAGATCATATGAAAAAAAAAATTGTCAATATAAATATGTAAGATTTCGACATGATTTTCTATTGTTGTTTTTACAAAAGAATAATAGCTTACTTTCAATTCAACTTTTTCTCTTATGTATGCACATTTGTCTATGGTTTTCTTCTCATAATGTGTAAACAATGCGTTGATAAATAAATGGGATTTTATATTAAAAAATTCATTCCTTGTGTTCTTCTGGATTATGTTTATTTAGAGTAAAACCATTCGTTACAATCTATATGCAAATATCGAAAAACTGAACAAAACAACAATAATATTCTTCACTCAAACTATAGTGTATATCGAATAATGTCTAAGAAACATTTCTACAGAGTCCATGAGTACGTCTTATTTTTTTGTGAATATTGTATCTTTTTCATAGAAACATAATCTCAGCTACTACTACTCAAAAAAAAATGGCCCATAGAAATTGCGAAATCCAAATAAAAAATCTCGTAGAAGATACTTGAAAGGAATCTTTGACCTAACAGTTTATTTAAAATATTTTGAGTGAAAAAAGTAACAAACTATATATCATTTGATTTAATTTTTTGTATTGATTTCCAATATGTCATTGATTTTGTTTGGAAAAACTTTGTAAGTTAGAGAATCACAAAAAAAAACTAGAAAACCTCTAACTTGTTCTGGAAACATGTGCATATCTTTACATTAACTGAGCACATGTACAAGAAAAAATGCTTTCTGTGACAATCTCGTCTAATTTGGAGCTGTGGTAAAGTCTTTACACTGATTACATTGAACATGTCTTTATCAAAAATCTTAGCTAAGAAAGAATGCTTATTTTTTTCAATATAGAAAGTTTTAAAACAAAGTTTTCATTATTGAATAATACAGCAAGAGCTCTCATTGTTTTAGAGTCTGCCTAATTTATTCCATTGTTTTTTTTCTAAGATGTTATAGAAATGGAATAAAAAATTTTTTTCGAAAAAATCGATGACTGAATAATACTGTACATTATTCAAAATCGCAAAAGATATCACTTCTATTTATTCATCAAATGTCCATGTTGTTCTCCATGTCGCAAGCTATCAGTGTACTAGGTGGAAAATAATATTTTGCCAGGGGGATACAGCTATGATTTCAAAATAGAATAAATAATGAATTTTATATCAAACGAAAGCCTGTCGAAAATGAGATTTATCTGTATTAAATGGTAAGGGTTCTGTCAAACTTTTTATATCAAACATGACAAATTTCTAGAAACATCGGCACTGTTACCTAGTAGAAAACCATCATTTTGAATCAAATTTAGTTTTTGAACTGCCTCATGAAAGAAACTTTTTCATACTAAAATAGCAAAAATTTCTAGAAATTTGTTATGTTTGATATAAAAAGTTTGACAGAACCCTTACCATTTAATACAGATAAATCTCATTTTCGACAGGCTTTCGTTTGATATAAAATTCATTATTTATTCTATTTTGAAATCATAGCTGTATCCCCCTGGCAAAATATTATTTCCAACCTAGTATTAATTCTTATGCAATAGAAAAAACAAAATTTTTTTTTGTCACATATTTATATTTCAATTCTGTCTTTTCAGTTTGTTTTCAATCATAGACATTGACGGATGAACAATGATTTACTTTTGTATAATTTGATTTTATGATTAGTTATTTATAATCTTGAAATGTCGACCATTTGTTTACTTTGTTTGCAAAATAAATAAAATGCCTAAAAACTTGAAAACGAACATGAAGACAAAAAAAAGAAAAATTCTACAAATGAAATACAAATCAATAAGATTTGTTTACAGCTTAATAGAACATCTGTACATGCTGATTTATGCGTGGAGTACATTAGTATGTAATGTATTAGAAAGATGATGGTGCCAGTTCATTCTTTTGTACCATAGCTTCCTTTAGATGTGATGGTAAGAAGTAATATGTTATAGAAATTTTAGTTTAGGACGTTGAATAAATCCAGTTATCAATATGCTTTTGATGTAGCTATAGAACAATAAAGTGTATCGAATGAGCTATAATAGAAAGATGTTGATTACTTTCCGATTCCAATCTTCATTCATCAACACCAAATCAAAATTTTTCGTTCAGCTTTATTGTTACTATGTAACATTATCTAAAACATTTTATTGTTTTCTTTTTATTTTCATGTATAAATTCATATTTAAGCATTCAATTATTTATTTTCTGCGTCATTTTGTATATTTGCTCTTAATGTGGAATCTATGCAAGTATAATCCATCTTAGGAATATTTAAATTTAATACTGCTAATTGTCCAACAGAATTCAAGTAGAAACTTATCTATAGTTATTACATGAAGCGCTTTGACATAAAATTGAAATCTATCAACAAAGTTTCACTAAAAGTATTTAGAAGAGACAGAAAAACTATTTGGAAAGCTATCAATCTTTTGAACTGAAAAGATGATAATTAAATAGAACATGAAGGAGCATAAAATACTTTAAGATGGTTTGAATACACGTTGATTCATACAAGAGTTATGATTTTTAGTTTTCGGGAAGGAGCAGAAGTCGATTGAACTGAAATCTTTAGTGTGTCAATTCGAAACAATCATCTCAACTATCTGAAAGTTTCACCTGAAAAAGATAGAAATCTAATGTGAAAACGAAGTTTCAAAATTTTCTTTAAAATCTTGTAGGTTTTAGAGTGTTTATCGTAACTAATTAAACTTATTTAATGATCTTTTCATTCATCTAGAAAAAGTAATATTTGTAAAAGTTATCTCAATCATTTTCATCTTCTACGGATACTTGAATACTAAAGAATAACAAAATAATGTTAAAAATTCATACAAATCTAGTGTATATCTAATTACATAAATCAAGTACCACGACTACATGAAAAAACGAAAACGTTTATATGTAGGTAAAAAACCTTACTCTCATGGCTACATCGAATCAACGTGAATCAATTGTATAAAGATGTTTCAAAGTAGATTTAATTAAATCTGATATAAGGTTTGGTCATTCTTTGAAATAGCCGACGATCAATATTAATAATGATCGCTGTTCAATCGTTCATAGCATATCATAAGCGTAGAGATCGGATAAGAAAATTGATTATGAATAAAAGATTGTAAATGGATGATAAAGTTTCTCTGCACAAAATACAGATCCATTCCATCGAGAGGAGTCCGTTCGTAAAATCTTACTTACGATGACTTTTGCCATCTATTAAAGAACATATCAAGAATGTAAATTCTGCAAATAGTTTTTCAAGATACTTTTAGCTATTTGCATACCTGTATTGACTCATCAACACTTTAGTGGATTACCGGTCTAGATCCACTATTGGAATGAAATAGCATCTTATTTTTAGTCAATAAAGGAATAAGACATCTAAGTCAGTAGTATATGACTTATGACGAGATTACTTTGTCAGATGTACTCATGTAACAGTAGGTTAATTCATCTATGGGAGATATGTTTTGATATGTTGGCACATACAATTATTTTTCTTTCTTGAGATATGAGCAGTCAGAGCTGTCAATCTTGTTGTTCATGTTTGTTGTTGATGGAATCGTGAAACTAAGAGTAGTTTCATTCATCAAATATACACTGACAATTATTATATTCACGTTTCAATGAAACAGAATTCGATTTGAATGAAACTCAAACTCAAGTTCTAACTGGTCTAAATTTCTCATAGAATTTTCATTTAAATGAGACAATCATGCTTTCATTTTAGTAATGAATTTTTGAACTGAATTTTGAATTTCATGTTCATGAACTACGTTACGTTTTTGAACCAAAGAAAACCAATAATTATACAATACTAAAAAGTTTTCCAGTTTCTGTCTAGATGCTATGAAAAACTTCTTTAGCGCTAATAGATTGTTCTTTGATGAAATATCTTGCTCATGTTCATATATTCAGAGTTAATTATCTAACATCAAAAAAGCATGCGATGAGATTACCTTTGAGTTTTGTCAAGTCCATCTTTTTAGATTCGTATCATGTATTGAACATAGAAGATTTTGAGATTGCTTGAAATTATTATAAACATCGTCATTGAGTCAGAAAAGTACATGATATGAGTCAAAATTATGATTAGCTTCATTAACCTTAATCGGGCCATTAATTCCGTTTTTCAAACGGTTAATTGCTAATATAGTGATGATAATGAGTAAATTGTTAGATATTGTAATTTCTCATTATTTAAAAGTTTGAATTTGAATGACAACATTCATGACCAATGTTATTGACTTTCATCGATTGTATGTTTCTAATCAATATTCTAACTTATACATAAAATTAATTTACTTGCAAAGTTAATTATATCAGCAGAGCAACTCATAACAAATGAAAGAATCGCATAAAATAGATTGACCACTAGAAATGCATGTTATTATATCTATCATATTGCTAGGCATGATGTAAAAGAATTTTGATGAACAGTTGTGACGATGAATCATTGATCACATTCTAATACTGTCATCGAACCATAGATATTCATAGTCGTACTGACTTTCTTTGAACATTAAAGCAGAAAAGCACACAAAGAAAGTCGGTAAGAATAATGTATTTTTTTCTTCCAAAAATTCATAGTAATAATATTAATCGAACTTTATGTAATAAAAAAAAACATTATTGTAAGTCATATATCTATAATCATCTTATTAAGTTGGCTTCCATCATTTAACGAGATTTTTGTGGATTCATCACTTGTTGATAAATTCATTTTGATTAAAAGACAAACAAGATAATGCATCAACCAATATTTCGTTCTCTCATGTTGAAAAAAAAATCTATAGTATGGATTATTTAGATAAAAGTTGACCTTAGTGATATGAGAATGTGTAACATAATGTATCTTATTCATTTGTATCATTTAACCTACTTGCAAAGTGAATAAGAGTGCTCTTAATCAATAAGTAATAGAAGAATAAACCGTTATTCTCATTTCTCTCATAATATTTGACTTTTTAAGTCAAATGGCAATCATATTGTAAAGGTGAATCAAAGTAAGATTTAATATGTTTGCATCTGATCGAAAATTAGTCTTCTCATCTGTACGTTATAGAACTACATCTGATTTGATTCATGTGTCATGTTAACATGAAGGACGACTCTCCATATATTTCTTTCTGCAAAGGGACAATTGTCGTTATCGATAAGTCAATGCCATAACAGAGAGAAAGAAGATTATATATGCATATAATCATCAACCTTATTTCTTTCGTCAAGAGTATCTTCTTAATATATGTGGCAATAGATAGATAATAGATCAGCACCATCGACGTCAACAATAAACTAAGAAAGAGAGAGAGAGAAATATATATGAGAAGTAATAAAGGACAAAACATCTTTTCTCTTTTCGTTGTTGCTATCTGAAAGTGATAGTAGTGTAACAGAGAATCGAGAAAATACGAACGAGCTAAGTATTGTTCTTTCATCACTCTAACCAATATCTCTCGACTATGCCACATCCCATAACAACAATAGAATAACAAGGAAAGAAAACTACGATGATACGATTGTTATCTATCTATAAACTAGTACGTTTTTTTTTTTCTTGAATTTAATCATCAAAAAAGATATGCACATATTAAAAAAAAAAAGAATGAATTTCTTCTATAATTTTTTATTTTGTTAATTAAGATTTAAATAATGAGTAGTATACGTAATGTGCCAGTCGATATTGCATCGACTCGTATTTTACAGTATCTTCGAACTCATAATTATAATGATTGTGCTATTTATATTAATCGTCTTAATTCAAATACATTCCGTAAAATCTTAAACACTGATTTACCCATCGATACTTTACTCGCTCAGTTACCATTTTCGATTGAAATATTTGAAGTAATCTATTCAAAAATATTTATCATTGATCCAGATACATTTCCTCTTCGAATACTTAAACCTGAACGACTTATATCAAAGATGATTAGTATTTTTTCATTATCAATGCATGATAATACACTATCAATATCTAATACATCAATATCTAAAGAACAATATACTGATGATGAATTTGTATTAAGTAATCTTGCTAGTATACTACGTATTATATCTTATATTCAACCAATATTATTTAAACGTCTTTTACGTCAAAAAGAAACTATTGATGAATGTATACTTTATTTTGAACAACGTCACTCCAATATAATAAATATTTCAACATTAAGAAAATCTACATCATTAACACATATTAACCTTCAAGAAACTTTATGTCATGAATTAGAATCAACAATTATTTATTGTCAACAAGCATTACATAAACTTGGAACCAAAGTAATTACAATGCCTCGAACTTCATCATCAGCTCATTCGACACCATCTTTACCAAAAAAGAAAACTTCAATACGTACATCAACATCAGTAATATCATCTATAACAACTGCTTCAACGGCTAATTCACTAGATGATATACAAAATCGTCTTTATCAACATACAGCAGTATTAAATTTAATTGAACCATATTTATCACGTTCAAAACTATATACAATTGTAAATAATCTTACTTATAAAGTTTCAATGGATAAACAAATTTTATTAGCATATGCTCATATTAAAACACATGAAAAACAAATACCTATTAGTGAACCTTTATTACCATTATTTAAACGATTTGCATTCGCTTATGAACGTATATTGAATATATACATATCGATAAAATTATATAGTTCAATGTTTATTCAACTGTTTTAGGTATTATTCAATTGTGGAGACGCGTAACTGACAGTACGTTGATCGACGAATGCACGGATGATATTGTGATTGACGATACAACTGTTAAAGGTGTAAGTGGTATGGGTGGAATATGTTATGAACGAACACTAACTCGTAAGTAAATTTTAACCATATGAATAAATAAAAGTAGCCATTAGTCGTATTGGTCATCGGTACGATGAATAGACTTGTCAATTTCTTTTTCTAATCGACACAGGATGGTGATGGTATACGATAAGAGAAAAAATAAAGAAGAAGAAATATTGAGGGCTTTTTTTTGCTTATAGACAATTGGGATGCCTACGTCAGATTAGTACAGTCACTCGTTCTTTTATTGATGCGCACTGTGTTTATCGAACAGCAGTAGTCTATCAAACAAGAAAACGATTTTTATCCCTTTTATGTCCTTCTAATAATCAGATCACATAGGAAAAAAAGAAAATAGTAAGTAAGCAGAATATGTATTCACCAAATGTAAGAAAAGGATAGAGAATTATATATTATTAAATAGGTTGGATATATTAGATGTATGAAATCAATATTTTTAGATTAGGATCATATATATAATTGAAGAAAAAAAAAGTTTACCTATTTTTTATTTTCTTTCTTTTTCTTTTTCTTTTTTTGCTGTCGGTTATAAAAATATATTTTATAGTTTATGAGTTACAAGGCCAGACAAAATGTCTGTACACCGATGATTTGCATTTTTTTTTTCTATCAAACAAATAAAACAATTACTATATATTGAATATATTCTTGAATATACTAATAATTAATAGATAGTTGAGAAAGACAATAATATGATCAATCTAAATGCAATTGTTATAAGCAGAAAGAGTAAGTAGCAAGATTCGTACACCTTTTGTATATAGACATTTGCCTTCTTCTTTTTCATCGTTCTCTTCTCATCCATCATCACATTTTCATTCTTTCACACACACACATACACACTATATGCGACATCCCTGTCACGACTTTAAGACGAAGCAATATTGTTGATTTCTCATTATTTTTCGTGCATACATTCTTAAAAAATTGCGACAGTAATGCTTAGACAAAAAAAACCTGGTGTACGCAGCAGTGCCAATAATAACAACAACAATAACAACAAATATGCACGTTATTCAGTTTTAGAAGACTTTCAACTATATCGTAACCGGCACGGTAAGTAAAAAAAAAACATGTTTTGTATTCGTTATTCAATCCTTATTTTTTGTTTTCTATGTCTTATCGAAGTGTGTGGGAGCCTTTTTCTTGCAATCGATTAGACATTATAAAATTGCACATCTTGTGTTTATGTATTGCTGATGAATTGACTAGTTGATTGAATCAATCAATGAATAGATACAACATGATTAGTTGTTGATATATCTTAGTAAATATATTCATGAAAGAACCCGTACCACACTATGCAATCAGAACAAAATAGATAGAGCTAGTTTAGCTGGCGGCGTGATGACATGCACGTCGATTCCTGCGAGGTTATTAATAACGTCGCATAATCTTTCTTTTTGTGACATCAGCATGTTTTAAGGAAGCAGCTATGTCGCTCGTTTGTTCATCTTGAGTTGGTTATCATACAAGGAGAAAAAGAAGGAAAACTACTTAAGGAGGATATAACCAATACATGATGACGTGAAATATCATCATCGTCATTCTATTTGTTTTGCGTACAATTGACGATCGTGTTTCGACAAATATAAATCTATCAACTACTACTACTATTCGATGGTACCATGTTCAGTTTTACTAATCGCAAATTCAATATTCTCATCGTATAACGAAAGGGATTATTCGTTCTACGTTTGTAAAGCATTATCTTCGTTTTTGTTTTAACTAAAAATGAGTCAAAGTTCGAACGACGATCAATTGACACTGTATTTTACTTCTTTGTCTCGTTCTCCTTATTTGTTTTCGTCATCCCAATCACCATCTTCTACAGTCTTGATTAGATCATTTAGATTACCATCATATCACACTTCACGTGTTGGTGAGTTTATATTCTAAGATAAATAAAAAAAAATCGTACATGATAGTCTATTAAAATAAACGAGTTTATTTGTTTATCTTTTATTGAAACTATTGTATTTAATTGTTTCGTTTTTTTGTCTTTAGAAAACGATTTTCCACTTTATAAAGATGATATGGCTGTCAAAGATGGATTAATAGGTAAGAAAATTTTCATTAAATTCTATGATAATAGACTAAAAAGAAAAAGAAAAATATATTTTCATATTAGCATTATAGTCACAATTTGTTAAATATATATGAATATTGAGATTATGTAATTTGAAACGTCAGATTATTTTTTTTATTTGAAATCGGAGTTAAATATAAAGTTTTCATGAGTCGAAGAATAAATCAATATAGATATTTTTAAATATATAAAGAGATATTCTTCTTTCTATTTATTTTTTTACAGATGTAAAAAAATCATTAGATGTCATTAAATCTGTTCAGAAAAGATGTGTCTATTTTTCTTTTTCTTAGAGATGACCAATATATCAATTTGATTCGATCGTTGAACATAATAGATTGAGTATTGTCTATAATAGAACATGATGCACTAGCATTAGTATATGTCAAACTAATGTAAAAGAACATTATAAGATAAGAATCTTTATCTTTAAACTATCATAAACTTAATAAAATTTTGTCAATTACAACGTAATTGTATCAATGTAACTAATAGAATTTAGTGTCACATGATATCAACACATCATTGAATTATAAGTACAAATTTTATTCATTTTAATAATGTTATGTTTAAAGAGATTTTATTTCTATTTGATAAGGTAAAAATGATGACATCTTGATCAATTTTTTTTTTTAGTCACATAAGTGCTATAGTTAGTAATAAAGAAATAGCTAGCAGAAAATGTGCCTGTAGATCATGTTGGCATTGACATGCAGACGCTATTATTTATGAAGATATACAGATATATTTGTCTCCTTGACAAGAGAAATCATATTGTACAAGCTTTTTTTTATGTATTAATATATACAATGAATATTTCAATAATATTGTTGAAATATTTCTTTTGCTTATCTTTATGAAACTATAATTATGTTCGCATTGATTAAAGATAAAAGACTAAATATATTCTTCGGCCGATTACTCAAATAACAGCGAATAACAGCAGGATATCATCGGCTGATTGGGTTCATAGTTATTCTGATGCTCAGTAGGAAATGTTTACTTCATTGTATGGTACATAATGACAATGAAGAATTATAGAAGACGACTGAAGCATAAAATAATGATGATGTATTTTCTTTTTCTAACATTGACATATAAACAATTTATATACAAATCAAACAAATGTCTATGATGAAAAAAGATGACGATGATTTATATATCTATTTTTTTGTTCTGTTAATTAAATCAAAATTAATGATATATGACACTTTCTGTATATATATATATATGTTTTCTTCATTCTTTTTTTGTTTTATCATTATATCTAAAAGAACAAACATACACGTAATTTTCATTAAGTAATCACCCTATGTGGTCACATCTGCTAGACTTTACTAAAGCTTTCGGTAGTGGCAAATGAGCATGATTATAGTTATCATTCATCCATTAATATTATATCGTACTCATATATTCAGCAAAAGAAGAGAAAGAGAAGTAGAGTACGTCGCACAGAAAGCGAGCGAGAGACAGAGAAAGAGATGACTCTTCTTAATATATACACATACTACTCTTTATACTCGACAATGTAATGCATCTATCGAACTTTATCATAAAATAACATCCATGTTGTTTCTCTGTTGATCGTTCATTGCCATATTCACCTCCCACTTGTGGTATCTAATATATATATATACATATATTTCTTCGACATTTTCAATGGAATAGCATATCTTTCATTGATAATAATACCAAATCAAATTATTCAATCGAATATTTATCCAATTTTAAGAACCATATAAATCTCATTAGCAATATGTCAGATGCTGTTAATTTTCATTTTATTTATACACAACACTCACCACATACAGTCAATAATCATATTCGAAAACAGCAATCTACTAGTAAACTTATCAATACATGTCTTTCGACAGCTGCTCAATATCTTAATCGAACTAAAAGTTTTCATGTACCATCGAATTCAACAATTATAAATAACAAAAATTCTCATCAACAAGATTGTTTAACAAATAATCTTGATTTAGCACGATCTGTACCTTCAAATATCAATAATCTTAATCAACCATTAACTATTCATAGTCTTCCAATAACACCAATAATGCATCATGAACATCGATTTCAACCAATTTCATCTGAAATAAATATAAATGAAAATAATAAAACACAAGGTATTGTATATACTTTACGTCGTTCATTAAAAAAAAATAAAGAACGATTTTATAATAAACGATCAACAACAATGAAATCATGTAATTCGTTAATTAATTATGAACAATCAACAAATATTCAACCAGAAATATCAATGACACCAATATTATCTTTTCGTCATCAATATTTAGAAAATAATACTGATTCATGTTCAACAATAACAATGAAAAATGATAGTTCGACAGTTTTAACTGATGATATTAATAATGATGATGAATCGGAAAATAATGATCAAATATGTAAGAAATTTATATTCGATTTACAAAAAAATAAATAAACAAACAACGAAGAATTTTATTTTTATCAATCTAATAAAGTATCTCAGAGGAATCAATTAATCGCCATCATTATCTCAATTTATTTTATTATATAAGATTCTAGAAGTAATAATTGATATTAGACAAATACTCAGAAGATAAATTCATTCGTGTGTAATTATCAAAATCATATCAATATCACTTAATACTTTCCATATAAGTTTTTTTTTTGTCTTTTTTTAAAGAATTATTAGAAAAGGTCAAAAAACATAAACAAATAAAGATCCTATTCTATCCTTATTTGTTTATTATTGATCTCATAGATAACAGAAATATCTTTTATTGAGAAACAAAGAAAAGAATAACTAGATTTTCCTTGTAAATGGCAGTTCGATTGACAATAGGCATATTTTCTGCTAATGTAAAAAGCAATGAGGTTAACTTTTCTAAGTGCGCATCAATGATAACGGTCATTCTATTATAACAGATTCGATTACTTCTCCATTTACTACTATTATCATTATTTTTTTCTTTTTCTTTCTATTACATTTAAAAAAAAAAAGAACAAATTGAATCTCATGTCTGTTTATTTTGTTTTTACTTCATGTGAATTGAGAAAAAAAGAACGAATAGTTATGTCGACAGCTTTATCGTGCATGTATTTTGATAAATCAAAATGTATGTAACATTATATTATATTTTGTTTAATATATCAATTTTTTAATTGTAGCTCCACTTCAACCATTAGGTTTGAATGGACGAAATCGAATACCTACTAAAAGTCCTATATCTCCATCATCATCATCATCACCCATTGTTCAACATCAACAACAAACAGTTAATTTACCTCCAGCATCATCATTACAATCAATTCCACCACCAATAACAAACGTTACAAATTTCACTTCAATAGAAAATGTTCAACAACAACAACAGCAACAAATAACAAATGCTGATTATGATGAAAAAGAACGATTAAAAAATGATTTAATACAATTAAAAAATGAATTACAAAAGTCCAAAGAAACAATTGCACGTTTACAAAAAAGTGAAGAACAAATGCGTGAAAGGTAAAGTTAATTCTATACATTTAACGAATAAGTGTTGCATAAGTATAGAATTCTTGTTTATTATTCTTATCTAAATAACGAAAAAATATAGCATATATAATAAGCATAAGTAAAATAAAATAATTTCCAATGAATGTCAGTAATACAAAATAATAAACAACTCTTTGACATTGTATATCATGTAAATTATCAATAAAACGACGAGTTTCAACCGATAGACTAATTAACCAATATATACAAACACATATCATGCATACAAAATAAAAATTCGATAATATTAAATAAATATTAGCATGATTTTTTTTTAATTCTGTCAGTATAAAATAAAATAATGTACTAACAAAACCAATTAGACCTGATGATTCAATAAAACGTAAGGCATATGCATAAGAATCACATGGATAATATACATAAATAAATAAACTTAGTATTATTTCTATTATTGAAAATATACATATGATTGATATAATTACTTGATGACTATTAAAAGACATCTAAAATAGATAAAAAGAATATTTCCTAAAAATTCATCAAGGTTAAAAATTTTGACCTTTGCTATAAGTATATAGAACAATAAAGGAATTGTGTATTGAAATACAAATGCTGATGATTAGTACAAGGATAATTGAATCATTATCACTCGTAATCAATGACATATAGGAGGTATTGTAATCTATCAATCTTATATTATTCTCAAGAAAATATTCGGGCCGTTTCTGCAATCGCCAGAGAATAAGGTCAAGGAAATAAAAGGAAACTTTTTTATCCTTTGCGTATTAAAGCTTTGATGATAAGCAAAAACCTCAGCTGGGACTGTTACAATGTATTTAACTCATAAAACTAATCAAGCTTCTCGAAACAGACACAGAACTGGTCTGTCGCTTTGGTTCCAGGGCATACTCTAGAAGTAACAATCAATTATGAATTAATTCTTATAAGATCATGATAAAAGCTGTCAGTAGCATACATTGTTAGTAGAATAGAAATAATCGATAAAAAGAATCCAACATCTCTGAAACGACTTAAAGCTGCAGACCAAAACAATTTCTTTGAAATTAGAAGTACGGTTTGGATTCAAAAAAATTTTAGTCATCGAACTCTACACATAACAAGTCTAAAATAACTATCTGACATGCTGAAGTTCTAAACTAATGTTCTTGACTGAATAATCTCTGTTTACATTATTGTTTTCTTTAAATTTAGATTAGCAGAACAAGCCCAACGACAATTAGAAAAAGGTGGTAAATTTGAAGATCTAAATCAAGTATCTCGTCCAACTGAATTAATTCGTTCATATAGCTCACTTTATTCTCAAGCTCGTATTGATGCTCTTGATGCATTAGATAATATACGTGAAATGTCTGATGCAGATGATCTTAAATCAAAATTATTATTTTCCGTTGTTGTCGTATGTATAAAAGTCTATTTAATAATTGAATAGAAAAAAGAAAAAGAAAAAGAAAATTTTTATTTTTTTTAAAGCTTGCTTTTCGTCATGCACAAAATCAAGCAAAAGATATACGGAATAAAATTAAACAAATTCTACAATTAAGTAACGATAAAAGTTCAATTGTACTTGAAGAAACAATTGAAAAATATTTAAGAACTACAATACAAAAATATGATGTCGGAAAAATAACTTTTGTAAGAATATTTTCGTTTTTAAATTTTTCTATTGATTTTTTTTTGCTTTTTAAGGAAGTCGAAAATCAGTTATGGACTACTTTATATGATTATCCAAAATTGAAGTCTTGTAATGAACTACTCAAATATATTTATTCAGCATGTCGAACTGCGTACGAATAAATATCGAAAATATCATTTGATCTAAAGCTTTCTTTTTTTGTTTATAGATGGGGTCTTGTTAATCAAACACCTCCGTATTATATTGAATTTCAAATAACAAAATATGATAAACAAATTCATGAACGTTTTCATACATCGGATAATGAAAGTGAAACAATTGTTGAATATATATGGCCATGTTTAATTGATGGACGTGATCGAACATGCGTAGCAAAAGGTGTTGTTATAACTGATGAACAATATTTATTAATACCAAAAAATCAATCATCCTAGCATTTGTGTTGAAAATAAAAAACAAAATAACAACAAATATTTCTTAATTGTTCTAGTCAGTCAGTCGGTTATCGTCGAGTCAGACGACATTCCAAACCAACAGACAGGCTACTTTGTATATGATAAAACATTATTTCTTTTAATTTTTATTGTTTGATTTCATATATGTGTGTGTCTTTGTACTGATAATATATTTAGAAATACTAAAGCTTTTTTTTCCTACTGCTATTCATCAGAAATAGAAGTTATTGTAAGATTTGAGATGTAAATTATGTTTCATTCATATCAGTGTTATAATATTGGCCTCGAAAACTTTTCAAGTGAGTAATTTTTCTAATAAGATTTCTTCCCGACCTCCAAAATCGACTTTCGATACAATACATGGAATCTTTCTGACAGAGTTGGAATTGGTCTGTCGATAGGCTTGTCACGATGAGTGGCTTTTATTAATTTTTAAGCTTTTAATATCTCATAGAAGATGTGTAATGAAGCTTTCTTGAAATTTGAATATGTCAAATGTCACTTTCTACAGATGACATGGTGCGATAACTTATCAGTTCAGTGTCAGTATGATTTTTAGACTAGGATCCTGCAACTGAGTAAGTTTGGATTTTGTCTATAATTTTATTCTTGAATAGAAGCGAAAAATGATATTATTTTACTAAGAAAATTCGTTTTAAATGAAAGTTTTTCTACATATGATGAGGAAATATGTAACGAAGTAATTCAATATATGGAAAGGAAAATAAATTATCAAACATGGTAACCACGTACTCTCGTGATAGAAAAAACATTCAATGTATGTATTCACAATTATGACATTTGACATCAACACTACGTTTCATTTCAAGTAAACGTAGATTTATGGAAATTGATTGGATTATAGAAGCAGAAAGACACTAAGTAAATTCTGAATCACTTGCTTAACTTTCTATGAAATTTTGTTCACCTCTATACACCTTAGTATCCTTGAATTTTCTAGAAATCAAGGTCAGAAATGAATCCTCAGCTCTTAAAATATTTTTTTCCCTAGACATCAAGATGTAAAACTAAAGATTATTTTATTTGAAAGATACCTGTTTGCTTCTTCAGATAAGAAGAGAGAATTTCTTTAGTTGTTGCTCTCTGTAAGTTTCGATGATATTGAAATCTGTAAAATCTTGAAAAAATATCAGAAGTTTTGTATAGAACTACAGTATATTCAAAAAATTCCTTCATGTCATCCAAAGGAGTATCAGTCCGTCTCCACCAGCAAAAAAGAAACTGCAGCTTTGTATAATGAACTAGATTTGAAAAAAAGAATTGTTCAGAGTTTGATCATCAGCACGAAAACATAGAAGAAATATTTTCTTTCAATACTATTTTTAAATGAAGCTAAAATTGCAAACAGTATATACCAATCGTAAGTGCTCATTATAGCGTATCGATCAAACTATGCTTGTCGCTATCTAACCAATAATAGATGGCGTCAATTATTATGATTACTGTGATATGTACATAATGATTGTGCAATGTAAAAAAAGAAGTAATTGCGTCAGTCATTTCTAGAATTTAAGAAAAACTCGTCAGAAATTTTCAAAATCCAATAATAAATCTACATATTTGTAAATTAGGACCTTTGGCGACATGCTCATATAATAATCTGAAAAATCATTTTCATGACGAAAATCGATTTTTTTTTTGAATGGAGGAAGAGAAGAGACCTTCAATGAAGGCTACAAAACACTGATATATTATTGATTCAAAAACTTAGGTTTTTTTACCTTAAGAAAATAATCATAATTTCTTATTCAGTTTTCGTATCATTAATATAAATCATTTTTATTAGCTAAATAAAATTCATTTTAAAATGAAAATAATTTTCCATTAGCTTTTGAAGAATTATATATAGTACCTTGTATTGTCGTTGTTACCAATAAGATTTGTGAAGTATTATTTATATATAAAACAACTTGATGATAGATTAAATGCGCACATCGATTGGATTACGCTCATTGATAATTTAAGTGAGGCGTGAAAACAAATATAAAACAAGGTTCGATTTCTATATATCCGAACGACTTTTTTATATGGTTGTACATCAACTGACTCAATTACAGTAGCATAGATTTCCGTGTCACTTTTACCTTTCGATAGATGGCTCTATTATTTGTTCGCCAGTTCGATAATCATAATTGCATAATAATAATTCAAATCTTTAAATTACAACAAATATTCTATTCGGAAAAAATTGAAGATATAGATTAAGTCGATCGACAGTAGATAACAATGAGATCAATGTTTACCATTTGAAACAAATCGTCTATTGGAATACTCATCAGTCATCATACAAATATTCTTTTATTAGTGTTTTATTAAAAGATAACGATAAACTTCATGAATCATTGAATTATATGCAATCTTTTAAAGTTTTTAGAAACTTTAAAAATTTAAAAATCCATTAACCAATTGTTCTATATTGCAATAGTTCCATCAATACTCATCCTACAAAGAAACAAAACATTATTTTTTTTTTACATCTCCTTCTAATACCAATAAGCTCTTTAGTTGAAAACAGTAAACTTGTGAATTCTACAGCTAACAAATTCAGATTTCATTAAGTTATATAATCTATATTCAATACGAAAATCTTATCTTTCACAAAACTCTTAATAGAAAGTTTCGCAATAGTTAAGTTAACTATCTGTAATGTTCGGTTTTTCCTCGTTATCACCATCATTAACCAGACGGCAATATTTAAAAAGATCAGTCAATAAAAGAACTTTCTTTCTAATGACGAACATTAAGGTTTGTTTATTCTTGATGTCAATCCTCGTGTCATAATAAGAAAACCATTTGGTGACATTAGTAGATTCAATAGTTTTATTGACGTAACAGAAATATAGTTTATGATTGAATGTACCGAGTGTCCTAGACATAATCTATGAGGAAAAAACTTCATTCGTTTCGTTGAAATATGGTGGAGATATTTCATTTTTTTTTCGTAAGTTTATGTCTGAAACACTCAGTATGTTTTGTTCAAACCAATTTTCACGAAGATGCAAAGATATTGATGATTCGAATAAAGTTTGGTTGTAATAATGAAATCGATCTTCAAGCTTTTAATCATGTATTGCAGGAAATGAGTAAATTCGTTCCAGCTAAAATAATTCATCATCATGCGTTTGATGAAGCTTCATAATATGATTCGTCGCGTCTGATTTATATTGTTCATTGAATAAAGTGAATAAAGAAAAAACAACTGTGGTTCCAATTAGTTTGAAATAGCATTAAAAATTATTACAAGTACTTATACGAATAGATGCATCATATATTATTAGTCTTGCAAATTTATACGATTCTATGGATGAAGCTTATTTGAGTAATGAAAATATTCGTAAATCATTGAAATGTTATGAGAAACCTATTAAATAATATTAAACAGCGCATGTTGAAAATCATCATCGTATAACTAATTTCTTTAGCAATATTGCTTATATTTATAAAAGAAAGAACAAATGTTCTTAAGCATTAGATTTCTATGAAAAAGTATTGATAAAAGATGATAAAAATTTATTTTGCAATGAAACATGAAAAACTTTCTCCAAAACACAATTCAATCACTAATATCACAAAAATATTTGTCTTATATATGAAATGCAAAGTGATTTTCAACAAACTTAAACATAACATATCATGCAGAAATAATGGGACTGATGTCGAACCCTGTTTGTCTTCGATAGAATGATGCTCAAAGAAAACTTTATGTATCAAAAGATAGAGAACTTTCAAATCTTATATTACTTATTTTTATCACACTTTCATAAATCAACCGTTGCAACCGATTGAAAAAAAAAACACCCCTGAAATGCAGCTACACTTTCTATATAATGTGACACAACGATGCAAAATATCTACTACTATATCTCTTTAGTAGATACTTGTTGAAGTACTGTTTTTATCAATTGATAGAACATTTTCTCTTATTTCGAACTGTATATAACTTAGTTTTATTTCAATGAATTTTTCATCCTCTACAATGACATCACAATCAGCAAGAATCATTTCAACAAATAGCTTCTCGCATTTTTTGGCTCGGTTTATTGAGCTCTATTATCCATGTTTGTAGCATTTTCTGACAATAACTGCAGTTCAATTTCGTAAGTTACGACTGATTTGCTGATTGATTGATGTTGATACATTTAGAAAATTTATCCTGACTGAAACCACAACGATTGTTAACAGATTTCATGAGTTGATTTAACATTTGATTAGAAAATTCTATTGGACGAACATTTCTTGATAAAAAATTTAGTTCATTCATATTTCAAATACTTTTTGATATGTTATAAATCGTTTTCATGGAATGTTTTGCTTTATAAAATAACTATCTGTCATAAAACTATTGTTTCAACAGGTGTTTACTAAAGAGATATAAAAATTAATAGTTTGCATCGTAATTCTACATTATATGAAAAGTGCAGACACATTTTCAGAGTGCTGACTTTATCGATTGCGACAGTTGATTTATGAACGTAATGCTAAAAGTAAGTCATATAAGATTTGAAAGAGAAAAAAATTCTCTATCATCTAGTAAATAAATTTTTCTTTCAACACCTTTCGATCGAAGAGGAATAGAGTCAGAAATTCGTCTCATTACTATTGTATCAGATGTTATTATAAAGAAACAGCCACCATCTATTATTTTATATTACTATCTCAACATCCAGATGTGATACAAATTGACAATGATATTTAAAATGTTCTAAGGAAACTAATGTAATATATGTATTTGTATTTTGTTACTTTTTTCACGAAGGAAAGAAATGTTAATTGAATTAAAATAGATGATAAATGTCTAGAAAACTCTAGATTTTGATTTTGTCATATGAAATGCATCGAGCTCTTTTTTTAGTTCTAGAACTAAAGACTTTTTCAAGTGTCTAAAATGAAGATTATTTTCAAATGTCTTAGATAGAATAATGTTGTTAATACATAGAATGATGAATTAGACTTTTCTTTATTATCCAATTTTACTATTAAATATATTGCCATTTCCCATCTTGAAGATATCTTGTTTTTTGTCTGTGGTATTTTGCTCATTTAAGGAATGTTGTAAAACTCCTGAAATTATAGAAATCTGAGAAATTGAGAAATATCGTTTTCTTTGTGAATAGTGTCATCATTCGATAAATGAGATCCCAATATGAAATATATTATGAAGACCTTCCTCAAATTTCTGTATTTTTGGTATTGAAAAATCAAAACAAATTCAAAATAATTTATTTATTGATACAAGTTTTTTGACAAAAATAGAAGGACTCAGTATATGTCACCATTCTAGTTAATCAAAATCAAATAGAGATGAAACAAGAAATCTTCAACGTATGAATCATAATTAGTTATCTTTTCTTCGGAATCTTTTGTGAAGATTCTCAGTACTTTGGCTGAAAGTAAAAATATTGAAGATAAAACACTCGGAAGTAAAAATGGCAGAAACTTAGGTGATGACTGCTAAATATTTTCTCGCTTAGAATATTAAAAACCCATCAGTAAATTTGAATTAAATGTTCACTATTAAAAAAGAGAGAATGAAAAACAAAAGCAATAATGTTTTCTTTTATCGTAGTTTATCAACATTAAATAATGTTCTTATTGGATAATCATAATATCGATTTATCACAATTAAAGACACACCATTGAAAGCTCAGCCACTGGAATAAAATAATAATTATATCGATTATACAAAGTGTAGGCGTTGATGTGTGAGGAAAACATCCTTATCTCGAGTCTCACACCCATTTCAACTTGGACATTTTTTTCTTCCAAGCAAAGTCCAAATCAACCCTTTTTTAATATTGTTCGAATTGAGTAAATAAAATAAAACGATTCTATGTCAGCTATTAGTCGACTATTCATTATAGAAACGAAAACAGAAGTTCGGCAAAGAACTCTTTTGTTTCGATATGTACACGGCCGACATCGAACATGTCTTCGAATAAATGATAATTGTAGTTTGAAAATATTATAGTATGAATTACTCTTTGAAAGAAAAAATTCATCAAGAAAAATATTTTTTACATAAATGATACACACCATAAGTACTTTTTGAACTCAAAGTGTGTAAAATATTGCGCATTACATTATACACTGACAGTACTGAGAGCATTTATTTGGAATAGATTTATTGATTTGAAAAACTGTATCTTTGAAAATGTTGCATGAACATTATTCATCAATGCTTTAAAGGATTTAATAGTCAAAAATTGTGAAGTTGTAGGACTATTCGTGGATTGATATGCAGTATTTTTACTTATTGTTGCTTTAAAACGGAGTAAATATGACATTTTTACGAGCATCAACTTAAAAAAAGTGTTTTTTTTTCGAGCGAAATAATTGTTTTGTCTCGAATGCTTTCAGAGCGAGAGACAGCAAAGGAGTAGTCATAAGCATGTTACAAAAAAAAAAGGGAAGTGTGCTTTGCTCGTTCTTATTACTTACTATTGTCATAAGCAACGAACTAACAGCATTCATCCACTTAACCAAAACTGAAAAGAAAAAGAAAATGTCTTGCACAATTCTTTATTTTTGACAAAAAAAAACTTATGACGACAATCATGCAGAGAAATGAGTACGATTATTTAATTGTTAGTTTTCAAAGGTCAAAATAGTCATTCATGGCTTTTCTAAATCATAAAATTCATCCAACGACAGATAATTATTATGAAACATTTTTACTTTGTTGGCTAGATGGAGATGTCAATGCCACAGATGATAATAAAAAAACAGTAACAATGCTTCATTCAATAGTTAAACATTTTAAAATATTTGATGATGCTTACGAATGTAAAAAATATATTGAATCTCTAAATGAAAAAGATCGACTTATTCTTATTGTTAGTGGTAGATTAGGTCGGGAAATCGTTCCAAAACTTCATCAGCTTAAACAACTTTTATCTGTTTACGTGTTTTGTATCGATAAAACATTGAATGAAGAATGGGCCAAGCAGTTTAGGAAAGTATGACATTATTTTCTAATTTTCTTTTTCAAATTCTTTTCCTCAATATAGATCAAAGATGTAATTATTCATCAAGAAAATTTAATTACTCGAATCAAATCAGATAAAAGATGTCGAGTAAAAAATGAAGAACGAATTTCATTTAATATGTACATAACCTCGAATAATCTAGATCAATCTACAATTGCACTCAATGAAAATTTTATTTATTCATATGTTCTAATCAATAATCTTCTTCGATTAGAACTTAATCTAAAAGATCAACGACAACTTATCGATCTCTGTAAGACAGAATACAAGGGTAACAAATGGCAATTAACCATGATTCGTGAATTTAAACACGAATATACACCAAATAAAGCTTTATTATGGTATATTCGTGAATCATTTTTATATCGAATGTTAAGCAAAGTTTTACGTGAACAAAATATTGATCAATTACTATTATTTCATTTCATCATTCGTGATATATATCAACAACTAAAAGAAAATCAATATATGTCATCAATTCGTGTCTATCGTGGTGAAATTATGACTCTCAGTGAAATAGAATACCTTAAAAAATCAAAAGATGGATATATTTCAATCAATACATTTCTTCAAACAAGTATGAATCAGGATAAAGTATTAGATGTACTGACAAAGCGAACGATTTCTAATTATGAACATCCAGTTTTATTTATCATTGATGCTGATCCGACTATCGCAAGAAAAACTCCATTCACTGACATTAGTAGATTCAATAGTTTCATTGAAGAAACAGAAATATTATTTATGGTTGGTTGTATATTTCGTTTAATTACAGTTGAACAACAAGGAAAGATATGGAAAATTCACATGGAACTTTGTGGTGATAATGAACCTGCTTTAAAACGTATTTTCGAGTATAGAAAAAGAATACATGAAGACAAAAATGAAGATGATAGAATTGGTCTTCGAGGTTTTGGTGATGTATTGCAACGACTGGGTAAATTCGACATGGCTGAAACAATTTATCATCGTTTGCTTGATGAAGTTCCATCAAATGATTCATCACTTGCTGATTTATACTGTTCACTTGGTAATGCGAACAAAGAAAAAAAGAACTTTGATTCTAGTTTAGAATGGTATCAAAAATCATTAGAAGTGCGCTTACAAACAAATCCATCAGATTTCATTGGTCTTGGAAATATATATGGTTCAATGGGCGAAGCTTATTCACATAAGAAAAATAATAATACATCATTAGAATTTTATGAGAAAGCTATTGAACAATATCAAAAAGCAAATGCTGAAGATCATCCACATATGGCTAATTTTTTTAACAATATTGCTTCTATTTATAGACGAGAAAGCAAATATTCTCAAGCATTAGAATACTATGAAAAAGCATTAATAATAGATGATCTAAATTCATCATCTAATCCTTTTAATGCAGCTAAATCTCATAATAATATTGGTATTGTTTATTGTTATCTTGGTCAGTATGATCTTGCACTGAAACATTATCAACTATCACTCTCAATTAAGTGTGAAATACTTCCACCAAAACATATTTCCATTGCTAATGTTTACAAAAATATTGGTCTTGTGTATGAAATACAAAGTGATTTTGAACAATCATCGATATATTATAAAGAAGCCGCCAGCATCTATCATGATATACTACCATCTAAACATCCAGATGTGATACAAATCGATAATGCCCTTCAAAAGGTTCTAGAAAAACTTATGTAGTATTTTTATATTTTGTTATGTGTTGTTTTTTTTGAACAAAAGAAATTCCAATGGATGTCAAATACATAGTACATGTGCAAAAAACCTTAGTTTTGATTTTGTCATATGAAATGTAATGAATTCCTTTCTTAATTCTACAACGGTAGTTTTTAAATAAATAAAATCAACAGAATTTTCAAAAGTAAGAATAACTACCATACAATGACAATAAATATTATTCATTATAATAATGAAACTTAATATAGACTAATGATTTAAATGGCTTTGACCTAACCGTCAAGTCGATTTCTTCTGTTTACTGTTCAATTTAACATTTATCTTATTTCTCTATGAGAAATAAAAGCGAGCGTGTCAAAGCTATATTCATTCTTATTATTGGAACTCGATACACAATTTATCTTAATTTCATGTGTATGAACAATTCGTACTCGTACATTTTCATGACATAAGAAATAAAAACACAGCAATAACTTCAATTCATACGAAGTAGACAACATTTAAACTATTTATTGAACAGAAATATGAGTAATGAACTAATTTGTAGGTATTGCTACATTCTTTTATTATCCGTGAATCAAAATATTACCTTTTATCATGATAACAAATTTTTAGTGGTTCTATTTTTGATACATTTTTTCTGAGATATTCCATAGACATGTAATATACTTCAGTAAGTTTATAAATTTTATCTGAATGTCTTAATTTGTATTGTTTTTTAATGGAATGAATCATTTATTATTTAATAAAGAAAAGGATTATAATTCTAATAATTTAAATTGTTGACGTTGGACTATACGTGCATATGTTCGTTAATTTGTGAATTAAACCTATAAATAAATAATATTTTTAAAACAATTAATTATAATATATAAAATATTTGAATACAGGATTCTGAAGCATCGATTTGAGTAGCAAGACTTTCACGCAATTCAATATGCGACTATTTATTATAAACAAATAAGCTATTAAGTTGTTAAATATGATTTTACGTAAATACAATATGTTGGTCGACGACGATGATTAAATGTTTGAACTATAGAATGCTGATTTTAATCAATTTTATTGAATAGCTTTTCTTTTGCCTCAATTAATTCTATTGTCATCCGATTGAAACATAGTTCATTTTAATGATACTTCTGATAGCAACAAAGTAAAGTTCGAAATGGATCTTTGTTCTTTAAAAGAAACAAAATGGGTAAGAAGCATAACGATGCCATTGGAGTAATATTGAATTGCGTACAATTGTATATATTATTATTTATTAATTGATAATGTCTATGAAATGAATTGTTTGAATAAGTAATATTTTGATAATAGATAAGTTGATAATGTTTATTGTGAGCTTGAAATATTTTTTATGAAGTTTAGACAATCATCACGATGAATATGAAATGAATGATTAGTAATTGATTATTTTTCTAATGATAAATGAATTTCTTGTTTATCTAATATGATTTTTTTTCTGTTAAACCAAATTCTTGATACAAAATATCATATATTTTTTCGTTCGATCGAACAAAAAAAGGATGTCGGAATGAAAAATGAAGACTCTAAGAAAAAATTAAAAGAATATAGAATCTGCTGCACTTTTCATAGATAGTACATTGATCGTAAATCTGATTCGATTATGTTCTTTTTTTTTAAGAAACACTTAGTATATTAAACTAATTATGAAAGTGTTTAGAATCACCTTTAATTGTTGTTTTTGTCAATGTCGATTGATTTATTGCAAAACAAAATCTGTCATATAGTAGTTATGTCAAAGAGCAGATATATTGACACTCTTGACTGAGTAAATAATTATTATTTTATTACGACAGATGAGCTAATTAACGATCACAATCATCTCAATTTTCAACGCTTATCTCTTTAACTCATGTAAAACGAAGCAAAAACGTCTATATACGTCAAAAATTTATAAGAAAATATTTATTTACAAATATAAATTTTTCATTGACGTAATTCAAGCATGATTAATATGTTATCGTTATTTTTTAAAACATCAAATATTTTTCTCGTTCTTCGACTTTGATTGATCAAGTATGTATCTTGATGCAAGAAGAAAGATACATTGCAATATGTTCAGGTGTGTACACAATAATATGGTCAATGCTCAGATAAAAATTGATTTTTTTCTTTCTCGTAATATGATGATACTGTAACAGAAATAAGAATATATATTATATCTATAGGCAAAGTCAAAAAAAAATATTTTTACTCATTTTCACGCCATATTACGTTTTTGCTTTCTTTTCATTAGTAGATGTGATATTTAGTTTTAAACGCCTATCATCACATACATATTCTTTCTTTTTGCTGTTATTTTTCTTGTTTTAGGTAGGAAAAAACAGACCATGAACATGAAAGGCTATATGATATATTTTAGTTATTTTTTTCGACATATTTTTTCAAAAAAATGTCCTTTGAGTGGACATCACGACCGTTATCAATACAATCCATTGCAGCTCAATATACTTTACCAGTAGCTATTCGATCGGCAACTGGTTTTCGCGGTTCGAATAATCCAATTATTTTGCATTCTATATCGCGCGTTACATTTGCCTTCGGACTTGCTTTGAGAGATAGTCAATCAGCAAGAAACGGATGTGTATCATATACACCAATCGATTCAGAAATAGTTGCTATACCTTTGAAATATCCTGGTGAGTTATTTATATGTTTGTTACACCTCTTCACTTTTTAAAACTAGGATATTTTGAGTGTTTACCATCGCATAACATTGGTAAGATTATTACTATTTTAATAAATTTTTCAATTGTTTAATGTATACTTTATTTCAGGACAACAGACTGGTGTTGTTCCTGAAAAGAATATTCAACCGATTGTTGAAAGAATGCAACTTGATCATCGACCTCAAGCATTTTATATAGCATCACCTATGCGTGTTTATACAATTGAAACTAACGATAATGTTGTTTTCAATCGTGTATGGCATAATGTTGAGGCTCATCAAATAATTTTATTCAATAAGCTTGTCAATGTTGAATATACTCCAACAGTAAATGATAATTTAACAGATGATGATTATGCATTTTCATGGTGGTTTTGTTTTGGTAGACAAATATTAAATCGAAATGAATTTGCATTAAAGTGTACTTTATTAGAACGAAAAAAATGTTATATTCCATGTTCATCAACAGATGAAGTTAATTTAATTCCTGTTGGTCAACATGGTTCAAGTAATGTGAATAAATTACAAACAATTTATAATCTTATTGAACAATTTCCAATGCCAATAAATATTAAATTAGCTCAATTACCTGGTGGGATTTTTATTTTAAATGGAATCTTATTACTAGTTTGTTCTTTTTTTTCTTTTTATAAAGGTTCATATGCATATAAAGGTTTTAGTGGTAATTTACAATTATTCGGTTCACGTTCTGATGAATTAGCTGTATGCGCATCATTAACATCATCAAATATTGCTGTTATTCCAAAAAATACTCCACTTAAATTTGTTGTTTCACCACTAACATCATTATCATCAGAAATTCGAATGATTCTTGCAAAGTGTCATATGTTTTTACAATCATTTGATATGCAAATTCGTCATATTCTTGTATCATCTGCTCATAATATTTCAGCACATCGTGTTCGGTCACGAAGTTCAAAAGCTCAAACAGCTATTGAAGATCGATCTAAATATTTTAAACGATCATATAGTGTTGACCAAGGTAGATCTAAAAAAGATGATCAAACAACAACAACTACAACTGATGAAGGCTATCGTTCAGGTTCATCAGCAACTAATAAACGACATGATTATAGAAGACAACGAGCTCTTAGTGTTGTAAGTAGTTCACTAATAAACAAAGAAAGATTTTTTTAAAGTTCTTTATTTTCATAGAATGTTGAAAACAGTTTACAATGTATTCCACGTCAAAGAGCATTTTCAACAGATGATGATAGAAAATATAATTCACTTGCTCGTGTTCGTCAAACAAATAAAGAATCATCATCATCTCCACCTCCACCTGCACTACCAGAAAAACCACCTAATTTCCCTTATCCAACAATGCCATTTCCTTATGATAGTGGAAGTAATATAATTAAAGATATTAATTTATCGAATGCGGATGGTTCTATTTTAATGGATTCAAGTCATGAACTATTTTTAGCTTTACCATCTAATATTCGATTTACATAATTTTATAATTTTTTTTTGTTTAAATAAAAAACACAACGATTATCTAAAAAGAAGGAACAAAACATTAACATTTCGACAAATCATCTATTGATCTATAAATAAGTCATTCTATATATAAAACTTTCACAATTGATAGTTGTTCGTTTTCATATGTATTCCTCTATATCTAAACTTGATCGAGACATTGCACGTTCATTTTTAAATGCACCATCAAATGTTATTTCATATGTACCAATGAAAACGAGAAATGAACAAAATCATATGATGATGATACCATCTCAAACTATGATTAATAAAGAAACTAGAATCGATGATGTTTTGTCTCAACCTCATCCAAATGTTCAACTTGGCTTTCCAACAAATACAAATATTATTCCCATGTATTATGACGTCATTATTGATACAGTGACTGATTATGATAGTAAGTGAATATAAATAGGCTTGTAGTGTTTTATTCAGATTTTCTTTTTCGGACCAACGAGTGACAAGTCCAGAAGGGACAACTCAATCTTCGAAGGAGCACTACCTTTCGAAGTTTGGTTAGTATGCCATGTATTGTGTAGTTGTACTCTCGAAAAATAAATGTTCTCTCCTCTTGAAGATAAAATCTGAATAAAACACCGGAGCGTTACAAGGCTCATCCTTTTTGTTTATCAGATAGAGCGTCATTTCTAAGTAAAAAGCACACGTTTCGTCCATTGATAGTTATATACTAATAATAATATATTCTTCATGTTTTCAAAGTTACGAAAAAGTAGATAGGTAAAAGTTTTAAGTAGTAAACAAATTATATACCTAAACGAGGTCCTGCGTTTTTAAAGTAAAATTTTGTCTAGATTGTATATTTGATTAAAGTTTACTTAACTAACTCAAATATACTTATCTTTCAACAAAGATTTGATTTCTTAAAATTTTTATTGATATAAGTTGTGAAACTTTATGCAACAGAAAATTTCACCTATCGTAATGGTCTCGAGCAAACATTTGAATTAACTTTTTTTTAAAAATATATTCTTCTCAGCCTCAAAGTAGTTTTCTCATTGTAGTCAATCTTGTTTTAATTGCTTTTAAAAAAGAGATACAATAAGTAATAAAAAAACAGTATTCTTTCAGAAACAAATAGAATTATAGTCGTACTCTATACTATGACTTTTATGCATAGCAAGAGCTAGTAAAATTGTTTATATCATCTACAAATGTGAGCCTAGAAAGTTACGTCATAAACCAAGATATTGTTTCTTTTTTCGGACGAAGCGAAAGTTAAATTGAACAAAAGTCAAACCACTTTTGTGACCAGTGCATAAAGAGTAATCTGCAAATTATTACATTTGACATTTGATGATTACGCTCTATTAAACAAAAGTAAGAATAGGTACTCTAGTATTTGATATTCAAGTACAATTTACTCTTATATTTGTGCAAGAACTTTTGCAATACCCGTTCGTTTAGTCTTTAAATTTCATGTTATTTATTTGTGCGTTTATTTTTTTATTTTTTGAATACTTAGTTTTCTATCCAATAGCTAAACAAACAACACAATATTATAATAATTCCAATAATGATCAGCAATCAATGTCAAACGATCAGTCGACATATCCACGTTATCATGTTCACAGACTTAATGAACTAGCTGTATCAATGGATATTCCACATGATTATGATTCAACATCAAATTGGTCTCAACATTCTATTCAAAATCAACAATATGAATATGAACATTTACAACCAATAAAAAATGTTCGATTCAATGATAATCCAACATGGCTTCCATATTCAAGACATATTACAGAAAATAATGCTAATCCTATTAATCAATATTATTTCTATCCAGAAAAAATATCACAAATAGATAATAATGAACAATCATCTGTACGTTATATCACTACACCTTTCTTTTGGTTTCGTCCTGTTCTTAATCATAATTATGCTATTTGTATACCAAATTTAAGACCAAATCTTCATGCTTATATAACATCTTCATTTGATCCGATATCATCACAATTTCCAATTAATTTTGCTTCAAATTCAATACGATTTTAAAACTATTTATCTCCTTATTTTAATTAAGGAGATTGTTCAGTTTAAACAATCAGGATGTTGTCCTGATGCTTTTTTTTTCTTTATATAAAACCAAAATAAATAATAAACTTAACATTTAAAATCATACTAATCCATTCCCGATAAATCATCATCCACCAATTTCTATATTTTGGTGCATTTTCTCCATTAAATTTATACCATAAGTTTTTTTCCCAATGTCCACTAAACCATTGTAATGCATGACTATTAGCTGATAATCGACTCATATTATTTTTTCCTAAATATTCTTCAAGCACATGAGTACGAGTAACACTAATATGTGGACAACATGATGGAACAACATAACGAGCTACATGTCTTTTTGATGCTTGACCATTTAACCAAATATCATCAACACGACGAATATCATTAGGAATTTGATCGAAATAGAGATGCATATGAACATCAAAGAATAATGGACGAATTAGATAAGCAGCATTAGCAGTGACGACACCAACACGATAAACGTCAGAAAGATAATGTGATTCGATTATATGATAAGCCATTTCATATTTACCACCTACACCCCAAGTTAGATCTTTACGAACTAAAACGTTGAAGCAAATGACAAGAAAATCATGTGTATTGAACCTCTCTTTTTGAAAGAAAAATCTTTTTTTACCTCGCCAACCTCTGAAGCCAATAATACTATTTGGAAATTTTTCTGAATATTCATATAATGTAGCGACCGTAAATGGATGATAGTAAAAATCATCATCACAAACCATAATTGCTTGTGATTTAGAATGAAATTCTTTAATAATCGGAAGAAATTTTGTCGCTGGACCATAATCTTCATATTCTAATAGAATTTGTACTAATCTATCAAATAATTTGGCAACAGTTTCTGATGAGTCGAGACGTTGTAGATACATTTTCAAATGTGTTAATGTTAAATTTGTTTGTTTAACTATTTCCAATGTAGGAGATAAATAAATACGAATTTGTTTTGGTAGTTTTGTTTGAGATAATAATGAATGAATAGCTAATGGAAGTTCATAATGAAATCTGGCAGGATTACTTGTTAATGATATGATGATATTTGATGAATGAGACTCAGAATGGCTTAATCGAAAGATTGAAATAGAATGCAAGAGTAAAATAAGAAAAGGTGAACTAATAAAAATGAATATAATACTAATAAACGAACGGTAGAATAAACGTCGTCGAGACCGTTTAAGTGGTGAACGACGATCAAATGAATGTACTAAACGTTCGATCATATTGAGTTTCATAAATTAAATTAACTTGTTTCACTTTAAAAACAAATGTATTAGCTAATAAATTTATTTTCAGCTTTTTGTTACTTGAGTAAAAACGTGATACCTAGAATAAAGTAATACGATGACAAAAAAAGAATAGTTATAATGATTGACTATGTGTACATGTTAAAGGAAAAAAAATGACGGTAAAGAGAACGACAAAAAAAAATGAATGGTTTATTGCACACGATTAGAACAGAATGTATGACGGGTCAACACAATTTTATATTCTACGAACGGTCGGTCATATTATGATTATTTCGTTGTTGTTATGACATAAATAATATTTTTGTGGTATTGTCTTAGTTAAAAATTCTTACATATCAATATATACAGAACTAGATGATTAATTTGGTGTTGAAAATTAAATCAGTTACTCTTTCAGAAGAAAATATCTTTCTTTAATTTTTGTATTGAAGAAAAAAGATCATCACTTTCAAAAATTTTAATTTCATATTTTATTTTATTTGTACTAAATATATAAAATAAAAAACAAATAGTAATATAAAATTTCAGCTATTCAATGGTACTAATCTCTTTAACTGCAATAATTTTGATATTTCGGTCGACTTTTTCTATTAAACTTATACCACAAATCCTTTTTAAAATATGAATACAACTATTATTATGTACAATTATTAGTCAATAATCAATTCATTTTATTTCTTTATAAAAATTCTTTGAATGTCTAAGTTTGAGTAACATCAAAATGGCAACTACATGACAAATATCATTAGATACTTGATAGAAATCGACATAAATATAAGAATCAAAAAAATATTTGAGCTAACAGGACAAACTTATACTAAATGATATGATTGAATGATGTAATGAACAACTAGAAACGAACGACGCATACATCCTAGATAAGATCTTGTCGTATTGTTCAATTGAAAATTCTGTTTTTAATGAAGATGGCAAAAGCAGAAATAAAAAAACCTTCTGATTGTATTCTACAAAATTCTTATCCAAACAATTCTTACATTGGCAATTCTTTTATTCAAAAATATTTTCCAGATATATTTAGTTGAATTTTCATTTCATGGAGTTCTCATATGTGAATGATAATAATGATCATCATCAGATATGATAATCATTTGAGCTTTGGTTTCATTAGATTTTAGTAATCATTCTTGTAAGTATTTTTGATGAATCTAAACGTTTTATTTGCATTTTTAAATATGATATTATTAGATCTTTTTGTTTCATAATCATAGAAATTGGTTATACGTAGCTAGAAATTTATTTTGGTGTTGTTTTTGAGATAATAATACATGAATAGCGAATGGAAGTTCACGATGAAACTCGCAGGAGTATGTATCAATCAAATGATTACAATTGTTGAATGAGAACAATATCAACTTGAAGCATAAAAAAGTATTGAATAAATAATTGGAAACAGATTAATTGAAGACGAAAACTAAAACGAGAATGATATGCTGTTTTGTAGTTTTTGTCAATAGAAGTTTTGAACTATGATTCTGAATATTTTTTGCATAGCCCTGTATTGTAGACACAGACCATTTATGGATATATTTGATAGTTAAATCTCAATTGGTGGAAAAGTATGGTCATATTCTGTTTAATGATGCGAAACATCATCAGAAATCAACTAACGAAGCAAAGAAGAAAAAAATAAATTATGATATATTTTTGACAGTTGTGACATAGAAAGCGTGGTTAGGACATATTGGTTACACAATATGATTAGTGGACATAATGTAAATCAGAGAACAGAACGTGTTCAGTTTTTTTTATGAAGGCTAAACAGTATTGATTCGTCATTTAAATTATGAATTAATATCACTATAAGTCGAAAGTCATTTGTATCTTTTTTTTTATTATCGAATGTTTGATTATGCATGCCGAAATTCAATAGACGGTGACATGATAACAGTTTTATTTTCATAAAAAAGAAAAAGAAAAGATGATGCTGGCCGTGATTGAATTTAATTGGATTGATTTTTTAATACATAAATGATAACAAAAAAAGATGATTTAAATAGAACTTCTGATGTATAATACACTGATTACGTGCTCAATAATCGGTAAAAACCTGTTGTAAAAAAAAATTGGAAAAGCTATTAAACAATTTCCATTGTTTAAAATTTATATTCAATGGATTTACAATATTGTCGATGAAAATTCATTGAAGACACTTGTCTACAAAGTAAAGGTTAGAGCGTGTGTGTGCATCCTTCCCTCTTACGTCTGCAATCTCTATTCTAACTAAGGTATCGTTTTAGAACCATTCCTAAACTTATCTTTTTTCGACTTAATTTAAACGATCAATATTTTCTTTCAGCAGTTCTTAATTTAACTAAAAGAATAATATCCTCATATTCTCTTGTCTTCTTTATCCACATATATGCAATCTTTCATTTCTGGCTAAAAAAAAACAGAATAATTACAATATATATGCATCTGAATGATATTTCAATAGCTACGAATATTTATACTAAGAATCTTTACATAACACATGGAACTAAATAACTATTCAGTCAAAAAAATCGACAATAAATAAATAGCTGAGTGTTTATTAAATAACTATCAATATTCATTGAATAGTTATGAATATTTATTGAATATTTATTCGATAGTGTTTGTAGTTAAATACCTATTGACTAAGATAGATTGCCAATAAACAATTAGCTGACTATTTATGAAGATTAAGTATATCACTATAAAAGTTTCCATACATATCTCTGTTCTGTATGTTTATCAACTTTCTCGATACGTAATAGTTATATATCTTTTAAGAATTTGGTCGCTATATAGTAAAGTGGCGAATAATCTTTCCAAGCTTCATTACTGAAGAAATCAGTTGATAAAGTTGAGTTATTCAAACTTAAGTATACTCTAGTTGAATACAAAACATGGTAAATTTTTATTTGTCTTTCTAATTTATCTCAACTTTAGTAGTCAAAAAAACGGGTCAGAATACTCTTTTTCGATATGCATAGACTGCTAGAGTTTGTCGAATTCTAGCAAAACATATACAAAACGATACTTCAATCAACTTTACTAGCTGAAACGTGACATAATTATTATTATTTTTGCAAAAAGTGCAAGATATAAAATGCTTAGTCATGATTTTTTATGTCTTCGACGCAATTTGAGTCATTTTCTTTAGACGATATCTATAATGATTATGTATTCAATTGCATATTTCAATTTACTATTTTGCGTATGTACTTTATATGAATAATATCAATTTACTAAAAAGAATGAAAAACTTTTGACTACACTTTCAATTACTGTCTGCTCTTAAAAACAAATTATTCTTTCGTCATATACACTGGAAGATTTTTAGCAATTTGATTACTTCTTCTTTCAGGTCTGTCAACTACTAATTTATATGTTGTGTTGTGTCAAACACAATTGATTGGATCTAACTATTTCTTTTATACGTATACACTTAATGTTTAATTATAACGTAGTATGAAATTATGAAAAACATAAAGAAAAACTGTAAAGAATGTTTTTATTTCTATCGATTCAAAAGTTGATAAGGGAAAAATAAACAATAAACTTCAAGTATATTCAATATTTAATATTTGACTATCTAAATTCTACATTGAAGAAATATGAAAAGTTTATTTACTTATCTGTTGTTTATCACTTCTGTTAATGGTCAATCACCCTGTGATGAAGTATCGTTCGTTGACCGAGCTGGATGGGGCGCACGAGAACCAACCTCAATAACAAATCTAACAGAAAAACCACTCTCATTTTATGTTATTCATCACACTTATTCACCTCCAAAGTAGATCTCTTCTATGTAAAATAATTTAATTAAGTTCATTCTTTATAGTTGCTATGATGATATATCCTGTATTCAACGAGTAAAATCTGTTCAAGACTATCATCAACTTGATCAAGGATGGGTAGATATAGGTTATCATTTTTTAGTTGGTGAAAATGGAAAAGTTTATGAAGGTCGAGGATGGGATCGTCAAGCTGCTCATTCAATTGGATGGAATGACAACTCATATGGTAAATAGTTTTTATCTAATAGGTAATGCAAAATTCATTGAAAAGATATTGAGCTGTATAATTCAACTATTCTAGAAGATAAAAAACTATTTTTTTGGATGAGAAAGATCATGCCAACTACTGCAAAAAGAATTGTACTTCGAGAACTGAATACGATCCATCTCATCATATAGCTTGAAGCTTCTTCTAAATGCCCTTCATCATGGCTTGTAACATTTCCTGATCAATTTCTTGTGCTGTTTGTTTGATTCTCTGAGCCGAATAATCAACATTTTTTTGCTTCCGAATTGTTTTCATATATGTTCGTTGTTTAATTACAGTTCATAAAGTTTTAATTAGACGAGCTTAGGGCAAGTTTGGTGGATTATCAGTACGAGAAATAAATGTATGTTTGTCTCATTCAAACGTTCTTGAATGATAGTTAAATAATGAGTCCTTGCTAAATTGAGCCAAAACAGATGAGTTCCATCTCAATGATATTTATTAATAGAGGACGACATACTTTTAATAATACATCCTTTTAAATATATTTCTTGATCGATAACTTACTTGCCCTTGTGAACATAGACATTAGAAACCTTCTTCGATAACATAGCCATCTAAATTATTGCATTCGGTTCAAATTTTGCTTTCTGTTGAAACTTGATGTGCGGAAAAGTTGTAGCTATATCGGTTGAATAAAAATAGCGATTTCTGATGAAGTTGGTTTTTGTCGCTTTGAAGTATTTTTCATAGTCCATAATTCAATTACATACATGTAACAATGTTCAATATACTTTTCCACAACTGTTTCGTACTTGAATGTTTTGTTATTCACTATCTATTTTTGTAGTTTTTCGACGTTTTCTTATAATATCTGATGTTCATTATCGAAGTTTGCGTGAAACTGTTGACTGGTGTACTCAACGTCGTCGTACTATTTTATGTTGACTTAAATCAAACCGATTGTCCACGCATTTCACAGTATAATTCAAAGCTTTAATGAATGAATTGACGGTATGAGCACTTCGAGACTGATCTTTTGTGGTTGCACATTTTAAATATTTTTTTAATACATATACTTCGTACTGTGTAGAATGTTTTACTTTTTAAAATAGCATTACCGTAGTTTTTATGGAATGCTTAAAAGAATTATAGTAGAAGTTGCAAATACGTTGTGCCAATGATTCTCATCCATCACATGTCATTTTGGTTATGAATGAACAGTAAAAGTTTATAACACATTATTAGAATAAGAGCTCTGCAAGCTATCAGCTGTTATGAAAAATGTTCATACAAACATGTGTCTGTCAGTCCAAAATAACGTTGAACGGGTTTCTAAAGACTCTTACATCGCTTATTATTGTTTCAATCATGTAATTTTTATTTTAAAGGTATTTGTATCATTGGCAATTTTACAGTAGCACCTCCAAATGACAAGGCATTAAATGCTGTACGTTTATGGATTAGATGTGGTATTATACGAGGCAATGTCAAAGAAAATTACTATATTATTACTCATTTACAATCCCAACGACCAGGTTATACAGAATGGTAAATTTTTTTGTCTAAGTATATTTTCCATTTTAACTAGTTTTTTCCTTAGTCCTGGTAATGGTACATTTAATGTGGTTAACAAATGGCCACGATTTTGTTCATTTCAAAATTACGGAGCAAATTTAACTTCAAATCAAACACAAGTATCTCTGGCTCTTGATTTCTGTGAGAAGAAATTTAACTTACTCTCATCTACTGCAACAAATCTGTTTATGCCAATTATTTTATTTCAGCTTTTGTTAGTTTATTTTCTGTAAACAAAACTTTTTTTAAAATTCACACGTTCGCAATTTCATCTATTAAATATAAAACGAAAGAAAAGCAACAATAACAACGTTAAAGGCTAATGATTGAATGTTGCATCTTCTGCGCAGCATACAGCTGTTCTATCTGAGTCCCGAAATCGAACTACTTTTTAATTGTCCGGCCCAAGTTAAGAATTCTTCATGCCTGACCTATCTTTGAATGGCACTAGCAAAGTTATATTTCTTTCGAAAAAAAAGAAATAAAGTTTGGGGCTAGCAGCTTGGCCGGTCCAGAGCAAAAGTGATTTTGAGCTGGATCATGCCTAGCTGGGTATTTTGAGCATTGGCTTAAATATTATTCCTTACACTTGCTAATTTTCACTTAGCTTGTAAGTGGGAATAAGAATTCTCTGTATCTTCTTACAGGGTTACACGTTCTGTAATCGTTCTTTTTTCTTCAAACTAATATCAAATCTCATAGACTTACGCGTTAACACACGTATATTGCTCTATCAGACGATATTCTCTCATATTATGACGATATCTTTTATGATTTTGTGCGTGAAAATAGTGGCATGATTGTCAGAGAAATGTTCGTGTTTCAAAGGATAAGATTTGTACAAGCTTTATTATCTATTAATGTTGTATATTTGACTTAATGAAATACGATTCTGCCGACTTAACTGAACTTTAAAAAAGAAGTTTGTCTTCAACTTCAAAATGGCAGATTTCAAATTGTATGTGACATTCGCATGGATGTCCATTCATTGATGCTCGCTTTGTGAAATTTAAATGAGTCAAACACTTACAACTTGTATAAATCGATGCCGATCCAATGGTTGGACAATTCCTCAAGAGTTTCTTCTCAAATGTTTTCTATTTAATACACTTATTACATTCTACCTAAGAAAAGATAATAAGAATAATAGTCCGAGTGTTAGTAAATGAAGGCGCCTTATAAAAAAAAGATAGCGTGGTTGTTTCAATTGCAATAGTTAGTTCTTCTGTAATCCTTTTTATCGAAGAGATAAAAGGAGTACTAGCTCAAGTTAGCATTTGGTAGCAACATACATACCCATCTCACATACCAACTGAAAGTGCTAAGTTTGAAAGACTATTGGAACGAATTATTCAAATGAATATGATCATTGTCGAGAATATACAAGAATAACGGAAACAATTACATGTCTAACAGCCTTTCATCTTAGCACAACCACCAATGCAATCGTCATCAGCAACAACAGCTAATACATTGATTGATTTATCATCACGACCAGCTAACCAGTCCAATGTTAAAGCAAAAGTATATACCATGGAGCCAGCGCAGAAAATGCCATTGCTTGGTTATGAGCATTAGAATAAGTCATGATCAGTCGATTGATTTACGACGATGAAAAAATCTCACTTGCTCTGAGTTTATTAGGTAATGCTGCTTTACAATGGTTCATAAATTTCAAATTGAAAAATCAACAGCTATCATCTCGGAGTGAACTTAAGGACAAATTAAAATGTCCATATTAATCAAACGATTTACAAGAACACCTTCAGCAGCTATTATTACAATTATGTTAAAAACCTTCACTATAGAATTATATTCATTTATTTCGAAACAGTATAGCTCAAGTCGCTGATATGGGTGAATTAACATAAGTTATGTTGTTTGTAAATAGTTCGTCTTCCAATACCAAATTATACATGCTAACAACGAAAGATGATTACTTTAAATTTTATTATGTTTTTATTGTAAAGAACAGGGACATCATGCATTAAATTGCTCAAAACGACAGCAACAATGATCATAACAGCACCCAAGAGCATCATCTCATCGAAAAACGACACAAAGAAGAACTATACTATTACAACTGAAACAACTACGCTTTATTTTTCACAAGGCATCTTCATTTACTAACACTAGTCTATCCTTTTTGATTGTACTAACTGAAATATCATGCGAAATTGGTCATGTCCAAAAAATGTATATGACTGGAATGTACAACTGCAAAGATTTGCTACATCTTTGTATATAATTACAGTTCATAATGCATATGAATTCATTCATATGAACAGCTTTGATGCTATACCAACGGTTTCTTGTATTCAGTCATCTATAGATAGGGACACACAGAGTATCACAGAAGGTGATTTTCGTTTAAATGATACAAGCATTGTCTTTTGCTTGATAAACTACACAACTGTAATTCGTAAACTAACTGATAATGTTCCTACCAATATATTCGTTATGTTTTCATTATCCCTTACTCGGTGGACTTCCTGTTCTCAAATATTGTTAAATACAATCTCTTGCTGAATTAAAAGACTAGTTTCCCACTATAAATAAATTGATGCTTTTGAGTGTACTTATGAAACAATCTGTACTGAGACATAGGAAAGTCTTCTACTTCTTTTCTTCCTCGAGCTTACGAAACTTATCTTAGGCTTTTTCATGTCATTACTTAAGATAATTGGTAGTTTGCTTTCAAAAATCTGCTCATATGTATGCACAAACTTGCGAAATCGTTTACTATCGTCCACTGTTACTATGGAGATTGGTAAACAACACATTTCACTCAATATTTTATCACAAATGATAGTCAACAATAATAAACTCAAACATGGCTTAGCAAACTCTGATAATTATCTTCATGATCGATACAAGTTTCTGCATAGAAAAAAAATACCTAACAACGATGTACAAGTGTCATTCAAACAAATACCTGACTCACATGTTATGGGCCTGTATTTGAAATGCATTCTTTCTGTAATTATGACATCTTTGATACAGTCTTAAGCATAGCGGACTGACTGTATCATGCATGACTTTCTCTATTTTTGTGCCGCATGTGGTAGGTTTAGTTATTCACAAAGACAGAATATGATTTTTATGAAATTTTTGCTAAACGCTCAAATAATGACTCCCTGTCTCAAAATCAATAAAAAATCAATAAAACAATATTTCATCACAGACATATCATTTCAGTCAATGAGAATCAACACTCACCAACTAACTTATCTCACTCTTCTGATATGCGAAGAAAATTTGTTGATAGTCGCTCTTCAAATTTTTCTTTTCAATTCTCAAATGTATGAGAGTATATTGCGCTCTGACAGAGCTACATCTGAACATTTATTATCTATTATTAACTTTTCTGTCATTCAGTGAAAATGAGATTAATGGCTTAGTTATTAAATTAACAACTTTAGTTCATCAAAAGTACCGTAAACAGGCTAACAAATCAACAGACTCTGCAATTATCTCAATGGTATAGTCATTCTCGAAAATCGGTATACCAACGACATGTCTCGTATGCTTGTGACAGTAAATACAACTGATAGGTCTATTCTAAATGGCATACCATCAGATTTTGGATCTGACAATACGTATTATTATGACAACTTAATGGATACGATGACGAAGTTAATAACAGCCATCACTTAAGTATTTAAAAATATCGACGATATTACTCGTGATTCTTTTGCTGATGTTCGAATCTCTGATTCGGTGAAAGCTGCCAATTCTTGATGATATTTTGAAGTATAAATTGGCAGAAACGAAAAATGTATACACAAATAAGTATTCTATTGGATATTTTTAAACGAAAACAATCTTTATCAAACGATCGATTACGATCAGTTTCTCGATAAAATAAATATATATAATGAACTTGAAAATTGTTGCCTACTTTTCTTTTTTATTACTTATATAAATAAAATTATGCTAAAATAATTGGTATTTTCTCGATTTATTATTATTCAAAAGCTCTCTTATCGTAACTTTCAATACTTGATTATATTAAAGATTTAAATTGTGACTAATTTCGCTGCTAACACATCTCTAAAATATCTAAATTTAAAGCGGCATTTGGAACAAATAACTTTGATGGTTTTCAAAATATTGGAAGTCAAGAAAACCATTTTAAATCATTAATACCAAATAAATCGTCAAAGTCAAAGAAGTCACAAAATCAGCTGTTTCCCTCTTGATTATATGGCCCAGAATTACAATCATATTTCCCCTTATTGAATACGAAAACATATGATCACGTACGAAGTTGTTATAAGACTTCTAATATACTCAGTAGTTCGTTGTCAACGATCATATTTCTCTGTAAACGGTCCGAAGAAATACGATCGTGTAATATGAAATACGAAGTGCATACAGATTTAATATTTTTCGTGCAGACATGCCACTCGGTTAATCTTAATCCTTATGCGTAGATACCTTTTTTGTTATCCTACGCAGTCATTGGTACCATTATAGCCGTAGTTACCAGATGATCATTCGTACCCTAGTAACCGTATGGTCACTAGTGCCACACATACCCATATGATCAAAACAAACCAGTTAGCATATATAAATAGCTGAATATTTATTAAATAAGGCTTGAGATTTAAGCTATTCACTAAGTAAGACTGACAGTAAATAACTGATTGTTTATTAAAAGTATATGACTAGAAAAATTTTCTTACACATTTGTATTCACCATTTTTATCAACTCCCAACAAAAAAAAATTGTGTATCCTTTGAGAATGAGCTGTCATATAGCGGAGCAGTAAATAAGTTTTTCGAGCTCCATCAACTAAGGAAACCGTGATGCAACTCGAGTTATTCAAACATAAGTGTACCTATTAGAATACACGATATGCTAAATTTTTATTTATCTTCCTGATATCTCAAGTTTAGTATTCAAAACACAAATCAGAATATTCTTTGTCGATATTCATATTCTTGTAGCAAGTATGGAATTCGACTGAAGCATGTATAGACATCTTGTAAAAGTATGTAGAAAACAATATTTGGATCGAATTTTTTTACTTGTTGTTAGTTAATATGCCTTTTCATGTTAAAATTAAGCGATTAGATTCAAGTATTTTCTTTTACGCGCATACGTTGTGCGTTTATTTGTCATATAAGATTAAATTGAGATGTATGCAAGAAAAAAATCCAAAGGTTATTTTATTACTGTTGATTCAAATGTTAGTCAGATCAAAAGAAGTAAAAGCTTCAAATACTTTCGGTATTTGACGTTTTATTATCTAAATCCTACATTGAAGAAACATGAAAAGTATATTGTTGGTTTATCTTTTGTTTATTACCTCTGTTAGTGGTCAATCACCCTGTGATGAAGTATCGTTCGTTGATCGAGCTGGATGGGGTGCACGAGAACCAACGTCAATAACAAATCTAACAGGAAAACCTCTTTCATTTTATGTCATTCATCATAGTTATCAACCTCCAAAGTAAATTAATTCTATGTAAAATTATTTAACTAAGTTTATTCTTTATAGTTGTTATGATGACACATCATGTATTCAACGAGTGAAAGCTATTCAAGATCTTCATCAACTTGATCGAGGATGGGTAGATATAGGTTATCATTTTTTAGTTGGTGAAAATGGTAAAGTTTATGAAGGTCGAGGATGGGATCGTCAAGGTGCTCATGCACCCGAATGGAATAACGATGCATATGGTTAAAAATATTAACATCTACTATTTAAAACATTTATTTATTTATTTATTTTTAAGGTATTTGTATAATTGGTGATTTCAGAACAGCACCTCCAAATGAAAAGGCATTAAGTGCAGTATATTCATGGATTCGATGTGGTATTGCACGAGGCCATGTCAAAAAAGATTATCATATAATTACTCATCGGCAATCACAACGACCTAGTTATACAGAATGGTAATGCTTTTCATTCTCCAACAAGAAAGCCTTAACCAACTTGAAAGTCTCTTTTGAGTTCTGGTTTTCTGTGTGAGATGGATCCGAATACGAAAAAATCTTACAAGGATACGTGCATGTTAGCTTTCGTTAGAATTATAGTCGTTTTACTGAAGTTGTAGTGTATAGCCTGGTAGGTACAAAAGAATCAAATGACAATATTTTGACCTAAGATTTCGCCCATAGATAGGCCTACTTGTAACTAGAACGTCTTAAAGATACAAGTAGGCCTATCTATAGACAAAATATCAGGTCAAGATACTATTGTTCAATTCTTTGGTACATACCATTGTACAGACTGAAACTTCAGTCAAACAGCTATCGGTCTCTAAGGAAGGCCGAGAGATCCTTACTCTTTTTGATTTCTTAATATTTCATCAGAATTTACCTAATGCACGAAGTCCGAACTCGAAAGCAATTTACAAGTTGGAAAAATTTCTTTGGCAGTATATTTTGTTTTGATTTTAACAAATCTTTCATTTAGTCCTGGTGATGGTACATTTAATGTCGTTAATAAATGGTCACGATTTTGCTCCTTTCAAAATTCTGGAGCGAATTTAACTGCTAACGAAACACGAATATCTCTTGCTCTTGATTTCTGTAAAAAAGAACTTAAATCTAATTTCTGTGAAAAAGAACTCAACTTATCCCCATCTGCTTCAATACATCTATTTATGCCAATTCTTTTATTAATCTACTTTTTTTAAACTAAACGTTTCTTTTTTTTTGTTCATTGCGTTCGAAATTTTATTTAATAAATATACTATCAAAAAAAAAACAATAACGACAACCATAACAATAAGATAAACAAAATTTTAACGTTAATTATAACCAAATATGTATGGAATTTGTATACGTATCAATATGTAATTTAAATTCATGTAAAATATTATGTCGTCGAAACCAATCATACATATCTTGCGTAGTAAAATTTTTTTTGTCATTATCACATTCAAGACCAATATGAAGATATTGAAGTGATTTCATATGTTGCATAAATGATGGAATTGCATCACGAAAGTCTTCGAAATGTGGTAAACAAGCTGAAAATGTTTTCAAGTGAGGAAAATGATAACGTATGGCTTGTACTGTTTCATATGATGTAACACCATCATATAATATATTAAAGTGTTGAAGTCGTTGACTTAATAATAATAATAAACATTGATTTTTTGCTTGAAATATTTGTTTTATTAATATACGATGATTACTGGTTATGGTTAGTTTAGTCATGTTGGAAAGACCTGAAGAAAGCGAAGAATTTCTTCTAGAACTCGAATTAATTTTCCTAGTGAGTTGTTTTGCTATAATTGAAAGTATAACTTGACATTAGATTAGTGAGAAACCGAATGTTTGAAAACTATCAATAGAAGATATGCAAGAGAACTTTTCTTTTTCTTATAATCGGAGCATCTTCTATGTACTGCACAGATACACTATCTATATTTCAGAAAGAATATTATAACCGAAAAGAAACACTTAATATTTGATAATTTTAAATGATTCATAGTGTGTGTATGATGTAATAATTCGGTGAATGTAGAATAAATGGTCGCCTTGTGATATAGGTAATTTACTACTGCAAGAGCACTAGCTTTATCATTATTTACAATAATTTCTCATTTAAATTATGTTAATAATTCATTTCTATTTTCAAATCTTAAATAGCTGACCACAATGCGAAGGACTATATCCTAAACACAAGAGAGCCAACTAATTATGTAAAGTAAATAATAGTTCAATCGATCAATTAACATTTCAATACTAGTGGTCTCTCTAAACAAGACAAACTCAAACTCAAGCTTGATATGACACCATCAGTGTGCAGCAATGAAATATGACTGATCAGTAATCACAAGAATCTTGAGTGATGACAAAAGGTAATATTGTTGAAGAAGAAAATATATACATGTACTCTTTGATTGCAATTTATCTTTTTCTTTAAGAAAAAAATAGTGCTTTTTAAAAATTTTGTTTAAATATTTTTGATTCCAACACTCTTGTAACTTGAAATCGGAATCATCCATTCCTATTGATATGTCCATAAGTAATAAATGATTGAAATCAACTGTTTTTAGTCCTAACTCTGACTTATTTTTCTAAACATATTAATAAATTCGAATATACACAGCTATCATACTGCGACCCATTTCACTTTATTGTCCCCCTTGTTTACATGAAATTTTCAGTATTTCTTAATCTTCCATAGCTCCGTTATATGTACACTAATCGTTCTTGATCTGTCAACATGTCAGAAATGACATTGTCTATTTCGAATCTGTAAAAAAATGTTCTTTTTCCAATTAGTAATTTTCAATAAACTTACGTAAGACAAGTTCATATAATGTTATCACACTATGACATTTACCATTTAATGCTAAATGTTTAACATGACTAAGATTAATTATTTTTTCAATATATATTCGAAATAAAGCACTTGATACATGTTGTTCAAATCGTATTGTTAATGTATCAACATTAGAAAAATAACGTGAACATTTATCTAATTCATATCGCATTTGTTTATTATTATAAATCGTTAAAAGTAAACGATTAACATTTTCATATGTATTTTTAAACAATGATGAATATATATTATTTGTTGAAGTTAAAGCAATATCAATTGGATTGCCCCATCTTTAAAAAAAATTTAAAAATGAGATTAAAAGAATATTTTTTGAAAAGAAAAGAGACACTTAAGAAACATCAAGAACGCAATATATGAAAATCTGTTTACTTACTGATTCGAAAATTTGTGATCCGGATATGGATTTGAATAAAAAATTAGATGAAGATCATTTTTATCTTGATAAAAATCTGTAATAAATCTTATCTGACGTTCAATCCAAAAAGAATTAGTTTTAAATGATAATAATTGAGGATAAAGTTCATCGAAATCTGCTGATGTTAAATGCCATAATTCACTATACAATTGAAATTTTTTTAATAATGGCCAATAATTATTAATAATCATTTGCCATTTATCACTATTTACATAATCAAAACCTATTCGAAACAAAAATTGCGTACTTTAAAAATTAAGTATTTTTTTTTCTAACGTATAAAAAAACGCTTTCAATCAATTATTTCTATATTAAATTCAAATTTCTACAAACCTTCATCACATATAATTGATAATGAAAATTTTTGAATATTTTCAAATAAACAAAATAATACAAGAAGATAATCAAATGGAATACTAAATGCACGTAGTTTTAAATTTTTAATTGATACTGGATGTTCTATTAAATTATTTGATGATAATATGGCATTATGTGACATTGAAAGTATATTAATTGAAAGTTTTTTCAATAAACAAAAATGATTAAGTATATTAATAAAACATAAATATTCACATGAATCAATAATTAAAGTTTGTATGAATGAATAGGAATCATTTGAAATAAAATTTTGATGAAATTGACTTAAACAACAATAATCTATCGATGATTTTGAATAAAGAATTTTTTGTATTGTATCTTTATCAAATGAATATATTTCTTTTGATTGAATATCAAGCATTTTTATGTTTGATAAATCATTAATTATTATATTTAATTCATTTGATGATGGTTCAATTAAACATAAAGATTTTAAAGATTTAAAATCATATTTAAAGGAATACTTTTGAAGAAAACTATTTATTTCGCCAGGTGTCTGTTGGTTAGATAATGTTAATGAATGAATTACATTTGAATAGTATGAAATAATATTTGTTATAGCAAAATTATACATAAATAATGGTAAATGTGCAAGTGAGAGATTTAAAATTGATGAACATTTATCATTACCTTGTCGTACTAAATACATATCAGTAAGTATTGAGTGTATACGTGCATTATTTATACTACTAAATGCATAAAAAGCTTCCAATGGTGACAAATATGATAGAATAAGAAACCATAATTCACCAGGTAAATCTTCAAATTGCATTTCTAGAAAATGAATAAATAAGCAAAAACAATGGATAGGAAAATAATATCAAATCAGAACTAAGATAGCTTTTTTATCTCATAAAAAATGATAAACCATCTTCCTTGTTATTATTAAACCTTTGACTGGATAATAATATGTTGAAAAGTTGATTATTTTAAAGCGGAGCAAGATGATCCGAGCATCAATTGCTTTACTCTATGAGTAGGATAGTTCGTAAAATGTTTTTAAACTTTTTGTAAAATAAAGGTTATTTTGCATAATATATAAAATCCATTGATCAAGATTTAATAGCAAAGCATTATGTAATAGCAGGACTATCAATGCGTTTTAGGCTCGATGCAATAATACCCATCATCCAGAAGTTGAAAATTCAACAGCTCTCGAGCTCAAATTCAAAACATTCTACAATGAGAATGACTTAAAATACTGTGACACACAACCCCATCGAAGAAGTTACCACTATTGATATGTACCATTCCAATTCAGGGACTCCGAGCACTGGATTTCACTTGATTCTCTTGAATTTCGAAACATTCAAGGCATTCTATAATAGTGGTTCATAAAACACTGTCACACACTACTCCCATTGATGAATTTTCAAAGGCAGACACATGAAGCTCCGATGTAGGTGCTTCAAACAGTGAATCTTACTGGATTTTCTTTTTTCTGAACGGTAGGTATATCTCAGCTAACGAAGAAGCCTCTCCAAATGTCAAATCACTTTTCAATAGAAACGATGTTCATTTAATGAGTAATACAACAAGCATACAATGGTTTGTTTTTCCAGGCCTGCATCTTCGAGATATTGAAGTTTTACTGGGTTTTCCAGCAATAAGCTATAGGCCGACGAAAAATTGACTTTCAACTTTAAACATGGCACTAATAAAGTATTCAATAAAAATAGTTCATTGAGCAACTTATAACTTTTATAGTACCTCCGATTCTGATATATTCAATATTCACAATTCTGGTCTTTTTTTTAATGACTTTCATAGACTAATTCTTTTAATATAGGTAAATTTGATATATAATACTGCCGGCATATTTATTTGCAGAATAGTTTATTGAAAGTTCTTGATTACAGATGTGCAAGCAGAATGTTAAATGACAACTTGTGTCATTTTTCAAACACGCGTTGTAAGTAATATGATGTTGATTCTAAAAACAGTATTAGAAATAATAGTCGATCGACAAGCAATCCACGCTCGCTTTTAAATAACTTTTTATCGGTAAAAGATAGAAATCTGTAGCTTCTGTTATGGCCTTCTTTCTAGAAGAACCCTCAGCCACAACAATAGGTAGTTTCGATTCAGAATCAACAATGCAAGTGTCTACGCATATACACTTGACCAAGATGACTCATTTTTCAAAAAAAATATTCATGATATGTAGGTTTCCAGTTTCATACAGATAAAATAACAACATAGTCACGGGAAAAGATTCAAAAAATCGAATTAAAAATAAATGGAATTCTTATGTCGTTCATGACAAATGAATCATTTTTTTGACTCATGCTACATCTCCATAATGAAATAACTTCATCTAAATTTAACTATACTAGTGTTGCAATCAACACCTGTTGAAATTATTCTCAACATTGACTGAACACCAATTTCTATTGGTGTGAGTATCACGTAGTAACAGATTAACCATTAATCAATGTTTATACAACTTCTATATCTACGATTGTCATTAATCGTGAGATAAGTCATTACTTATGTCATATACAAACATTCGAAATGATGAATTGCATTAATATTTTTTTTTATCATATTCTCTGTGTAAATATTCTATCTAACATAGGTCACTAATAAAACAAAAAATGATAAAGAAATGCATTTTTATTTCTTGTGTATATATAAACAATTTGAAATTTCTCTATAATAATTCACAAATGTAGAATATTATAATGATTAAAAAAATAGCATTAAACAAGTTCGAAATCATCATCCGAATCTAAAGAGAGTACTATAAAAAGACAAAAGATTTTAGTAATAGTTTATATATATATATATCATAGATTTACCTTCATGTTGTTCCATTTTTTCTGCAAGAGCATCAAATGGATTTGTTTCACATATTTCAAACATTGGTCTTGAAGGAAGATTCTAAAATATTTTATCTTAATAAGAAAAACTTCTTTTTTTTTCTTTCTAATTTACTTGTCTTAATTTCGCAATTAAATCATCAAATTCATTTTCAGTTTTACAAGCAAATGCCTAAAATATAAGAAAAAAATAAATAATTAGATTATTTATTATAATGTTTTCTACCAAAGCAAGTGACGGATCAAGTCCAGAAAATTTCATTCTGTTAATTCTATCACAATGATATGATGAATCATCTGAAATAACAGTTGTATCAATATGCATCTGTGTTACATGTGGATCTAAATATAAAAGTTCATCATTTTGTAAATAACCAATAAAATAATGTGCATGATTAGGTTTTCCACCAATAAATCCAAGTGTTTGTGGTAAACGAAAACATAACTAAATAAATAATATTTAATTCGTAAAATTTTCTTTCTTTTTTAATATACTTTCAATTGATCAATGTATTCTATATTAACATCATTTAAACCTAATCTTAATGGAATAATAATTACTAATGGTTTCCAAGTATTTTGTGAATCATTTGATTTCTTTAGTACATTAAGAATATTCGAATTGATTTGACATAATTTACCTAAAAAGAAATAATTTAATTTTCTAAAACACGATCTTACATGAGTGTTAACATCTATCAGTAGAACTTTGGACTCACTCTACAGACATCAAAAATATCTTAGCCAAACGTCATCATAGACTGCAATAGATGCTAGTCCGAGACTATTACAGACTGTAACAAAACTTACGAGAGAACATTCCCAAGTGACACATCGCTTTTGACTCGGCCGTATGGGGATTATGTAGGTCCTAATGATATATGAATCCTCCCAAAAACGTTCGTGCCGCTAGCTTCTTACTACTGAGATATAGCATTTTTACTATATGTTTCGGAAAAAACCGTGGTTCCCCTCAGGAACATCAGGGAAAGTAAGTTTTGCGTTTCAGCCTGAAACTTTGCATGTATATAGACCTCAATGAGAACAGTTTATTGTGAATGTTTCAGATTTTTTGGTTGCTCCTAGTCTGAGAAAAGAACATCGGATTCGCTGTGGTATATGAGCAATTTTATGATAATTGTATCTTAGGATAGGTGCAACGAAAGAAGCTGAAACTTTCATAATAAAGTATTCTCATTGAGCCCTACATCTATGCAAAGTTTGAAATTGAAATTGAAATTCAATATTCAGTTTTTCAAGTGTTTCTGTGGGAGACCACTGTTCTCTTTTCTTAAACATACAGTAAAACAAGGCAGTATCTCAGCAATAATAAGCTAGTGGCAAGAACTTTTTTCAGAGAATTCATAGATCGTGAGGATCTACATAATGCGCATATGCACGACTTAAAAGCTATGTAACAGTTGAGAATGCTCCCTCGTTAGTCAAAGATCATTACCGACACTATTCAGAGATCCTCGCAGAACGTGATAGACACAATTGTAGAAATGTAACAGATCATGACAAACGCCTTAGAAATGCTTTTCTCCCTTGCACCACAGATCATGCTAGACATAGATTTAGCATCATAGACTGTGTATGAATAACTTCTTATTATAATATATGAATTACCTCGTTATTGAATTTTTGAAGAATTTAATCAAAGAAAAACAAAGAAATGTGTTACAAAATAATCTTCCTATGATTAGCAACAGCAACTATATAGTATCTTACAGGATTTGCACCAATAGCTTTTTTTTTTATAAACAAGTTTAAAAAGAAACTAACGTATTTCATCAAGTACAAGTGTATTATCCATTGCAACATGTACATGAACTTGTTTATCAAATTCATTTGAAGCAATTCGTCTAAATAAACCAAAAAAAAAACAAACAGTTCTACATTTTCTTCAGATAAAATTCGAATTACCGAAGTACTTGAGCTATTGTATTTGGACCAAACCATTGTCCAATACTTTTTCCTTCAGAATTTCCCATTTGAACTAAAACAGATATTAAACAAAACACAGGTTCAATATATTTATTCACTAACTCTACAAACCGATTTGATGTATAGAATAAGATGAATGACGTTTATCAATAAACATATTTAAAATTTCCCAATACATCGGATCAGTTATATTGGGGCGCCATCGAAAATCTATTTAATAAAAAAATTGCAATTCGTTTTTAATATTTTGTCTTTTTTTTTCAGATACATCTTCCAGCTGGTAGAAAAAATCGAAGATATGCTTCGGCTAACATCATTTGACCACAACGCATCATACAACCCCATCCTGTATCTTTTGTTGGGCCGGATGGACCACCTAAATACAAATAGAGATTCTCTTTTTGTCGCTTTCTTTTCATTTAATACTTCTCACCAATTGGAGCAAATCCACTTCGATATGTAAACCAGAATCTACTTATAACATCATCAGTGATAGCATAAGAATCTAATAGCAAAGAAAAATTTATAAATAAATTGTTATTTTCAAAAAATAAAAATGATTTACCGTTTGGAGTTTTATACTTAACACCAAGAATATATAATTCAGAATCCATATCAGATAAATTAATATTATCAGTACCATTTCTTTCAAACATCGATACGGCTAAACTAAGGGCTACAAAGAAAACAAAAGTAAAGTTTTCAAAATAAAAAAAAAATTTTATTTTTGTTAACTTATTCTCACCCGCATTATTCATTGTTCGCAACAGTTTGTATCGATAAACATAGAATCTTGTATAAAAATAAGCCTCCCGAATGAGAGTTAGAAATTTTGAATAAAAATTAAATTTATAACAAATAACAATTAATATAAACAATAGAACAAAGACTAGTAACATGTAAATATCGGGATAATCACACACACACACAGTGAATAATTGTTTAGATTGGTATAATTTATTATTCAATAGAATTATTTCCTATGGAACTTCTATAAAGGGTCGTCCAGAGAAAAAGAAAATAACGAAATTGAAAATGAAAATGAATCAGAATCTTATCAATAAATAACTCTTTGTTTTTTTAGTGATAATCAATGAGGTCGCCAGTTGTCAACAGTACAAACTAAAAAGAAGTCAATTTAACTACATTAAACATTTTCTGATAATTAAATTGTACAGAAAAAAAAATTAAATATAAATAAAAAGCTTTATCGTCCTTGCTCATGAATCGTTTTTTATATTAATGATTGCCACATGATGTTCCAGGACATTTTGGAACTGATGGCGGTACATCCATGGCTGCACTACCAGCAAAAAATCCACAAGGTTGTAAATGAAATCCTACAGTTTCAACAGGCATAACAGGCCAATCTTCAGGTCGAACAATATGATTTATACCAAATGTATACCATGTAACAAGATCACATTCAACTAATGATTCATCTTTATGTTTTTCACTATAAATAGCAATACCATCTTCATCACCTTTAGCTTGATTAGGAAAATCACCAGCTGCAAAAAATTCATTTGGATGATATCGTGTTGCCCATAAATGATAACGTGCAAGTGCACTTCTACCACCTTGTGCAGAATTTAAATCACACAATGGATAACATGGTGGACCAGTTGGTAGAAGTTTATAGCCGACTGGTTGATTAACATGATTTTTGACTTGAGAATTAATTACTTTCCAAAAACGTCCTTTTGTTGCATCATGTAGTCGACGTGCTTCACCAACAGTTTTTAAAACTGTTTCTTTTGCTGCCCAAGCATTACCTTCTGGATTATCTGGTCCTCTTGGTAACGGCTCACAGTTAACTTCTACAAGAGAATTATTTACTCCATCAACCATCCAATCAATACGCATATTAAAAAAATGTTGATGATGTGGACCATATAAACCTTCAGCTACTAATCCACCGGATACAGGTGTTTTTCCGTTTTCAATTGCGCCTAAAAAAAACAAATCGTTATTTTTTTTTGTTTAATCTAATAAAAGATATTTGTTTTTTTTTTAATTTTTACTTACCTGGTGCGATAACTCCAGTAAGTTTAGCTTCAAAATGAATTGCACCATCTTGCAGAAAATACCAATATAGACCATATTCATAATTACCTACTGTCATTATAGACGAAACAACAAGACGTCGTAAACGACGACATTGTGAACGTTGAGTAAGAAAACTAATATGAAATATAATTCTTTATACAATATAAATAAACAATTTCTTTTACTCAGTATGTTTCCAAAGTATTCCAATATCTTCTTCATGAATACAAACAGCATTTTTTAATAATATTGCTTGACCTTGATTATTATTAAGAATAGCATCCAAATATCGAATTTCACCGAGACAATCACATCCAAGTACTAAACTATTTGTCAATAAACCCATACAAGCTTCACCAACATCATATGCATTTTTATAACTATGTGAAGGGCTACTATCACCATACGGTACCCACATTTCACTAATAGCTGCTCGATAAAGAATAGGTCTCCAACGATTTTGATCAAAATATTCAACCATATTTAATATAAGACCTACAAAAGAAATTTTATGAATAAAATCAATTCTAGTAAACAATAAAAACAAAAGAAAAAGAGCTCGGAGTCTTTACCTTCACGAACATTAAATCCAACTCGAAGACGCCATTTTTGCCATGTAACTTGATGATTATTTATTTGAAATGATGGACCTTCTGGTTGAGTAATCACATATGGTTTGAGATCTTTGCGGACACCATCAGGAAAATAGGGTATATTATCTGGTGATTTAATACCTTCAGGATCATAATTGCCACATTTTGGAGGTATTGGTACAATCATATTATCTTCGACTTCAATAGTAAAAGAATCTAAATCAACAGTTATCACAATACCATCAATATGATGAGCATAATAATTATCAGTATCCCATTTTTTAATAGAAGCATATGGACGAAATATTCGTCGTTTAGATGCTGAATCTCGTTCATCACGATAACCAGATGAAAATACATAAAAAACAACATCATCTATTTTAATATTCCGTTTAGCAAATGCAGCTAATAAAGGTTCACTGGTACGTAGTGCATTATCAGCTTCAATCACTTCATCAAATGTTATACTTGGTTGAACATTTTTAAATTCAGTAAAACTTTTAATAGTTTTTTTTGTTAAATCAAGAATAACTTTATATGTTGTTCGACCTTTTGGATCACGAATTGTTGCAAGTGCTGATCGTTGTAATGGATCATTTGGTTTAAAATTCATGACATAGTTTTTATCTTCAGGTTCATGTGGAGTAATTGTTATAATACGCATATAATTTTGAAATGTTGATGATTCTTTAAGTAAACGTGTTGTTAAATTAATTTCGTCTAAGTAAATAAAAACAAAAATAACAAATTTAAATGATCTATTCGATAATAAAAAAATAATTGTTTATTCTATTATGAAAATAAAAATATGATCTAGTCTTTTTTTTATATGAATACTCATTATATTTACCAGCATTTAATGGATCAAGTGGATGTTGTATTGGTGGTGAAACTCCATCTGGCACAATAATTGGTGCTGGAATATTCTCTGTTTCATCAGGATGAGTTGGAAGTCGTGGAGGATGTGCTGCTAATTGTTCTTTTGCTGCTTCATCACCATCATTTACCGTTGGTTTCTCCATATTTTTATCTAAATTTTCAACAAAAAATAATATTAAAAAAATCTAATTTTTTTTGCTCATGTGACAAAAAAACATGCATGTGTGCACTTGTTTTATACGTTTACGTAACCACTAGAGATTAATTGCAAGCCCCCCAGCTACCTCTTATCGCGTTATATACTTTACCTCGCTTCTTGGTTAATTTTTTTTCTGCGTTATGAAGAAAATAAGCGAGCGTCATACTGACGACTACTATTTTAGACCGTGTTGTTCCTTATGTTTATCGTATTCTGTTTCATGATGATAAGAAACCAATACATGCAATGTTAACAAGGACTTTAGTTTGTTTATTCTTTATTTTAATAAAGTGAATGACTAGTAAAACAAAAAAAAACAAAACAAAACAAAATAAAAATTAATTTAAGCTAAAATTAAAACAACTTCGGTATTATTTTTATTCGAAATTATTTTAGGATATTCTTCATAAAATGTACTAACATATTCATTAGCAAGAATATGTTGATCAATAAAATTATAATCATTTAATTTAATTGAATCAGTTGTTGATATAGTTGATGGTGTACGTTCATGTCTATTAATTGTAAATATAGATTGATTTGAATATAGATCTTTTTCTTTTTGTAATGTATTTTTATATGTATTATGTAATAAACACCATAATAGAAAAAGAAATAACAGGAAAAGTAAACTTATTAATAGAATTAATATTAGAATATATTGATTTGAATGATTATTTAATGCATGTATTGATTTTGAATTTAAACAACGTTGTAAATCATATGAACAATTTGTTGTTGTATCAATACAATATTCATTATTTTGATGAAGTTTTAATGATATTGTACCTGAACGACATAAACATTTTTTTTCATAACATATTGATGTACGTTTATTACATTTATTACATGATGTTATATTATTATTATTTATTGGACTTTCATATTCAATACGAAAATTAAATAAATCATTAGATTTTAATTGATATATATTTGAATTCAATCGAAATGAACAATTTGTTAATAAAAGATTATATTCGCCTGTATAAAGTAATGGAACATTAGTCATTGATAAAATTGTTTTTAAATTTAAATATGTTCGTGTTGATTCATAATTTTTTTTTGTTAAAAAATTTGTTATTGTTGATGAACATTGTGTAAATGGTAAATAAGATTTGGAATAAATATTTTTTGGATATTTACATTGAACAAAAAATGGTATTAAAGCAACAGTTTGAGAAAAATATGTATATATATGGCCGGGTATAAATGAATTATTCGATGATAATGAATAAACAGCTTGAATATGTAATGTATGAGAATCATTTGATGACCATAGAACATTTAAATATTGTTTGTAGAGATCTAATGAATATGTACAATTTTCAAGATAGTTTATAGTTGATGTTTGAGTTAGAGTGAAAACTGTTATGAGTATAGTCCAATGTACCAAGCTCATTTCTTTCTAGAACAGAATATCAGATAGTCGATAAGTTCGTTGAAAAGAGAAAAAAAAAACTTGTATAATGCTACCGATACAGTATAATAATGAGCACGTATATTCAATCTATGTTTGTGTGTGCATTGTATGCATGTATGCACACACAATGTTCAAACAATCATGCAGCCAGTTCTAGCCACTTGAATTGAACAGTACGCGCGAGTATACATACATATAGTATATATTGGCCTTGCATGGGGCTATAGTCTGAGAGAATCGATTATTAAAGAACAGAACAATAGACGAGAACAAGAGAGAGTCGTTATTATTGTTTCATTTGCATGACTTGTTGTCGGTCAACTGATCTTCAGTCTCTAATAGATCAATATTTTATAATAAAAAATAAAACAATCTCTAATGAACAGAAATAAATCTACACACTTTAAACAACAAAAAAGAAGAATATCAATGAATATAATCTTTTTTTTAATTTCTTACTAAAGACAAGTAATCGATGTTCACTCGGCATCAGCTTGAGAACAGTCATTCTCCCACTATACCTTATTGTTTCTTCTATCTCTATATCTCACGGATGACAAACCCATATAGCACAGCTTGCATACATTAATGACAAAAAAATTTTTTTTTTTTGTTCAATCTTTTTCTAAAATTCATATGTACTGTATGTATACATATGGTACCGAGAATACAAAAAAAAAGTGAAGCAATTCAATTACTTTTCATTTTATATCCATTCATTCTCTCTTCTATATGTGTTCATCAAACAAATGAGCCACTTCACACTTATATGAAATAGACATACTAGCAGCAAAACAGATTCTCCAATTGATGAAATTTGAGTAGTTGATGACAAGAGAAATAAAAATACATAAAGAAAGGTAAATCGATCAATTGTCAAGTGAGCCATATAGAGAAATAATCGAAAAGAATAAAAATTTGAGATGAGATTAAACGAATGAAGTATAAGTACGTTTTGTCATCAATGAAAATAAAGAATATTTAGGCATCATCTGTATTAGTACTATTTATATATATTCTTTTTTCATGTGTATCTGATAGCCTTAAGCATTCGGTCAAATAAATAGAGTTCAATATTTCAATCAAATGATTTATCCAATCACAACACAATTTTATAGATAAAGTGATAAATAATCAAATAACTTCAATGTATTTCATTTCACACATTTAAATAGTGCAATCTGATTTGATATAAACTAACAGTATTTCAAGGTACCATTAGAATAGAATTATTTGAAGATTTGTTCAATCGGATTAATCAATTCAAACCAAATTTTTTTCAATTTGCAATGTTCTTAATCTTTTTTTTTCCAAAATCACTCTGATTCATTGACGAATAATTCTGATCTTTTGGATTTTTTATGCTCTTTTAAGAAAGCATCGCATGTAAAAAAAGACTTAGGGTATGCTGCCAGATGTGATGTGAAGCCATTATTTGTATGAATCATTGATTTAAAAAATGAACGACACTGGAAGAATTATTACATGATTTATTGCCCATTTTGAAAGTTTAGTTGGTAATAAAGACTAAACCATGAGTAATGGTATGTGCTTGAAACGGTGTGACAGCTGTTTTTTTTTTCTTTTTATTGCTCATCTGATACAGTATTTATTTTTCATTGAAGACTTCAGTTATGAGAAAACAATTCTTGCCTTGACTCAAATGCAAGCTGAAATTCCTGAAGCACATAGCATCATTGTTCAGATTTTCGTACTATATCTGAACATTTGACGTTCATTTGAAATACTAACTAAAAAAAACATAGTTTCAATGCTAGCTAAAATTTATCATTTACGATCATGTATTTTAGAATTAAAATTTGAAGGTAAATACTGAGTAATCAAAGTTTTGCGATTTCCTCTCAACCGGTATTTACGGCACTGAACGATGTTAATAACAAGGCTTCGAAGAACCTTGATTGAATTTTAAATGGCCAGAATACATTTTTTAATAGTCTAAATCAAGTACTGTCTGATTTCTGTGCGGATAAACAATTACATGATAGATGTCAAGGATGATGTTTGGATATCTTACAACCACTATATGACCAACAGAAAAGTATGAACTGATTAAGTTCTATCTTTCGAGAATAATCAATATCAACGATAGATAAAAATGTGTTAAGATCTGCTGTAGATATAATACATATGTACAACATACTTCTTAGTGTATTAAATCAATGGTTAGATTAATAATAATAAAAAAGCATGTCATTAGCAATAAAACAATTGACAAAAGAAACAAAAATTTTTATTCGAAATGTCGAAATAAAAATGACACAGCATTTGATAACAATGAATTATCGTTGGAAAAGAACTATTGTCTTTTAGAGATTTTACATTGTGTGTATTTTGTATTAGTAGAATGAAGCTAAAGAAGACATGTAAGTAACTCAAAAAAGGCTCAGCTAACACGATTTTTTAGAATATTTAAAATAAAAAAAAAACCGATGGAAATGTTGCAATAATATTTTTGTAATAAGTTATTGTGGAAACAAGTTTTAGAAAAAAGATTTAATATTGTAATGTTTGTTGCCTTTGAAAAGAAAATTAAGAAAATGGATAAGAATAAGTTTCTGAGAGTGATATGTTTGAGTTTTTTGATTGTTTAAAATATTTTGTATAGGATGATGAGTTTAATAATCTCGGAAATTTTCAACTTGATTCGATCATGTTTTCTAATTCAACATACCGATGAAATGTTTAATAATAATTATTAGTGATGTCAACTATTACGTTCTAAGTCTGAAAAATTTTCTATAATTAGATTTATAATATACTGATACTCCAAACAACATCATATTTGATCCTTTGTGACATTTTGTTAGCAAAGTGTCGGTCGAGTGCATTCTGATATAACAACAATGAAATGCTTTTCTATTTTCATTAGTGATAATGCTCTAAATGATTCTATCATCTGATGCATTAAATTAATATTATTCTATACGAAAAATCAATTAGTGTTAATCAAAAATTATTATTTTTCTCCTAGTATTTATAAAATATGTTTGAAGATATTGGTATATATAATCTTTAGATTAAACTTGATTGACTAATTAATATTTTCTTGTTTAGCTATTTTTGTTCTTGTTACGAATGGCATGACAGTATCAAGTTACTGAAAATCGACCTTCGACATGTTTAGAGAAGTGTTATATCCATACAAAATAGCATAAAGAATGAATGTATTTCTAGATTTTTATTGTAAAACGTTGATTTTTATTCAAAAACAAAATCTAATATTCATAATCACCATGTAAAACTACACCGGAAAACATATTCTTCATCATAAAATATTTCCCATTGAAATTTCACCCGCAGAAGACCACAGGATAAAATTATACAAGTGAAAGAGCACAGAAAAAATTTTCATTAGAAATATTTCAAAATGAAAAATATTCTTTCCGGTGTAGTTTTATACGCTGATTCCGAATAATTAAGGTTACTTTTATAAAAACTCAACTCTTGCGAATCAAAATCTAGAAATACATCCATATTTATGCTCTTTTGTATGAAAATGACACTTCTCTCAGCATGCCATAGGTTTAATTTCAGTAATTTGATACTGTCATGTCATCCACAATAAAAAGAAAAAAAACAATAGCTAAACAAGAAAACATGAACCAGCGGAGAAGATTTAAACAGATGAGTATATACCAACACATTAAAACATATCAGATGAATGATAAGCAAAAAAAAAGATGAATTTTTATTAAAAGTGATTGATTTTTCGCATGAGACATTACTATTTAATGCATTAGGCATAGTAATTTTAGGACTCTATCAGTAATGAAAATAGAAAAGCATTTCATTGTTGCCGTACAAAAAGCACTCCATCAACATTTTGCTAACAAAATGTCATGCAGTGTCAAATATGACGCTGTTTGGAGTATCAATATATTGTATATTTAATTAAGGCAAATTTTTGAAATTTCGTATATAGTAATGATAATGATAAAGAAAGCATCATGTCAGAAAATCTTTTTTTTTTCCAAGAGAAACTTGCTCGAAAAAAATAACAATTAAAAAAATCAATATATTCAGATATGTTACTCCATCATCGATGCACTTCTCAGAAAATTCCTCTTAAGTTTATAGATTTACTAAAATCAAAAAATTAAAAATAATTAAATGTATTTATTTATAGATAATGTTTCCTGTATCGACATAAAATCAAATTGTTAATTCACAGTACTAGAGTAAGTATTTTATTAAGAACTAGAAGTCGTAGCAAAAATTTTGCGTTCTTTTTTCTGTAAAAAAAAAAAAAAAAAAGGAAAAACCATTTGATTTATATCATACAGATCTTCATTGTAATATAAAGAGTGTTCGTTGTACGATTAAATGATCTTAGACTATCATAAATTCATCTATTCCCGCTTGACTACTCTTTCATTTCTTTTTTATAAAAAAAAAAAACAATATACTTTTCGATGGTAATCAGATTGATGATGTACATTGATTTGGTTTGATAATATGATCTAACCTTTAAAAAAGCAACACGAATAGATTTTCTTCAAAGAAAAAAATCATTTAGATTCAAGTTTTATTTATTTATTTTTTCTTTACATTATACAATTGCATTGAAACATTACTTTAATTTACAAATATTGATTAACAAAAATAGACAAGAAGTAATATAAACTGAATATTTTATCTATTCTATAAACATTTTCTAATACAACGTTCTTCTCCCATAATTGACCATCGACGACATAAACATCGACCTGAACAACATTGTTCATCATAGGAACATATGATTGATGTTAATCGACATGATTCTCCTAAAATAATTATTTTTCATGTTAATAAAATATTTAATATGATTAAATATTAATATTTATATCTACCAGCATATAATCCTGGAATACCATGTTGTAATGATTTTGTATAACGAAATACATCTGAATCGTAAGATGTTGGACCAAATATAAAACGATCTAAACCACGTTGAAATACTGTTCGAACAATATCAGCAATTCCTGTTGCTATAAAATAAAAATCAACATTTTTGTCTTTTTTCTTTCAAATTTCTGTATTCCTTACAATATGAGCTTTTTTTCGAACTATTGACAGGTGAAAGTAACGTAATCATGAAAAGCATGACATAAAATGCTCGCAAAATATTTATTAGTCGATACATCTAGTTGTGAAATAAATGTTAACCTTTTCAATCTTAAATATGTTTAAGATGTCAGATAATGTCTATTCAGTAATTGGTCACTTTAATATGAATACCTTGAGTACAGAAAAAAGAAAAGAACTGATAACAAGCGTACTTAGAGCTCCGCATGAAAGCAATTTTGGAATCAACCAAATTTTTTGATAAAAATTCAATTTTAACAAATGAACTCTTTTGAATATTAGGTTTCATTCTCTGGTATTTACTGTGTAAATTTACGCGTTTTGAAGTTTCCAACGATGCGTTATCAAGACTTATGGGACATGAGGAAGAATTGGAGCTGAATTCGACTCTATCTCTGTTTCGTTTTCAGATGCCTCTAGAAGACATTGTTTAAACCACAAAAATACATCAACTTGTACAGTAAATACTAGAGAACAAACCTGCTATCTAAAAAAGTTCGTATATTCAAAGTGAATTTTTGGAAAAAATTCTGTAGACTTTACTCAGATCTCTAATTATGTTCAATTTATTAGTTTTAATACTAGTTGCATCGAACATGAGCATAATAGTCATAATATGTTCGACACGAAATGAAATTTTTATGAGTAAAACAAGAGAGACGTACAATGTTGATAATTTTTTTCTTTTTGTTCTGTTCGTTGTTCTGAAAAGAAATGAAGAAAAAAACTAATGATAGGCTCTCATTATATGAATATTATGAGTGGCAACCTCACTATAAGCCTATTTGCATTGCGGTCATTGCAAAGACAGCAGTAGTTTCGCATGAATACAATGAATGAATAAACGAACTCAGAATTGGTTGGCTAATATGAAAAAAGATACACCCCAGCACTAATGTGTTGTATTTTTATCATAGACGAGAGAAATATCACAACTTTATATTCGTTCTATGAAAATAATTCACAGGTTGTAAATGAAAAGAAAATTTTGATAAATATGTGACATTTGAATCTGAGCGTCAAGGATGAAAATTTTCGAACAGTGTGAGGTCGAAAGAACATGCGTTACTTTTATCTTGTTAAATAGCGGGCGAAAACGAATGGTATGTGATATTTACTTGAGTACACTAATGAAAAAAAAACACAGACAGATAAATAGAACTTGAAATGGTTAGTCAATGTTTCTTTCGTATCTTAAAATAAACAGAAAGAAAATGATGTTATAAACCGGTAGTAGTTTCTAAATCCAATCTTTTTTGATCAATCATCAATCGCATTATCAAAAGTTCTTGCCTTACATTTATTGAGTAAGATCATAGAGTATATAAGGACGTGTCATAATGCTAGTTTGACCGACGATGAAGAAGAGAAGGAGTATCAAAGTTGTCTCATGCCTAATTATGAACAAGTTATAAAAGGAACTGAAACTGACTTGTTTTTTATTGCGTTTGAAAAAAAAATATTTGATCTTTCACAAAGTTCGCTGCATTGAACGAATTCTACTCATTAACTTTTGATAAGTTTGTAGAATTCTTATAATGATACTTGTGAATAATTATAAACGAAGAAGAAAAAAACTTTAAGAGACAATATTTTTCTTGTTCTAATGGATCGAAAAGTCTGATAATGAGAAATGACTTCACTTCTTTTCAAACTGCAGCAAGTGATAATACTTATCCAAGAAACACAAGGTCAATCGTATTTATTTAAATAGAATTGATAAGATTTGATTTCACCGAAAAGCATGCCCACATGATTCATTAGCTCATTTTAGATTCTATATGAACAACCAAGTAGTCCATTGTTCACATCATTTTTCAAAACGTTCGGTGTTAATATGAGATTAGTTGTATGAATATTTACTATTGAAAAAGTATCGATATCAGTTATTAATAGTTTTCAGATCAAGTTTCCATAGAGAAAAAAGATGTGTTGATCATTTGGTATGATCAATCAAATGGAGACGTCTTCGAATAGATTGTTAAATTTATAAAGATGAAAAATTCATATATAAAAAAAACAAAAGTCAAATATTTTTATAGTTCTACTGTTATAAATTGATCCTATGTAAGTCATTCTTGAATAATTGCATTTATTATACAATAATTAATACTTCATTATTCTGTTTTATAAAGAAAAAAAATCAAGTTCAGCTTGTCATAGCACATATAATTGCGTAGTTTCTGTGAACAATGCATATGATAATTTCTGCATGACGAAGCATGCATATAGGTCGTTGTTCACGACACAAACTATTCATATTTTTACTTTGGAAGATAATAGAAGTATAAAGAAACAGTGAAAACAATAAGACTTTTAATGTCATGACTTGTACTTTAGTACTAGTAAAATAACAGGTAAGTATGCGATAATGACAATTAAAAAATTTATGATTTTTTTCTCCAGATTTATAAGAGTTTTCGCCGGTTCGTTAATCTCAAGAATATGAAAAACAATATATATACATGATCAAAGGATGATCTTTTATGATAGTAATGAGTTCGGCAAGAGTATATCTCTTTGTATTTAATTGATAAAAGACTGTTTTGATTATGAATAATCATCTTTATCTACGTGACATTTTTTTGTTTTTTCTAAATAAACTCATTTTAATGAGATTTAAACATGAAAAAATTACAATAATTACAGTTTATGATTTATCAGATGATATAACTACTCCTTTGCATATATTTTAGTCTCTTCATATTTACAATAGAGACCCTTCAATATGATTAAAAAGCATATTTTTGTACTCAGCTGTTGAACTTATGAATATTGTCATATGCCCTCCAGACAGTCTTTCCATCATATTAAATGTGGCTCATTTTCGTTCCCATTCTGCTAACTGTTTGAGCTTCCATCATCTATCCGAATATAAATATGAAATTTTTACTTCCTATTCAACTTTTGAAATTTTAATTAGATAAACTGAACTGTACAAAAAATCACTTCAAGATGTTTGTTTTTTTTTTATCATTTATATATCTTTTTTACAGACGGTTGTATTTAATAATGAAGCAAAATGATTGAAACAGTCTGTCAAAAGGTATGTTAATCATTTTCAGCAAGATGATCTTATATTTATTCCGTCAACAATAATACTATAATGTTTGATGAGTCCATTGCTTCTTCTTTTGTATTATTATGAAATGTTTTATATTGACTTTGTATCATTAATATTAATAATAATGAATTCTTTTTTGAAAGAATAATTATGAAACAAAGATTTGTCGTTTTATCAATTAATATACGAAAATAGAATTTTTCTATAGGTAGAGAATAAAAATTTTGTTTGTACATAAAACTATTTCATAAATCATTTAACAAAAATATAATTTTATTGTCGGGTATAAACGATTTAGAAAATAAATCGGATCATATTCGATCACGCATGATTACAAGTGTCGAACTCTTTTCATGTACTATTAGGTCAACACGTTATAGGAACTTTTTGTTTTTAAACCTATTGTCGATTTCCATTGTTCGAGAAAAACAATTCATATTTTTTTTTATAACTTCTTTTGTTTACTCTCGAGAATAAGAATAGTTTTAGACTTAGAAGTTAAACAAAGGTCCTTAATAAATGTCAAACTATTCCGGTCACAATTGATAACCTTTTGCAAACTATCATTAAAACTACCTAGTAATAACAAACGATGATATTGAATTGAGACAAAATTATATATATAACGAATACAATAGTATTTTTTTTAGCTTCCGGCTCAACGACAACTATTCTCTATATTATAAATAGAAAAAAATAATAATTAATGCCCGTTAAAAAATGATTAGATTCGTTTAAGTTTGTTTATTTCATGCAAACTAAATAAAAACAAGAACAGTAAATAACAATTTGACACTTATGTGCATAAATATAAATAAGTCATTTGGTTATAATGAAGACTATTAATAAGGTCACATTGTTATAACAAAAATATGTATAGTTGATATTTTAATAAATACATATTTCTTTTATTTCTAATGAAATACAAATCTTTCTTCCTTTTTTTTCCTTATGTTTCGATAAACATGAAGAAGACGAACAATATGACAATCGCCAAGTAAAAGAAAGTTAAAACGGAAGTCAAGAATCAATGTAGCGTTCGTGCATGTCTTAACTATATGCTTGTTATCCTAGCCATCGTCATTATTATTGTTTGTTACTAGTGTAGTGACTATTTGTTGACATTCCTTTCTTTTTTTTTTTTTTTTTTATTAATTCTGTTGGCTTTGCTCTTGTCGTTCATTCCACAGTAGAAATAAAACAAACATTGTTCGAAAAAAAACAATCAGATCTTGATCATACTCGACACACTTACATAACGAACGTTCCAGTTCAATTCAGAATAAATATACAATGAAAAGTAGAGAACTTTTGACATAACGGTATATTTTTTCCTTTGTCTTCCTGTTTTTATCGTCATGCATTTTCTTCAGTGAAGCACAAACGATAAATCTTGGGTATGTTCGCTCCGCTAGTTAACTATGAAGTAAAGAAAAGAGAGTATAAATGTGTGCTTGCTGTTTTTTCATTGCGAACAAACGGAAGAAAGAGTATGCAGTGTACGCTATGGAAAAATATCGGATGACAATAGATGGAAAAGAGTCGAGCTCTATCCGACGTGTGTTGTGCGCTCATAGTAATAAGCGACGAAATGACGGAGTAGACTAGGAAAAGAATAAGAAGAAAAAGAAAGCGAACAAGCGCTTGAATAACCGTTTGGAAAATTGATTTTTATAAATAATTGAGCAAAGAGGAAGTATAAGAAGAAAGAAAGCACAAGAGCGATGCTCTTTGTGTTGTGTGAATGGCTTTTCGAGATCAGCATTTGACACAAAATATTTTTCTGTTACGTTAACGCTTTGAAAATAGACGCATTGGTGCATTACAATACAACTATGTTATGTAAATAGGATGTTTTCGAATATTTTTTGTTCATTTGTTTAATTGGGTTTGTACATGTGACACTTATCAAAATGTCTATGAGAGCACATATATATATACTACAACTGTTGATGTTCTAATGCGAGGGTCATATTCCCTAAAGGCAAAAAGACATAAAGAGCAGCAGAGAGTTAGCAAATGAGAAGACACGAGAGATGCGCGAACAAGTATGCCTCTGGTGCTTCGATGGTGATACATTGATTAGATAAAAATTGTTAAATGCATAGGCGAACAACCCTCTATTATTCATCATTGTTCCTTTTATATATATATATATATATAGATATATATATATGGACCATATTTACTTTGAAAACATCTATTCGAGCATAGGAAATGCATTGATGTTCATTAATATTATCTTATTTCTTAATATACGAAGTCAAAAACGTCCACCTGATTCAAATCAACAAACAGTTGATGTACTACACATGTGGATGTATGTATAACGTAGCCAATAGGGCTATAAACGCCTTCGAGAAACCTGTTTTATTAGAAGACTATTTTCAATCTCTCTCTCTCCCTCTCGCTTTATTTCTCTATCTCTTCGCGTCTCTTTCTTAGTTGTCGCTATATAGCTGATAAGGGAAAAGATGCGACATGAAAATACAATATTCCTTCTTGTTGCTATTTGACTAAGGCTCTTTCGCGTTCCATTTCTTCTCCTCCTATTTTCTCTTTTTCTTTTTTTTGCCTTGATCGACTATTTCAGGATAATAACTACCGCACTGACGTGCATCATCATTTTCATCGAAAATGAAGACGCTCATCTAATCATTTTCTCGTTCATCATCATTCTATTTACAACTTATCATCATCATTCCAGAATTGATTTGCAAGCTCTATCACTATTACCGTTATATCTCGATTCATTCTTTTGCACATATAAACAAAAGGACAAAATCAAATAATAAAAGACAATATTTTTTCATTTTTGTAATTCATTAAACAATGGGTCAACGAATGACACGTCGACAAGTTGATGAAGGTATTGAATTATATGAACAAAAAAATTATGATGCTGCCATTAAAAAATGGACAACAGCATTACCTAAAATGAAAGATAATCGATTACGTTTTTCTACACTTGGTCATTTAGCATCAGCATCACGTGATCGTGGTCGAAATAAAGATTATCTTCTTCATGCTGTACAACAAATTGATATAGCTCATGAACTTGATGATAATGTACTTCGTGCTCAAGCTTATTTAAATTTATCACGTGCAAATGAAATGCTTGCAGATTATTTTAAAGCTGTAAGTTATTCACGTTTAGCTATACAATATTCACAAACAACAGATTCTATACAAGGTTATGCTTTACTTGCTATGGCAGATTCTTATATAGGTTTATGTAATTTTCCAAAAGTACTTGAATGTCTTGATAAAGCTTTAAGTATTTCACATGAAAATGAAGATCATTTAATGGAAATTCAAGTACTTAACACAATGGGAAAAGTATTCCTTGTATTAAAAGATTTTCCGAAAGCACTTGCATTTCAACGTCGTGCCCATGAATTAGCTTTATCTAATGCTATATATGCCGGTGAACAAAATGCTAATGTTAGTGCAAAATTTGTACGTTTAACAAAACTAAAATTAGCAACACCATTAAGATTAATGGGTGATTTTCAAGGTGCAACTAAATGTGTTGAGGTTGATTACATAAAAAAAAAATATTTCTTTTTGAATAATAGAAAAAAAAAATTTATATTTATTATTATAATAATAGGAAGCAATGCGTTCAGCATCTAGTCTTGGTGATCGACCTGTTCAAGCGAAATGTCTTGTATGTATTGGAGACATTCAACGTTCTCAAAATAATAATGAGGTAGATAGAGAATCACACACAATTCTTGATGATGAATTTCTTCATATATATGTGTGTGTTATATATATTATTATTAAATAAATATCTCAGTGAGTTCAGGAAACGACATGTTTCCGTTTTAAGAATTTTATTGTCGAAAACAAAAAGTGATTTATCATGTTGGCATGATTTTTCTCAACAAAAAGCTAGCTATCAAAATGTAATTAAATGTATGTAAAAACTTCTTTAAACAATAAAACTCCGTTTTCTGAACTCATTCGAGACCTAGTTTGACTAGAATATTTGTTATCTTTTGTAATTATACATCAAGGTCGCTTGTAAAAAATATGAAGCAGCCATTCAAATGTTACAAGATATGAGTGATCGATATAGTTCTACGCTTGCTATGCTTGGTCTTATTAAAACTTTATTGGCACTCGATACCCATACACAAATGGTAAGCGTTGTTTTCTTCTTTTATTTATACATAGACAATTGTCATTGTAATTTTCTGTATGAATGAAAACTTATGATAATAAGAATGACAAACAAATATTCATAGATATACGAAGAAGAAAAAAAAAAAGAGAAGAAGAAGAAGAATGTTTTTCATATTAACATTTTAATAAGATTCTTTTGATGAATAACTAATTCATGTCATTATTAGTATTACAATCATAACAATTAGATTTGATGAGAAGATAGGTTTCATTTGTTTTCAGGTTTATAAATATTTCTAATGATAATTATTTCATTTGTTGTCTTAAATATAGGCGAAAGGATTAAGAAAATGAGATAGATAAGATCGGCTTAAAAGGAATATCTCTTTTTTTTTGCCTCTATTATAAGCAAATGAGTTAGACGTGCCATTGACAATCACAGTTTCATAAAACAATACAACATATTTGCAAGCACGTACGAATTCTAAATGAAAATGGATAAATAATTTTTTTTTTTATTTTTATTAATAAAATTTTTTTTTTCAGGCATCTGAAATTCTTGCAACAGCATTATCAACTGCAACATCAATGGGAAATAAATTAATGCAAGCTCGATGTCATCTATTGAATGAACGTATACTTGCTGCTGAAAATCAATTAGAAGATGCACGGCAAGCATTTGAAATAGCACAACGTCTTTATCGAGAAATTGATCTTATATGTACGGTGTGTAATGAACCTATGGGTATGCATCCAGATCACATACAAATATTAACATGTACACATCTTTTTCATGAAAAGTAAAAGAAAAGTAAAATACTTTTTAAATACTCTGTTTTTTTTTTCTTATTTTAGATGTATTTTAAATTTATTACAAAGATGGACATATGAAGCACAATCTTGTCCTAAATGTAATAAGAGTGTTTTATATAGTAGCAGTTATATTGCATTATCTTTGTTCTGATACAATGAAATTTTTTTTCTGGGTTTTTTTTTTCTTTTGAAAATTATATTTCAATTTGTTTTCTCGGTGAAATTTTGTATAAAGTTAATAAAATGATAATATATTTCTATCGGTAAATCATAAATTGTTTATTTTGAATATTTGTAAAAACCAGCACTTGTTTTTCTACCAAGTTTTCCTTCACGCACAAGCTTATTAATTAAATCACTTGTTCGAAATGTTGGTTCATCAGGATAACGTTTCTGCCATCCATCAGTAATAAATTTTGATGTATCTAAACCGACATAATCCATTAATTCAATTGGTCCCATTGGATAACCAGCACCTAATTTCATTGCAGTATCAATATCTATACAAAAAAAAAAAGAAATGAATAAATTATAAGAAATCTCAAATTAAAAATATCACCTTCAGGTGTTGCATCACCACGTTCAATCATTCGTACTGCTTCAGCATGATAAGGTATTAATAATCGATTAACAATAAAACCTGGAGTATCCTATAATACAACGATCAAATAACATGACTAATAATAGTATAAACAAACTTTGCAAGAAACAGTTGTTTTTTCTAATGCTTTACCAAAATTTAACATTGTTTGAAATGTTTCATCACTTGTTGATGATGTACGAATGACTTCAAGTAATTTCATAACAGGTCTGAAAAATAAATAAATAAATAAATAACGAGTGCACTATAAATATTTTCTATTTATTTCAGTCACGTTTGTAGATAGAAAAATTACGTCTACAAGAAAAGTCCCCGAACGGATTTATTGCTTTTAAATTGAGGTTATGTGCATTATGTGCACCCTAATGGGCTATGAATATTTTGAAAAGAATTTTATCCTTTAGCTTATTGCAGCCGATATCTACTATTTCTACAGTATTTTTCAGTGCAATGAAGAATACGAGGAAAACTGTTTTTCGCATTTCAAATCGAAGTTTTGCATAGAAACAACTATTAATGAAAGTAGTTTATTGCAAAAAGTTTCAGATATTTTCGTTGTTCCTATTGTAAGATACAAGCATGTTAAAAGTGCGTTTTTTTTTACATCGTTTAGATACATCTGTAAATTCGATGTTTTTAGTGCAAATGATAGTTGCCTGATAATATTCTCATTAATACCTGATTCTATGCAAAGTTCGAAAACTCTTTTTCCTCTTATTTCTCGTTGTATTGAAAAGTTCCGTAAAAATGCACTATATCGAAAAGCAATAAACTATAGGCACAAAGTCTTTTTTCGAGTATTCATAAACCATTTGGATCTACATAATGTAGATGCTTCCGGTACAAAAGCAATTAATCAGTTGAGGAACTTCCTTCATTAGTCTCGAAAATTCGTTATTCAGCTATTTACGAAATCATGCTGGAGAATCAGATTTAATCTTAAAAATTGCCTCGAGATTTGTATAGCACTTAGTTCCTCTAATTTGTATGCATTTCTAACATATAACAAATCATCTTCGGTTTTTTGTTCTCTATGACTTTAGTGTTTCGAGTATATTTATTTGTCATCTGGTAAGTCGATTGGCAGCTGCGTCTGGCAATCATTAAGAACCAATTATTCCATCATACACTGATATTTAGAAGGATCGATCTTCATTAATGAAAATTTGCGATAACTATCACATTGAATCAATATCAAAGTGACATATTTCAACGTGAAACTTCAATTATTTTTCAAGAAAAGAAGATGAAAAACTTATGGTGAATGTTGAAGCGTGTTATAAATGAAAACGAGTATTTCTACAAAATACAAGACTCACCAATCACTGTAAAACAGCTCGTCTCTGTGTCATTATGTTCTTTGAAAATTTTTGTCACTGCCTATCATGAGATAGATCTGTACTTATTAACATGATAAAGTTTCTATATCATGTTTCGTTCACCCAAAAGTAGAGGTGTAAGCCGATGAGCTAATCGGCGGCGGCGCCAGTTTTTTAAAACTTTTTAAAAATGCTCGGCGGCGCAGATTTGATATTCCAAGGTTGCACAGCGGCGGCGGCTCGAAAATTGTAAAATTTCGAATACCATCGGCGGCGCGGCGGCTGTAATTAAAGTGTCTCAGCGGCGGCGGCTTGAAGTTTAAAAAGTACTACATTATCATAAAGAAATTACTCTATGACCTTGTCTACACGAGGAGGATAATGCAGTATTCAATTCGTATTAAATCAATTCGTGTCTACATTTGTCAGTTAATGCATGAATCAGAATCCTAGACTTCGAAATGAATCGTAGTTTTTGTTCACTTCAATCATAGAGGAATCGCTCATTGAAAACTGCGTCAGTCTCATTGGAAAATCCAATCAGACTTTGATTGGTGCATCAACTTGAACGCGGTTCTGAATAGTGCAATAAATTTAATGCACTTTTTAAAAGTGTTTTAAATGTTTATTAACTGTTTAACCAATCATGTCTCTTAATTTACCATCAAAATTTTTAGTGTAGACAAGGCCTATTGCAATATCTCGGCCTTTTTGTCTTCAAACACATATGTGGAAAAACTTTAATTCACATCTAGACATAATAAAAAAAAAGTCTAAAATTAAAAATAAATATAATAGCTAGGGTAAATAATAAATGAAAAATCGCCACCACGATTGTTAATAAGTAAAGGCACTTAGCGTATTCAAGTTTGTTGTTTTTATTTTGTTTTTGTTAATCAAAATTTAAAATGCTCGTCTCTTCTTGTATTTATTAATATACCTAATATAAAGACATAAACAACTGAAATGATAACTTAGAATTTTCAACCAACACAGAATTAAGGGTTTGTTTACAATTTAGAACCCCAAGCACCTGACTGGTCAAAGAACCCGCACGAAAGTGAAGTTGAAGGCGAGGAAGATAATGAAGAAGAGATATATTGGGATTCTAAGATGTCAAAGTATCGAATTAAAGAAAATATAAATAAAACGTTTATTTATGCTAGTTGCCAACGGCGGCGGCGGCTCGAGAAGTTTAAAATTTTGAATACCATCGGCGGCGCGGCGGCTGCAATTAAAGTGTCTCAGCGGCGATGGCTTAAAAATTTCTAAAATTTCTACTGTCACGGCGGCGGCGGCTTAAAATTTTTCGAGTCTGTCGGCGGCGACGGCGGCTCAGCCGCACGGCTTACACCTCTACCCAAAAGTATAAATCTGTACTTATTTTTAAAAAATGATTTTTTTTTCGATTCTCTAGGGAATTTTTAACATTAGATCTAATGTGCTCGTGTGATTTTAAAGAATATAGAATAATGGGTCGTTTGAAACAGAACATAGTTTTCTTTCTACAAAGATAAGACAAGATAAAAAAGAATATACCAGAATAGTACACTTATTTCTGATGCATCCATTAAATAAAAATGAAGAATTATTTACACTGGATTAAAAAAATGTAAACCACCGAATTTATCTTGTCGCTGAACATCTTTTGCTATTTCTGTTATTGGTAATGATGATGTATTACTTGTAAAAATTGTATGTCTAACAAAAAAGCAAATATGAATATTTTCGAGAAGGCAACAAAAAAAAAGAAAATTTAACAATATAATGAAACAAACTTTGGTGCAACTTGATCAATTTGTTTAAATAATTTTTGTTTTACTTCAAGATTTTCAATAATAGCTTCAATAACAATATCTGTCGATTTAACAGCATCATTAACATTTAAACTTGTTTTAATACGATTTTTAATATCGTTTAAATATTTTTCACCTTTTTCTTGATCTTTATCAAATTTTTTTTTAATTATACGTTTTAAACTTGTTTCAATTATATTTAAACTTTTATCAAGAAATTCTTGTTTTTGATCAACAAGTATAACTTGATGATTAGTTGCAGCTGCAACCTATTCAAAAATTCTTAACTACAAAAGATTATTTCATTAAAAACTTGCTTGTGCTATTCCTGAGCCCATTAGACCACCTCCAATGACAGTCACTGTTTTAATACCTCCTCGAAGTAAACTAGCCATCTAAAAAAACATAATATTGTTTCGTTGCTCGATGTTTTGTTTTTCTTTTTTTAAATTTTATTTAACAAGAAAAAAAATAAGATTTATTAAAAAAACAATTACGTTGGCACACGTGCACGAATTGTTGCTGGTCTACGACAACAAAAACATTCTTCAAGTTGTTGTTCAGTTAATTTTGCAAAGCATTCACCACACATTTGATTATGTTGACAAGGATCATATTCATATGTAGCTACATTTCCATAACATACATGACAAATATCTTCAGTTGTGTCCAAATTATTTGGTATTGGCTCTGAAGTACTTCGACTTTTCATTGTTGATAATTGTAGATTAATTCGTTTTACTGGTTCACGGCTACTTTTACTTATTGATGGACCTTAAATATTGATTATATGTAAATAACGAGTTGTGCAAAAGTTTTGCATTAATTTTGTCTCCACTATAGCGTGACAACAAATCATCCTGGAATCTTGATAGTTTTCTTATTGGAAAGAGTGAAGTCTCTACTACAAAGCTATGTAAAATTATTCTGTTCTGAATATTTCCTGAAGGTTGAAAAGTTCTTTTCATGCTTCTGGAATGTGGAAGAAATTTTCCATTCAGTGAGAAAGTTAGTCTTATTTTCTGACTTTTACTAGGCTTTGTAGCGCTATGATAAAGCATTGTTAACAAGTAAAAATAAAGTTTTTCGAGTTATCAGCTAATAAGAGAACCTCTCCAGATGCTAAATCACTTTTTAACCAAGACGACGTTGATTTGATAAGCACTCGTGAGTAATAAAAAAGTTCGGAATAGTTTGGTTTGTCGAGTCTTCTTTCTTGAAACATTGAAATTGTACTGAATTTTTCAACAAATAGCTGATGTCCTTTTCAAGTTAGATGAAAAATCGACTTTGGTCTGCAAATGGTGCATGATAAAATGCTCTCAATGAGTTTAATTGATTGTGCAAATTGTAGCTTTTCTATTATTTCGTTTATGCAGGTGTAAATATATGTAAGAACAAAAGTTGCTCTTACATATGAGAGAATTTTAAATATTGAATAGTTCAGGATAGAGGATACTAGAAAATCTACAACTCGCCCAATGAACGAATCTCATCGATAACCTTGTTTATTCAAAGTTTGAAGTCAAAATTTGATATTCTATGTGACTCAAAAGTTTGAACAATCTACTAAAATGTCCGTATCTTAAGAACAATGACACCGAAAACCAAATCATTCTTCACTGTTCTATTGTTCGCTAGTTCTCACCAAATAAACATCGTCTCGGTCGAAAACTGTTTTAATACCTGGACATATTTCCTCCAGAGTTCCACGAGCCAGCCTCACACTACTTCACGTTTTATCGCACGCTGATGGAACGTTCAGTAAACTTCTGCGAACCGTGTACTACACAATTCCATGGTTTGAAACGTTCGGAAAGAATACTGAAGAAACAAATCAGCTATGATGTGAGACTGACTCGTGCACCTCTAGTCTCCTCGTAGATCGAAATAGAATTTTTATTAACAATTTAACTCAATTCTATCGAATATTCCAAAAACTTATCGAAAAAGTAAATTCGCATAACTTCATTATTTATCAAACTTAATCCATTGTTTTCTTTTCAAATGATATCTATCACTCCTAAAGAAAGTGATCTGGTCTTATGAGCTTCTTGACTATCGGACTTGACACCATCAGGCTTCTTTTTTAGTGACATATAAAAAACTGCATACAATCGATATCGCAAGATATGGTTGATATAAATGTCACACAAAAGCGCAAAGAAATAAAGCATTGACAAAGAAACATTGCGAAGTGTTTCTTTTCCGCGACTGATAAAAGATTGATTTTTGTATTTCAGTCGAAAGTGATAACTTTACGGATCTGGGCCCCGAAATCATTGACTTAGATTGTTTTCTTTCATAGAACGAGTATTATTGCTGTTCATCATATCAAAAAAAATTCGTTTCCTTCATGTCACAATATAACGAAGGTTATTTACTATAGAATGCATTGAAGTATTTAAACAACAATTATATCAGACTCCAAGAGAAGGTCATAGCAGAATCAGATGTCATCGAAGAAAGATCAGATAATCATAAGAGGTATTTATGCTTAACAATAAATATTGTATTAATCCACCGAAACAAATGATATGCATGATATTACGCTAGATCATAAAGATCAATGAATATTATATTTGTGACCCGAAACAATAGGAAAACATATCGGTACATTGAGAGCATAGGTGTATAAATTGGATACACTTATCGAAGGAAGAAAAGAAGAAAATAGTTATAACATGATACAAGCGCATGAGAAATATAAATATATGAATGTAATTGTTATTCAGCAATCTAGAAATAAAAGTTCTGGAGAGACATTGCAAAATAAATAATAATTCACAATTTGACCTTTTATTAATTTTATTAAATCAATCGATCTTACAGTAATAATTTCTAAAACTTCTTCGAGTTAAATTGAATTTAATTCACACAACTCAAAAACACCTTACAACTCAGTTCAACGGTTCCCAATTTTGTTTTTGTGAATTTGATTTAATTAGTTTCATGAATTGAATTATGTTTTCCAACTCTGGCTCAATGAGAGTTTAGTGAGTCTTCTACAAAAAAAAACCGTTTGATAAAACACAGTATTCTCCATTATGAGAAAAATTTCATTGGATATTGTAGAGAATACATAACGCGCCTGAACATTTCGAAAGTCAAGTGCAAGACAAAAATGTACTTCAAGAAAACTATCCAATATTCACGATGAATTCCTGTCACGTTATACTAAAAACAGAAATTATTTCAGAACTTTTGCACCATTTTCCTTGTGTCTACAATATTTAATATAATTTTCATACCAGTTTTATCGAAAAAAATAAATTTAAGTTTTTGTGTACCAGTCATTTCATATTTGTGTTTTGCATGTGGAACTACAAATAGTAAAAATAAAAAATTTAATTAATTTATAAATACATGAAAAATATACCTCGTGAAGATTCTTTCAAAACTCGATCTACATAAGCTTTACCACGTTTTTGTATTAAATAATCACATAATGGATGAAATACGGCATGTTCTTCGAACGGACAATCACTAAATTATATTAAATAAAAGTAAGAAATAAGTTACAGATATGAATATTATTTACCGTGGTTCAAAATCACAGAATTTATTACCACAATAATAACAACATACTTTGCCTTCACCCAAATAAATAAAACCAGCATCAGCCATTACTACACTGCACAAACGACTACCCCCTGGATACATCCAATTAGATTGAAATGATTGAATACGTTTTTCTACTGCCGAATACGATAGATATTCCGGATAACGCATGTGACTTGCATTCTACACAAAACAAAAACAAATTGTTTTACAAAAATAAGTATCATGAAGACCAAAAAGCTAATACCATTCTGACATTTGGGTAGAGTCCACCTTGTTCTCGTCTAACCCATAAGCACCATGAATGAATTTTACCCATCAATAGTCCATTTTCATGTCTATGTACCTGCATTGCTGTCCATGGTTCATCATTTAATAGCGAACCAGGAATAGACGGTCGTAGGCGCATTAGTCTTTCAAATTTTTGTTCGGTTAATTCAACAGCACACCACGGACATTTAACAATAGTACCTTCACCATTTAAATAAAATCCGGCATATGCAAGTTCACCAACCTTAACTTGAGCAAAAGTTTCACGATTATGTCTTTTAAATGAATCTAACCGATTAGATTCGTATGCAAAAAATGCACGAGGATCAACAGGTGAAATATCAGTACAAACAATATCAATGGGTGGCGATCTTTCTTCTATAGCCAATTGTTGAAATGGATTCGTCTGATTTTCTAGAATAGGTGATGTCCATCGGCCATTACCATCACTAGTAATAATATCAGTACAATCTTGTGGTGATGATATTTCATTAGATATTGCTATGGATGATGGTGATATGGGTGATTGCATCGGTGAAGTATGATCGATAAATTGTGATTTAAAGGGTGTAGCAACAGGTTCATAACCATCTTCATCAGAGTCAGAATAATCAGATCTATTTGGTTCAATTTCAGATGTATGATCAAGAATGCTTGAGGTTGTCGAAACAGATGAGAAAGAATCTAGAGTAGTTCGATTTGATATTAGTGATACTTGTGTATTATATGATCGTTGATATTCTATTTCATCTTAGCAAAAAAAAAACATATAGGAAAAAAATATAATTTAACTTTAAGTATAGCAATTACTTAATTTAGTACGATCAAGAAGTACTTGTGCTATATATTTAACACCTAATATTTCTTTTATCCATTCACATGTTGGATAGAAATGTGCATGTAATTTTTCTGTATCATATTGAGAATATTTTCCAAGTAGTTTTTTATCATTAATCGGTAATGAATTTCCACATTGAAAACATCTCATACGTTTCATTGCTAAATATATACAATAGATATATTTAATAAATAATCGAAATAAAAGAAAAACTCTTACTATCAAGAAAAAATCCAGCTTCTGCTCTTTCACGTATAAAATTATCCAAAACTTTATGATGTTCTTTATAATCTTCAAATGTTTTAATTCGATCAAATACGGATTGATAATTTGGATATTCTGGAAAACGTTTTCGATCTGGTATAGCAATATTCGTTGGACATTGTGCTCGAACTATAGTACAGTCAATCATTGAAGGTTTTTTTAATTGTTTAGCTAAAGCTCGATGTTGAGACATAATTGATGAATCAGTTTTTGGATGAATTAAAACAGCACAATATGCACAACGAATATTATTTGTATTTTTAAAACGATAAAAACCACATGCAGCTAATTCTTGACATAAACGTTCATCATTATCAGTTTCAAATGATAAACCACCAAGTGTTTGTAAACGCCATTTTTCATTAACACATTGAAAATCACCTGTTTCTGTACTAAGAATTGCTTGAATAATTTCACAATTATTTTGACGTTGTTTATGTGTACCAAATGCTGTCATACCACGTTGCCAATCATCGACTTCAAGATCACACATATAACATTTTACTCTTAATTCTTCACCTAAATAATAAAAACCAGTCTGGACTAAATCTTTAGGTGATATTGGAGCATAACTAGGCCAATTTTCAAATGTTGATAAACATTCATCAACTGATTGTGGTTTATTAGAAATTATTACTGATTTTGATGTCATAGGATTACGAGAACGACGTTCTAAAAATAATATACAAAAAACAAGTTAATTAGTTTTTAATGATTATTATTTCATTTACCTTGATCAGATACAACATGTAAATAACCAGCATTAGCTACAAATTTTCCACCAGCTATATATGTAATAAAACGACATGGAAAAAATCGAGAATGTTCAAGTTGAACAATATTTTTATTTGTATCATGAATTGCTTCGGACCAATTTGTTAACGTGTTACCACAATAAAAACAAGTAACAACATCATTAGGACCTGAAATCTTCGAGTTTTAGTAATAGTATAAAAAGTTTTAAAAAAAAATTTGTACCTGAAAAATAGAATCCATTGTTAGCCAATAATTGTGGTGTAACAAAAGTATTTGCTCTTTCTTGTAAATAAGGCCATGAATTAAATGTTTGAAGACGTACATTATAATCACTAAAATCTGGTTCTTCAGCATCATTCCATTGTAGTTTTTCTCTTTTTTGAGATTCTAATGGTGGATGAAGATCATCAATATTTGTACCAGGTTCACATAATAAAAATGTACAACGTTGACCAAGATGAGAAACTTTTTCTCGATGTAATTTTCGAAAATAATTTGAAGCATATGTAGCATTATCATCTAAAGATGTTAGATCGATAGTAACACCACATTGTGGACATAGACATTTTGTTTCACGATAAATAAAACCAGCAAGAGCTAATTGATGACGTGTTGTTAATGGAAAATGTAATAAACTAAATAAATTGAATAAAAAAAAAAAAAAAAAAAAAAAAAAATTATTGAATAAATTATGCATAGAATTACCTAGAAAATGTTTCTAATCGATATTTTTCTGATGCAAGAATATGATCAATAACAGGCGTTTCTAATATTATTGTCGTCATTATTAACAAATTGAGTATACTCTCACATTATCAATTGATAACTTGTTAACTTTCAAAATATTTCATATTCTAAAGGTAGATATAAAAAAATACATTATCAATTATTACATATATATATTTATTTTTTTCTTTCAACAAGGAAAAAAAGCATATGTGTCAATAAATATGATTTACGTTTTCTTCGTTCTCTTCTCTATACTTATCAGACAACGTAAAATCCTTCGAATAAAATGTACACGAATAAATTAAAATTTTTATTTTCCGTCTGACAAACCAATTTTTTTACCTTATCGTATGCATGACATCATTAGTTGCAACACTCAAGGAAAGCAAAACTATTATAAGTGTTATTCTTCTCTTTCTACTTTCTCTTTCATAATCTATACTTAATAAATATCAAACTGAATAACAACAACAAAAATCATTCATTGATTTAAATAAAGAGTCTTCATATTCTAAAATAAATATTCTATTTCTCTCATCGTACGAAAAATGAGTTGATTTAAGAATCACTTTAATCAATACTTGGTTACACGAGTACATTTTTTTTTTCATTGTATCAGAAAAAAAAGAAAATAACAGTTCATAAATACAGAAATTTATGGATCAAGCCGAAATCGATGTCATTCGTATGCATAAAAAGCTTTTTTCCAACAAGGGAATCTCTCGAAACGATACCCGCCATTTGATCTTGTATTGAATTGATAGAAAAATATTAGTGAGATTATAAAAAGTTTATAAGGGTTCGTCCCCATGAACCTTTGACATAGAATTATGATCAATTTGCTGAACTTTTGACTCATCTTAAGTACTTCCTTTAAAGCAAAATCGAGAATTTTCGATCTAAAATTTTGTCTATAGATGAGTTTAATGACACTTTGAAGAATCTAAAAGTTTCAACCGAAAAGAAACTTTCTTGTTCGAATTATTGAATTTTTAAGTGAACTCGACTTTTTGTGACTCAAGGCTATTTTTAGAAATTCAATATGTTGTAGAACAAACATTCTTTTCAACTGAAACTTTCAAAATATGTTAAGAGTCATTAAAAAACTCTATCGTCAAAATTTAGCATCGAAATTTCGTGATTTGGTGTTTTTTGGAGGAACTACGTATATATGCGTCGAAAATTCAATGAACCGGTCATAATTTAGTGTCAACAGCCTACAGGGACGAACCTTTTCAGTTTTTATTAACTTCTTTGACAAGGAAGCCCTCCAACTGTTTAGTCACGTTTAACTCTAAATTATTTGCATTAAGTAGATACAAATGAGCTATGAATACTCTGAAAAGAGTTCATGCTCTTCGCTTATTACTGCGAAGACACTACAATTTACGGTATTTTTTTTTCAATGAATGGCATGATAATAGAAAAATTGACATTCGAATTCCTACTTGAAACTTTAGTCTTAACGAGAGTAATTTTTTGTGAAAGTTTCAGATCTTTAGATCTTCCTCTGTCCTAAAAGAAGAGCATAAAATCTACAGCTTTATATATGTGATGTAAAAGACACACTATCGACATAATTGTATCTTAGCGACAAGACCTGAAACATTCACAAAAAGCTACTCTCATTATGGTTGCTCTCTATGCAAATTTTCAAGTAGATATTCTCAAATTAGTTTTTCTGATGTTTCTGCTGGATACGACATCTTTTATTAAGAGAATAGTGTGACATTGCAATATTTACGCAGCAATACGCTAAGAGCACGAACTATCTTCAGATTATTCATGGCTCTTTTGTATCTATATAATGCACACAGTCTAGACTCAAAATTAATTATACAATTGAATGACCTTCCTCGAGAGACTTGCCTATAGAACTAATATAATCTCAAACCGCAAATGTCCATTGAGTTAGGTCCCTCATAATAATAATCGAGGCACTCCTTAGTGCTCAGCACACATATAATCCATTTTATGATTTCTTCGAGAAACGTTGATAAAAAAAAAAGCACAGAACAAGCTTTTTTGTGAGAGATATTCTAAATACGACTAAATCTCATATAAAGCCATCCTCTCGTTATGACATTTTCTTTTCTGCGTACGTTTATTTAATATGCCTGAATCTGTCAGACATGACATATTTCAATTCAATTACACAAGAATTAGAAAAATAGAATTTCCGGTGTAATTAACTTTTTATATCTGTGACTCCTAGCAACCACCAAAGAGCTGCGGCTCATACTCCTCTCTCTGTACATTGTAAAGTCTATCTTTAGTGTATGTTTTGACACCACTGGAAAAGACGTGCAGACTTAAACATTTATCATAAAGAAAACCATCTAGAGAATGTAAATCTAAAATGACAAGAAAAGTTTAAATATTTCTTTTTATTTTCTCCGACCAAAACAATAAACCAGATATACTTTCATCAGCATGACATCATGTTGAGCACTATGTTCTAACGACTATGCATACTGTGGAACACTACTGAGTACAAAAATTATTATAAAAAACGAAGTTCTTTATTTGAATTAATGAAGTAAACTTTGACGCGATCTGAAAACTCTATAGAGCGAAATTCCGGTTTCCCATTTTAGTGATTACACAATAATAAGGATTAAAATCGTGATAGACAAAGTAATCTTTTGATCATTTAATGAAAGCAGCAATTTCAATTTTGTGAGCATCACCCTCTCCGATTATTATTAAAGCTAGAGAATAATTCCCACCTTCATGTAATTCATTCATAAGGTACATAACTATCATCATCAACATAATTGAATCTACAATAAATTTCGCATTGAAACTCTTTTTTTTTGTCACAATATATGAAATAAAAACGATATCTGTTCATTTAAAATATTCTTGACTTTGTTTTTTTTTTTCTTAATTATACTTATACATATTTATAAATAGGACCGCCACACTTAATAAAACTTCACAAAGCAGATGTACAACATAAAAATTAAAACAACAATAATTATAAATAAATGATATACATTTCACAATACAATAAGACACATTGACTAAAAAAAAAAGAAAAGAAAACAAACTGATTTGGCATTTTTTTTTGTGTATGTATGGATTTGCTGATTGATTTATGGCAGTTATGGTGGGTAAAAGAAAAAAAAATAAAACAACTAGCCAACTTTATACAAATTAAAATGATTAAAACACAAATCACCGTTAAAAGTTTATTCTCGTTGTTGTTGTTGTAATAAATCATGAATTATTTCTGTTTCTTCAAAAATAAGTTGTTTTAATTGTGGTAATGGTAAATCATCAAGCTCCATATCAAATGTAAATGGATGGGGAGCTATTGGTTCATCTGATGGATCATAATATTGAGCTAGATATGGATGTTTAAGAGCTTCTTCAACTGTAACACGACGATTTGGATTGAATGTTAGCAGATAATCAAGCATATTAAGTGCTAAATCAGATGCATTTGGATATAATTGTTTCCATGGTGTTCGTTTACGAACAGGTAATAAACTAACATAATTACGAGCTCGTTCATTAACTAAAATAAATATTAAAATATGAGTAAAATCATTTGTTAGCGACATGACATTGCAAAATTAAAACACATATGTATATCTCGGAATAATGAACTTTCCTAAAACTAAATCTTATATGTTACATGTTAAGATACTCTAGACACTTTTACTTCATACATTTTCGTTTGAAAAAAAAACTCACAATTAAAAAAGTATTTTTAAGAATTAAATAGTACATTCTGTAGAAAGTGCTTGATGCTATAAAATCTCTATCCAAAGTTTTTTCTAAGCATGCCTGGACCCTTTTTAAACAAGTCGATTTACTTTTCATTAGCAATGTGATGGAATACGACAAAAGGCTCTTATTACTGAATGAGAAGTTCAAAAACCATTCAAAATGGTACAAATTTTCCTTCAATATGTGTAGAAAATTGGATTTTTTTTTCTTAGTTCGATCTTATAGAATATTCCATCATAGTTACAGTTTATGCTGTATAATCTATCCTGAAGTTTTTTGGAGTTTTTTCTCGTATACTTAGAGAGATATTCGCGAATTACTTTTTAAATTAATAGTTATCTGAATAGAATCTGTCAACTTCAAAATTTTCAAACTCGAACTAATTCAATAGAATCTACAGCTGAAGCAGCTAATATTTTTGCATATGTCTATGATAAAAGAACTTATTCAGACAAATAATCCTTATAGAGACTCAAATTTAAATGATAGATGGGTATATTTCGGTTTTCTTGAAATGTTAGATATATATGGTAGTTGAATTTTATACTTACCAATAGATGTTAAATCACCTTCATCTGGTGAGCCAACTACATTTAAAATTAAGTTTATTTGTTCAATATAATGTTTACCAGGAAATAAAGGTCTTCAAATTAAGGAAAAAAAAAAATATTATATTTATATTTACTAATAATTATTTATTTAAATAACTTACTTTCCTCCAATCATTTCAGCTAAAATACAACCAACAGACCATATGTCAATTGGTTTATAATAACCACGTGCATTGAGCATGATTTCTGGAGCACGATACCATCGAGTAGCAACCTAAACATTTTCAACTAATATTATTTTAATATTAATAGAAACTTATTTACATATTCTGTCAAGAGACCCGAATGATCTTTATTTGGATCAGCTATTCTTGCAAGACCAAAATCACATATTTTTAGGTCACAATTTGTATTTAATAATAGATTGCTTGGTTTAAGATCACGATGTAAACTAAATTTAGATTAATGTTTCAATAAAAGAAAAAAAGAAAATAACTTCAATGAATATTTGCATACACATTAGCTGAATGAATATATTTTAATCCACGTAAAATTTGATATAAAAAATAACAAATATGTTCATCTGTTAAACGTTGATGACGTAATAATTTATATAAATCACATTCCATAAGACATTGCACTATATAAATATCTTTCATTTGATCAATTGTTGGTGCACGCATTACTTCTTGTATATTAATTATATTTTCATGACGAAATCTTGATAAAATTTTTATTTCACGTAATGTACGTTGACAAAAACATTGATGTTCAAATGGCGTTATTTTTTTAATTGCAACACGTTGTTGAGTTTTATGATCATATGCTGATACAACCATACCTTTAAGATAAATAGATAATTATTTATTTATTTTAAAACTATTAATAGAAAATGTGAAATTAAAATAATTCAAGAAGGAAAAAAAGAACACAAAAATAGATTTTCTTCTATTCATTACTTACCATAAGCACCTTCGCCTATGAATTTTAGATCAGTATAACGTGGGCCAACTTCAAAACGTTGTTGTCGAACTATTTCAAAATTAGGTCCTACCATTGAAGGTGAATTTGTCGAAGGACCATTTGTATTATCTGTTGACATAGTAGAATATGAATTTATATCATGATTATTTTTTCCACTTTGTTCACTGTCTTTTCCAGTACTGGTCATCTGTATTGAAGTGTTAGATAATATTGTATCAGTGATAACAGTTATATAACATATGCAGTATTAGAATACAAAAGTTCTTAGATGCAGTTGATAATTAAATAAAGTCAAATGATGATACTCGAGTATGTACGTTGTTTGATGATGACCCTGAAATCACAAGCAAAGAAAAACAAACATGTCTTTGTTTTCATCAGACAGCAAGGTGCAATAGAGAATTGAAAAAAAAAGAAAAAAAAAGAAAGACGTCAGTCCCTCGATGTAGTATTACACGTGCTGATGAAATACTAGCAAAAAAAGAGAAAAAAAGGCACAAGGGAATGATGACTCTTTCTTAGAATAGAAAATCTGACTTTTTTCTGATCTAACATCTTATTCTCTAAATGATCAGTTGACAAGTTTTTGTATCATTTTCTCTTATCAATTCAATGCAAGATGAATAATAGATTTCTTCTTCTGCTTTTTTTTTCCTATAATTATCATCCCTAGGAGTAGTAGCGTGTTGAACTCTTCGTCTCTTTTGCCTTTGAATTGATTGAGAACAACGATGTTCTACATATATTAACAACAACAGAATAATGAAAGTATACTCTTGTCTAATGTGTTGTACGGCATTACTAATGTTAACATGACGTCAATACATTTATTCATGTGCGTTTATAATAACAAAAGAAAAATGCACAAGATGAACTTTAATAATATTAGAATTCTATATTGAAAGATATGTACATAATCAGCATTATGATTTATATTACAAAAAATATAACACTTCGTCAATATTGAATGTTTTTCGTTTTCTCCTAGTATCAATTACATCTTGTTTATATGTCAATGAATGCATACATCTTAGCAGCAGTCGTCTAGGACAAAAAAAAACAGAAACAAAATACAATCACCTTGTGCAGTACATTGTCTATAAACATCCAGGGTTTGCAAATGTATGGAGTATCTCGAAAAAAAAAAAAAGAAAAGGCATCATTATTGACATATCGTCGCATTAATCTTATACTCTTGCGGATGGAATAGACATCAGATGTGTTTGTCATTATGATAAAGAATGACAATGATTAACTTTTTTAAAATAAATAAAATGTTAACTTACGAGCTAGTTTTTTTTTATTATGAGAAACAAAATAATTTAATTTTAATTCAAAAGAGTGAAATGAAGAGAAAGTTTTTTTGTCTTTATTTGATGATTAATTTTGTGTAGATATGACACATTTCGAATAGAATTTAATCGTTCTTTCTTTTTTAATATAACGGTCGGTCTTCCCTTTTTTTTCTCTTTTCTTCTTTTTACATATTATTTTATTGCCCTTGATATTTTGCCTTCAACTAATGTCACTAGTGATGGCCCTGAGAGGTTTATATCCGTCAGTCATTTTCATTATTTTTTTCTCTTTTTTTAAAGTTTTCCCAGCTGATACGCATAATAAATCATGAAGAACGACATATTGTACATACCTATAAAAACTAAATTAATGGATAATGATGGATCAAATATAAAAATGTTTATTTGCCCTTTTCAATATTTCGAATTTCTCTATTAATAAAGCATCTAAAAATAGATAAAATATATATTAGACAACATATAGGCACGTTATTTACAGAACAACATCAACTCCGGAATATCTTTCTTTCGAATAAGAGTGATGCTTTGCCTTGTTTTTGCTCGTTTTTTTTATGTCACATATACATAAATACAAAAGAAAAAAAATAGAGTACCAATTAACAGAGTCGTTTTCTCGTCGTCTTCTCTCTGTTCTCTCTCTCTATCTTTCTCTCTATCCTTCGGTCGGTCGCTTGCTCCTTCCTTCCTATTCCGTTTTTTTTCAACGCGTAATATTTACTTGTTGGCACAAACTGCGTTTTTTTCCCTTGTGCTAGAACTTGTCAATCTAGACAACATACCGTAGAAAAAAAAGCAAGAAAGAGATAGTAGGATTATGTCGATATGTGCGAACGAACACAACTGTTACTCACAGCTGCGCATATCAAAAGACACAAAAAACAGAAATGATGAATCAGACATTCATGTTTTTGTTTTCAAGGTGAACGTTCTGAATCAAATCATCAAATACATTAAGACAATGGATCATTGAATATTCAAGAGGATGTTTATATGAAACCATAAACAAAAAATGAATATCTGACACTGTTTATGGACAACGGAATAAAGAGAATGAAAGAGAAGAGTACACACAAAGATATTTTGCAAATCGTGGTCACATCTACTCATCAATATGTGAATGAAACGATATAGTAACATTAGAATTAATTGAAGCAATAACACAAACACATTGAATAATAACGATATTGTCATGCAAGATCATTTTTACTTCATTAGTTATTCATTCATTTGAAACCCTTATTGATAATACATTAAGAAATAAAACATTGTTTTATACACAAATACTAAATATTTATATGTATAATTATGGACGGAACAAAGATCAAAAGGTTTTCAACCTGAGAAGACAAACACACATAGACGAAAGATCATATAAAAAAAAAAGAGGAAAAGCTATGTTAAGATTACATTTGTTTTTCTGAAGAATAAGCTGAAGCAAGAGGAGTTGTATTTACGGACTGTTGTCGAATAGATCGATTTTGTTGAGTTGATAATGGTTTATTTATTACTGACGAAGTTGCTGTTGTTGTTGTATTAACACGTGATGCACTTTGAACATTACCAGCTGACATTGAAGATCGAAGTGGTTGAGTACCACTTGTCGTTGTTGTTCCACTTGTTGAACTAAATTGAAAATATTTAGGATCAATTTTTGAACTCACTGGTGGATTAAGTGAACTAAATTAAAATAAATATTATTTTATAATAAATTTCATTTGAAAAAAAAAAGAACAGAGCATACTTTTGTTCAATATTATCTTTTAAATCATTATTACTTGCTGAATAATGTCGTACAGCAGCTGATGTTGAAGTATTTAATGTTGATGATGATACTGGCACTTGAGTACTACTCATCATATGTTGATGATGACCTGTTGTTGAACTGTTCCATGTTGTTCCCTTTTAAGAACAAAAACAAAATCTTTTAATTAAACATGTCTCTATCTGGATGTTATATGAAAACCGATCTAATGTACTTATTGTTATATTTATAAATATAGACAGAATCGAATCTAGGCTCTTGATGATCAATAACGGTGGACTAATCGGTCTGACGTCAGAACCGGTATAAGACCAATACTGTTTTCATCTCTTCTCATAGAACTTTCGATTAAAATGTTTTCTGTTTTTTTTTTCCTTTGCATTTTTTTGTGTTAGAGTTTTCATATATGTGTATTCACGGAAGATTTTATCAATGCTGGCTTCATCAATAACCTTCATGTGTAGAAACATCTCATTCGATCTATGTACATAATGTCAAATGAGAAATGCTTCCGAATGATGTTATTTGAAAGAATCATGCGTACACGCTATTTATAATTATGAATCTTTTTGATATTCTATGGTACTTTTTTTTTTCTCATCAAAGTTCATTTTTAATAGAAAGTATGATTAATGCTAAAATGAAGTTAATATTGTTAAAAATTAATCAAAGAATTTTTCTTTTTACTTACTTGAGATTTGTTCATTGGTTCATAATGTGTTTGTAGACTAGGAAACTGTGCAACATGTCTCATTGAATGTAATTCACCATTGGTTTGTGAATTTGTCTAAAAATATACAAAAAAAAAAAAAAAAACGATTTTGTTTATAACGAAAAATAAAATATTCGAAAAATAAAATACTAAAAATGATGTTGGACGAAAATGATTTGTTGTTGTTGTTGTTGCTGATGATGAATCAAGAGTTATATTACCATTTAATAAACGTGCTTGTTGTGGTTGAATATTTTGTAATTCAGTTAATTTATGATTAAGATAATTAATCAAAGCTTCATTTTTTTTTAATAATTCTTTTGCTTCATTATGTTGTTCAATCAATTTTTGATATGAATCATTAGATTTTTCTAATTTACTTGTTAATTCAATATGTTCTTTTTGTAATGTTGCTAATTCACGTTCTTTTTCTTGTAATATACGTTCTTGTTTTGTTGCTATTTGATCTTTTGTTTTCATCTAAATAAAAATTTCATAAAAGACAAAAAAATGTTTTTTTTTTGTTTTTTTGCAAAATTACTTTTTCTCGACTTTTGGCTAATTCTTGTTGATATTTTTGTAAATCACTTTTACATTTTTCTAAATCATTACCAAATCGTACAATTATTTCATTACCTTTAGCTAAATCTCGTTTTAATTCTAACATTTTTTCCATTTTTAATTGAACTGTTTCTTCATATTTTTTCTAAATAAATCAAAATATTTAAGATTATATGTATAATACAAAATATAGAACATTCATATATAACTGATGAACGAATCTCTTGAGATATCTCCCTCCGATTTCAATCATTATACTACATAGTGTTATAATAAAGGCACTAAAAGAATTTGAATTTGACGAAGCTATTGGATTGTTTTCTAGAGATACTAGATTTTTAGAAAAACTCATATTTTCGAATTTTGATCTGAAATTTTGTATATATAAAGAACTCAATTAGACATATTTTCTTAATAAAATTGAGGAAAAAGTCTTTTCAAGTTATAGTCCCTTTTCAATAGAAATCTGAATTGTCCTATAGTTTTGTATTAGAATATTATCTAGTATCTACAGACTAAAATTCATCGAAATCGAAAAGGAATATTTCAGAAGACTCAAACAAAAACAATATTATTTGAATATAAAGAATTAGTTAACCTAATAAAAATACTTTGTCATCTATTAATTTTACAAATAACATTTGTGATATCGTTAATTAATAAAAATCAATTTGTTCATTTTTAGAGTAATATGACAAAATGCTAAACTATGATGAAGGGGGAATATCAGTCGATTTCATCAAATTCAGTGCTCTTATATTATCTTCCCTACAATTGATGGACAGAAGACAGGTTCGATGTAGATCCTTTGAATGCATTCATTCGCACTGATTAACACAAGAACAGATGTATATCACAACATAGTCAACATAGTATCGAACAAAAATAAACATTAATGACTTCTCTAAAATCATTGCATAACTGGGCTTGAACATGGTACTTTGTGGATACGTATCAAACAACTTAACAATGACTAAACTATAGTCAAACATTTTTCATTATGTACAAAAAGTATTAAATATAAATATCTATTCTTTGTTTTTTCTTTTTTTTGTTTCTATTTCACATATGATATAAATAACCTTCACATCATCTATAAATTCTAGTTAATCTTATGTTTAAATTCGTTACATTATTTATTTCCTGAAAAGAAAAAAAAAATATTGAACAACGCAAATAAATTATATTCTATTTTTATTATCATAATATTTTATCAAATAAATAGTTTGCAGTTTTACTCAATGGTTTTCATCTGTACTTTTGACCGTTCATAGATTAAAATTAATTTTTTTCACTTAAAATTCTGTACTCAGATAGAAAATTAAAATTTGAAATAATAGAACAAATATGAAAAGAAAATATAATACTTTTGATTCTTGTTCAATAGCAATACGATCATTTGTTTGTTGAATAACTTCTTGTTTACTTTTAACGTCTTGTTCAACAAGTGCAATTTTAGTTCTTAAATGATTAACTGTTTTTTCATATTGATGTATATCATTTTCAAGTGTAGTATTTGTTTTTCTATATTTAATTATTTCATCTTTAGCTTGTTGATGTTCTTCAGTTAATGTTTGTAATTTTGAACTAAGTTCATTAATTGTTATTTCATTACGATATTTTAAACTAGTTAATTCCTAGAACAAATAAAAAAAGAAAAAAAGTTTCATTATTAATAAAAAAAAAAAATAATAATAATAATAATAAACTGAATAACATACTTTTGTTGTTTCTTCAAGTTCAGATAAACGTTTTTGCATATCATGAACATTTCGTAAATGTGTTTGTTCAAGTTCACGACGATCATTTTCCATTTTTTCTTGTACACTTGTTCGTTCCTTTAAGAAAAAAAAATATATATATATTTGTACTTCTGAATGTAATCAATCATAACAAAATCTATATTTAGAAATTTTTTGCATATTAAGATAATTGAATAACTAAACAGTTTTCATTGAAATTAACATAAGTCCTATAATCTAATTGCATAACGAAAGTCTCAGCAACGATAAGATTTAATACTCAACAATGAAGAGAAACATCTCAGAAATATACAGGTACTTTTCAAATTAAGATTTATATGAATAATTATAAATTAAAAAATAACTTGATTATACTTGAACGAACTATACATGTTTTTTAGAAGAAGTCAATTAATTACAAAGAGAGATTGTGCAAAATTCATGATATTGTATGAAGTAGGGATTATGCGTATAACAAATAAAGTTAATTATCAATAGAAGTACAATGTATTGTAATGAGAGAAAAGAGTATAATTAGGTTTTAACTCTAGCATTATTAGTGATTATTCGAATAGAAACGTCTGTAAAGGAATATTGATAATATTTACAAAACTAATTAGTATATTTGTGAAGTATTGCATTCCATATTGATATTTTCTTGTATTCAAATGTGAAAAAATGTGTTCAGATAGAACTCTAATTTTCAAACGCAAAGTTTTTTTGAGTTATTCCCCATCTGATTGAACAAGAGACATCATCAGCTTAACTCAAAAGTTAAAGATCAAATTATCAAGTTTTTTACGAAGGAAATGCTTGACCTGACAAATCGCTTTTTGAATCTAGACTATGTACATTGTACAAATCCAAATGACCTATGAATACTCAGAAAAGAGTTCGCTTTCCTAGCTTATATTACAGAGATACATCACTTTGACAGTATATCGTAGTAATAGAAAAACTGATTTTCAAATTTCGATTTGAAACTTTGTCCTTAACGAAAATGGTTTTATTGTAAAAATTTCAGATTTTTTTATTTTGCTTTTATCTTGAAATAGTAACATAAAATCTACCAGTTTATATGAGCAATGTCAAAGACAAATTATTATCATAGTTGTATCTTAGGATAGGAACAACGAGAAAATCAAAAACGATTCTCGTTAAGACTAAAGTTTTCAAATCATAATTTGAAAACTAATTTTTCTGTTACTACGGTATACTATCAAAGTGCAGTATCTCTTCATCAATCAGCTAAAAATATGAACTGTTTTCAAAATACCCATAGCTCACTTGAGTCTATATATAATGCATATAGTTTCGATTCAAAAACGACTAATCATGCATTAATTAAGATATAGAACAGAGATTCGCAAGACTTACTATCAAATCATCATCAAGATAAAGAGCTGATAAAATTTTGCGACTACGAAATATCACGACATTTTAATTGTTTTCTTTATCTTCTAGAAATACTATCCATTTTTTTAAAGATAATATCATCTATAGAAAGGAATGATCTTTATTATTTTGAAATACTTTATATTATATTTTATTCAATATCATAGGAATGGGATCACAACTGCAAGATGTGTCTGCAATAAAGAATGCAGAGCATACTTGGAATCAGTTCTAAGTATGATTCTGCATATATTCGTAAAAATTATGTTTCATCACATACGACTATATTTAACAATTCATATATAGAGAAATATGAAGCGAAACTGAGATAATCGAAGATCTTTATTTATAAAAAATAGATAATCTATAATAATATCAAATGTTTTTGCTAAAATCTTTATCAATTTATTGACATACTTGTAAAGATTTTTCTTTTTCTTCTGCTAATTCTTGCATATGTTTTCCAACAATTTGATTATTATTTGAATCCCATTCAAGTTTAAGTTTTTCAAAATTTGTATTTTTTTCTTTTAATTCCTAAAATCAAGAAAATATTTATTATCAAATATATATAATTTAACTAAATCGAAATATACCAATTGTGTTAATTCAAGTTCTCGTTTCAATTTTTCATAATCATTATTCAATTGATTATAATCCGTCTTTACAAAAATAAATAAATAAATAAATAAATAAATAAATTTTCATAAGATTTTACTGTTTTTGATTGTAAACGTCTTGCAAGATAATTTTTTATTTCATAATCATTAGCTGATGTTACTAATAGAGATAAATGTGTCAGATGTTTAAATGAACTTATTTCAACAACACGTAAATGTGTTTGTTGATTTGTTAATTGTTGTTCATCAGTAACGAGTTGTAATTGAAAACGAGAACCACTTAAAAAGAAAAAAGAAATTTTTTATTTAGTTTTTTAATATTTTATTGTTTGCTTTTACTTCATAGGTGTTGTATCATTATGTTGATCACGTATACATAATTTTAAATAATCAATTACATGTTGAGGAAATGCATTAAAATCAACTAATAAACCTTGTTCACGTTTCAAACTAAATATTTATACATATATATATATAAAGATGATTTAATTAAATTTAAGGTTTCTTTTACTTTTTAAAATCATCAACATTTAAATGAAGTTCATAGAGAAAAAATGGATCATCTTCATCGGTTAATTTAAGAACAAATTCCTAAATTTAAATAGTTAAGTTTAAAAAAAAATTGCTTTTTTTTTTTGTTTATTTTGAAAAATTTACTGTTTGTAATGAATTAGCTATTTGAAATTCAACTGTTACATGAACATTTCGACATCTAAATAAATTATTTTATTATTATTTCTTTGAATTTAAATAACTGAAGTTACTTTTCATCTGTTTTAGTATTTGTTATTATTCTTAAATAAATATTTTTACTAAATAAAGCTGATTGATTCGATGAAGATATAATTGTATCCATTATCACAAAATAAAAAAATAGTGAAAGAGTATTATAAGAAATTTACTTTCAAAATATATTCCGATTTGATGAATTATATTAACCAATAAAATCCTAAGCAACACTTAACAACCAGTGACATCGTTTTGAAACAAAAGAAATATTTTTTATATTCACGATTGCGTTGTCTTGATCTTGAACATCAAGTGTCGATGTACCCAAGAGATGAATAGAATATATTACATCATTCATTATTTCTTATCAAAACAATAGAAAAATCTATGCTCTTGATGGTTGTCATCGTTATTTTTTAAGATAAGAATATTTGATTTTCAAGATACAATAAAATAGAAGATAGATAAAAAAAAAAAAAAGAACAAACATTATCAATAATCTTAGATATATTTAATCAACTAGCAATTTTCAATTATAGATGTTATACATACAAAAGATGTTGTTATTATTATTATTATGAATCAGTATTTGTTGAAGAGTTTATAAGGACAAACTTTTTTGATTGTTTTTATTCATTACGATTTACACTGATCAAGGTTATATTAGTGCATAATATAAAAAATGATAATAAAATTTCAACTAAAGGTGTATTAATCGAAAACTAAGATAAATACAAGTGATTAAGAGACTAGCTGAATCACGTGTTTGTAAACATGAATGAAACTAGTCATTTTAGGTTCCGATTTCAATCACATTGGTACTGGGATCGATATCTATTTAGAACATATGAGTTGTGATAATATGATATTCGACTGCAAGTTTTACTAGACCATAAAAAATATTGCTGTTAATGAAATAGTGTCGGTGCTAGCGACGTCCCCCCCTCGTAAAAAATTTCCGTAGTGTTCTGTCAAAAAATATTTAATGCTGGTTCCTGGTCTCAAAACTAAATTTCGATCCCGGTCTCTGTTCAAAAGAACTTTAGTCTAAGTGTCAAGCGAAAAAAAAATGTGTCCTTGGTCTCAAGGCATATCTATATATTGTACTCAGAACTTTCTCTTTCGGAAAAAAGGTTCAAATACTAAAGTATAGCGAACACATTCTTTCAACAGGGTGATCAGATAGTTTTTAATGCAATAACTACAAAATTTGTCGGAGTAAAATTCATCCTGAGAAAAGCATTTTGTCTCGGCTTCTGTTATAAGAAAAATTATTTTTATAACATTTAAGATCTCCATCAGTCTTACGTATAATTAAAGAGACTAACCTGATTCAAACTTCAATTGGGTATATTAACAAAATTTGACAATGCCATCAATCGTTATGAAACTAGAGAGAATTATTTTTCTTTCACAGAATTAAATGTTTGATACACATAAAAAGTTTTTTAACATCCAATAAAAACTATTTTGCTTAATTTCGCTTTCACCTTTTTGAAAAAGATAATCGTGACTTTTCATTCTTTTGTCTTTTACATTGATTCAAATATTTGTTTTTGCCTTATCTATAGAATACATAGAACTGAAGTCATAAAAAAGTGGTTTTGATATTCAAATAAGCAAAATAACTCAAAAGATCTCGAAAATAAACATTATTCTTAATATTGCGCGCATTGTTTTAATCTTAAGTTATATTTATATAGTTTTTTTTTTCAATGTCCTCTTGCCGATGTTGTCTAGTACCACATCCCTTACGTCTTATCGAACGCTTTAATTTATCGATTCAAACAATAAAATTAATACGTAGAAATTGTTTAATTTTTGAGAATATATTCCTAGATGAATATGAACATTTAGAAAGAATATCATCAAATCTAAATAAATATCTTATACATTCTAATACAATATCAAATCAAATATATTCATATTTATCACAGCTAACAAGACAATTCAATAATCGTTTAGAAAATTTAAGAATATTTTTAAATAAATTTGAATGTTTAATAATAAAATGTTCAATTTGGTTAAAGACTAATTCAATAAAATCTATTTATTCTCAATTAAAATATTATAGAAAAAAATTTGATTTATTTAATAAGTTTTTTGTACAACATTCAAATATAAATTCATATAAAAATAATTTAATAAAAAAATTTCGAAATGATTTTTCAATATTTCAAATAAATTATCAACAATATTGTTTACAAATGGATTCAATTGAATATAAACATATAAAAGTATTTCTTGAAAGTATTCAATTATTTTCATCAATTATTTCATTAGAAAATAATAATATGATTAATTCAACAATAAATATTGATCATAATATTAAGGAATGGAAAGAAAAAAATAAATTTCATATTACATGGTTACCTGATGAACATCAACAAAATGAAAAAAATAATCATTTATTAACATTCGAAAATGAAAATAAACATGTTGAACAAACTTCATCTGATATTGAAATTAAAGCAATAGATAATTGTTCAAATGATAGTCAAGATAAATATGCATATGAATCTAACTTAAGTTGGTCATTTACAATAGCAAAAAAACAAGAAAATATATCTGTAAGTCAACAGAATCCTGATCAAATTGAATTAAATTTCACAAAAAGAAAGTTAATTTAAAATAATTGAGAGAATGATTAGAAAACAATATTGAGACAAAAATATCAACTGAAAAATATCATCTAGCCGAATGTCACTTATAAATATGATCAAGACTGAAATCAAATTTTTTCTTTAGGTCAGGGCAGAATGAAAAAAGATTGATATCACTTATTACTAGTTATTTCTTCTTGATTTTCAGCAAATTTTTTGATAATATTTTGAATATGTACACAATGAATTTGTACGATTTCTCAAAATAAAAAGATTCTTGGAGAGACAATTATTCGATAAAAAATTAAAAACTGTTCAAATTAAAATGTTGCTCTATTTCTTCATATTCTATATCTTCATTCGGATCTTTATTCAATAATTCTATTAGAATTTTATTATTCAGATTAATAGTATTCCATGTAGCCAAGACAAATCTAGAAAATTTAAGTTTGTTTGAGATTCATACTAAAATCTAAATGAAAATTTATCTATTAAACTAAACAAATCATTCATTAAGTTACTTTAAAATAACTTATGCGTTAAAGAATAATCAAACATGAAATGTCAAAGTACGAAAATGGAATTGATTTGTAATATTATTCTTTCGATTGAATTATTCTTTTTTTTTTAATATTTTTGACCAAAATAGTGAGTGTAAGTTTTGCAAACAACATTGATTGAAATTTCAATGTGAAAGAGAGAGAAGCAAGTAAAGAAAAGAGTATGAAATTAAGGTACTAATATGTATACAAATAATAAAAGTGAGACAATCTTTTTTGTTTATTGTGGGTTACTGCTTCAACATCTATTTGTAAATATTTCAAACCATGCGATTAATTGAAAAATTCTCATAGAGAGTGCTTTCATCCTCGGAGTGCTAAAAGTAGTGACAAGAAAGAGAGGAAAATGAAACTAGCTTCAGCCGCTTGTTGCTAAGTTGTCAATTCGATATTTCGAGGGGAAAGGCTTCCCCTAATTAAATTATACTCAATTAGGTATACTAGATTATATATAGAATATGTGACTTCCACATTTCACTCGTGACGTGGCTATATTAACATACTGTTTTTTTGCCAACAGAATATTCTATTATGCGAAATACTCTTTTTACGCAAAAAATAATTCTTTTGACGTCATTTATCGCCTTTTCTTCTATCTCAACACTCAGAACATCTGTTATTCCTTCAGTGTCTACAAGAACGAATGATATCTGTTCTATCTAAATAGCTATTTCTGACTGTGTCGATAAGTTAGAACAGCAAAATTTCTTTTCTTTCTGTCAGATAACAAAAGTTACTACTGTCACTAGAAAAAAACAAATATCGTTATATTCAGACGTCATCTTCTACTCATCAATCAATTGAAAATTCCAAACTATCTCAATCAACAATTAATACAACAAAATCTCCATCAATAAATCGTGTACGACTTGCCATTGAAGCAATCGAACGAAATACGAAACATTTTCCGCGAGAGAGGAAGTCATAAATCTTTTATTAGTTGTATAAAAAAATCGATCTTTCCGTTTTTTTTTTCTTTTCTCCCTCTCTCTCACACACACACTCAATATCTCTTGATCTTTCATCATCACCATCATAATTTTCTGAACACAAACAAGCCAAAACAAAAAAAAAGAAAAAAACGAACTTTCGACGCATACACACAAATCGGTCAACTGAACAAACAAGAAAAGAAGAAGAAAAAGAAAAACGAGAACCAAAAGATGGACAAAGCAGACACAAGTTGACAAAAGAAAAGAAAAACAAAAGGAACATTTAAGATGGATATTGTTTTGAAAAGAAAGAACGAACGAAAGAAGAAAAAAAAGCACACACCGGGAGACTACAATGTTTTTTTTTTGTTTTCTTGTGTGCGAGTCCGAAATGGGTTGAGCGGTTAAATCCAAAAACGAAAAAAAAAAAAGAAACAAATGACAAAGACAAAAAAGAAAAATTTTTTATATCTCCGGAAGACAAAACGAAGAGAAAAAAAAGCAAAAAGAGAAATCAAGAGCACCAAACACACAGAAACATACAGAATAGGATGAGAACAAAAAAACAAAACATTTTTTTTGGTTTTTTTTAAATCGTTACAAAAAAGTAGACGATACGAGAAATGAAAGAGTGGAACAAACAAACAAACACACACACACACACAACGTTTTCTTTTATTTGTTTTTTTTCTGACATTTTTTATTCTTTTTTTTTTTTGTTAATTTTTTTTCTCTTTTTTTTTCTTGGGTTCATTTTATAACAGACAAAGAACTACAAATAAATAAGCAACGAAAGACGAACAACTCGAGAAGAAATAAATCATGTCTTTTTTCATTTTGTGTATTTTTTTTCTATTCGGCATAGTGAACCTGTGATTCAACATTGCCTGTGTTGCCGGTGAAACGATGCACCGTTTGATTACTATTGTGATAGTTACCACCTCCTCCTCGTGACCGATCAAAATATCTACCAGTACCACGTCCACCACTACCACGCGATTGATATGTTGGTGGACCAGCATTATTATTTACTGTACGACGTCCTCCACCACGATTACTGCCACCTCCACCGCCTCCTCCACGATTTAAACTATTACTTGAACCAGAACGACGTTCATGTGAATAACGATAATTTCCTCCACGACCACGACCACGTGAATTACTATACTGTTGATGTGATGGTGATGATGTATGTTGTTGCTGATGTTGTTGTTGTTGTTGTTGCTGTTGTTGTTGTTGTGGCTGTTGTTGTTGTTGTTGTTGTTGTTGTTGAGGTTGATCGGATGCTGAACTATTACGACGAATAGAATTTGAAGCATCATTTATTGTTGATGATTGAGAATTCGTAGGTGGTTCGATTTGATTTGATGGTGATATATCAGATAACGATGGTGACAATGGACCATTAGTTTCTGTATTAATCGATACGGAATCAGTTTTTGAATTCGTAGTATTAGTTATCGGTGATTGAGCACGTGGTGATGTTATATCATTTGTTTCATTTGTAGGAGATTTTGTTGATTCTGTTGATTGTTGTTGGGGTGCTTGTTTTGTTTTAAGCATATCAGCATATGTACGTGGACCATTATTATCATTAGGTTGCTGTTGTTGTTGTTGTTGTTGTTGCTGTTGATTTCTATAAATTAATAAATATATAAATGATACGATTTTTTTTGAAATTAATTTACTTTTGATTTGAATTAGGTGATTGTGGTGATGATGATGATGTTTGATTGTAATATGTTGCTGATGATACTTTAGGAATAGTGACACTTAATGGTGTTGATGAATTTGAATTAATTCGTGTTTGTTGTTGTTGTTGTTGTTGTTGTTGTTGAGATCGTCCTTGTTGTGATGATGATGGACGATTGGAATTTTGTGTTGATCGATTTTCACGTGACATTAATGGACGGATTGATGTTTGTTGTTGATTTAGTTTTTTATTTGATTGTTGTTGTTGTTGTTGGTTTTCATTTATTTGAGGATGTTGTTGTTGTTGTTGATCTTGATTAGTTAATGGTAGTTTTCGTTGTTCTAATGGTTGATAATTTAAATTGGAATTTTCAATTGTTGTCGACTAAAAACAAAAAAAAAGAAGAAGTTTTGAGAAAGAAAAAATAATAACAAAATTTCTTACTGTTGGATAAGAAGATTGAATTGAAAAATTGCCTAAATTTTGTGAATCATTTGTTTGTTCTTGAGATGGATTTGTATCAGATGATCCTTGTTGTGAGATATGACTGTTCGCAGTAGTATATAAACTAAAATAAATAAATAAGTAAACGAATAGATTTTTGTTTCGATTGAGTTAATTTTGTTTTTTTTTTACACATCATTTGGTGATTGATGATGATAATGATCAATAGGTTCATTAGCGGATGTATCAATTGTACTTGTCGGATATGCTTGAACATGTTGTAACGAAGTATTTGATACTGGTTGGGCTATGGGTTCATTTGTACGATTAATGACTACTTCGGCACGAGGGACTGGTGAACTACTATCTTCGGAACTAGAAGAAAAAAGTTGCACATATTGAATGATAAAATGGAAAAAAAATTTAGTTGAAATAAAACGAACTGTGGAGTACTGTGTTGACAATAATCAAGTAATTCATTTGGATGTTCATTATTTATTTGAAGTCCTTCATGACGAGAACTACGAGTACCAGGTGGTTTCATTGAATTACTAGAAATTTTACAAGTTAATAAGAATATTTTCTTTAATAATTATTTACCGTGGTTTAGATGTTAGTGGATATTCACGTGGCATTCGAGTTTTTGGTTTATTGGCACCATTATAAGCCTAGAAAATAAACATAAGTAATCATAAGAGAATATATATCAACTATTCTCAACGAGCGTAAAAGAAACAAAAAAAAAAAATAATAACCGAAGCTTCATGCTATTATCATCAAATATTCTTTCTTGAACTTGCTCAATTTCTAGTTCTCAAATATAACTTAAAAAGAGATCCTCGTGCTTAATAATAATTATGTACATAGTTCATGCAAATACATATAGTGAAAACAAGTAGAAAAAGAGGATCTCTTGAATTTTTTACTAGTTTTTGCAATGAATTAATACTAAAGAATAAATCCGAACTTGGCAATAAAAAAAAAACATGGTTGGGTATGCACGCACATCAAAGCATCCACAAGAGAAATAAAGAAATAATAATAATAGAAACTTTTCCTACTCTGATTAAAGAATTGAGAGGTACAATCTATAAAAAAAAAGATGAGTACCTTTTTGTTATCAATTTAATTTCTTTATCTCATAACTTCGATTATATATAAATATATATATAAAAATACGTATGTATAATTCTAACATACCATTGTTGGATAGCCTTCAGCTGTTTGATATCCAGATGACATATACCATAAATTTCCTGGAAATACAGGATGCTAAAATAAAAAATAAATTTATTTATTTAACTTTAATTTAAACTTAAAAATGTCAAAATATTTTATTTCTAGTTATGTTTTTGACATTTATATTTCTACTTACATTTGCAGTAATAAATTGTGGTTGTTGATGTATTGATGCTGTATATTGAGCCATATTCGTTTGCTGAGCTGTTGTAGCAAATGAAAGTGTTGGTTGTGTTGTTTGTACACTTTGTGGATGTGCCGTTGCCCATGTAGCACGATCAAATTGTGGATTAGCACCATAACTTGGATAACTCATACGTAATTGTTGTAATACTTGTGCATCAATTGATGTTGGATGTTGTGTTGGATTTGTTGTAGAATATTGAGCAGCAACATGTTGTGGTGGAGGTGGTGGACCAACAGATGAATGCATTGGATGACGATAATTACTTGTTTGTGATTGAATATTTCCAAGTATTGATGTTTGATTTGGATGAGTATTAGCTGTTGTTGACATATAAACAGAAGGATGTTGTTGTTGTTGTTGCTGTTGTTGTTGTTGTGATATTTGTTGTTGATTAAATTGTTGTTGTGGATGAGATGAATATTGTGGTGGTGGAGGTGGAACTTGTTGTTGTGGAACAAATGTTGAATTTTGATATGCTTGAATAGTTTGTTGTTGTTGTTGTTGTTGTTGTTGTTGTGGTGGTGGTGGTAGTGGTGGACTTGTTGCACCGCTACTATTTGTTGTCATTGGTGGTGAAATAGGTGTTGTTGGATTTGTACTTGGTACAGATGATGGTTTTTGCCATAGACGTGTTTTCATTCGAGCCTTTGAAAAGTAAAAAAATGTTTTTTTTTTTTATTTCAAGAAAAAAAATACTTTTTTTTTCTATTCTTACCAAAACTTTATGACCACGTATTGAAACATTTTCTCGTGTTAAATATAAAAATGCATTTTGTGCATCATCTTCACTATTAAATGTAACATACCAACAATCTGAATTACCTGATTCTAAAACTCTTTCACAAGCAACTGCTGGTACAGGACAATGTTCATTTAAAAATAAATCTGATACTTCAGTTTCAGTTGCATCTAATGGTACATCACGTAAAATAATAATACAACGTTTACGTGTTAAACGATATTTTTTTTCATCAGCTGAACGAACTTTTTTTTCTTCAGCATCAACTTCAACAGATGGTAATTCTAGAAGGAAAAGAAGAAAAAACATAAATAAATTTATATGTTTATTTTTAGTTTTTGAATACCTTTAAGAACATCAATAATTAATTGTAAATCATGTGTTAAACGTTTAACAAGTTTAAAATTTGCAATTATAGCTATTGGTACATAATCATCAGCATCCATTTGTGATTGTAAATATGTATCATGAATCATATTTTCTCTTGAGAAATAATATTCAAGTTGTTTTCTTAAATGTTGTCGTAATTGTTCTGATACCGATTGTATTTGATGAGTTTGTTCTTCATCTAAACAAAATTATTTTAATAAACAAAAAGAAGAATAATAAAAAAGAAAAAATAAAAGAATTTATTAATTCTTAAAAACCTGATTGTTGATTAACGACACGTCGTCGTTCATAGATCATCTTTATTGTTGTTATTTCTTATATGCTTGCACATAGACAAAAAAAAAGACTTGCGTCAAGTGAAGGAAGACATGGTGCCGACACAATCTCTCTCTCTCTCTCTAACGCGCTGTAATGTTCTCTTTCGATTGTTATACGCATATGTACATAGGCACGAGAGAGAGAGAGAGCGAGAGAGCGAGAGAGAGAAGAAAAAAGAACGACGAAGCAAAACAATTCGATATGTGTGTATGTGTGTTTGTATGCGCACGTAGCTAGCAATTCAAACCTGACGGTGTGTATATGTTCTGTTCTTCTCTCTCATTCTCGTCCGCGCAAACACAAATCGACGACGGTTATCCTCTATGTATAAGCCGTTCATCACATTTTGGCTCCCGTTCAACAACAATTAAATGCTTTCTATTTTTTTTTCTTTCCCCCTTCTTCTTTTTTTTTTTGTTGTATTGAACCAAAGTGATAACGAAGAGGAGTATGCTGACAGGCTTATTGCATATGTATATATATATATACACACATACACACGCCTTAATATATGAAGAGCGATGATCGATGACCTCTGTCGTTAAGATTGCATCACATTTTTTTTTTCTTTCTCTTTTTGACTATTAGTTTATTGTTACCTGGCATTGTCTGATTTATATGTTGTTGAGGATGATGCAAATGATTTGGATTTAAAAGTGATGTTTGTTGATGATCAATTGTATCAAGCATAGCCGCATGTTCATGTACAGCAAAATTTGATTCTGATTGTTGATGCTGTTGTTGTTGTTGAAGAGGATCGATTGATGATGGATCGACTAAAATAATAATAAAGATGAAAATAAAATATTTTTAATGAATATACACCTTATAAATTCATTGAATGAAAGACAGAGAGAGAGAGAATGTGTATATGTGTTGTTCAAAGCAAATAGTGTATGTGTTGGCAATCAGGAGGAGAAGAAGCTACATATTCTCGTGCGTTCGTGTGTGGAGAACGCGCGAGAGAGAGATTGAGAAATGAGTAGCGGGACACATAACCGAGAAAAAGAAGCATGGTAAAGAAGAAAAAGTAACTGAATGACTGCTCTCTTTTTCTTTTTATCCTCTTTTCGCAATGTTTCCACACATACATACAAATGCGTATACTATCTCTTACCCTCATAATAAAAACCTGAATTATCAACATATACATATATATATAGGAAGTAAATAGAAAAAAAACAATTAAAACTTACTCGAAAAAATTTGAGATTGATGTTGTGGAAGATAAGATCCCGTGCTACTATCAAGATAGTCTGTGTACGAATCATCTATATACGATAAAAAAATTTACTATGTTTATATTCTTCATAGAATTTAAAATATAAATTATACCACTGGGTACCGTTGATCCGGCTAGTACTGTTCCGTGGTTAAAATCGCGCGATGAAAATTGTTGAGCATTGGGATTGAGATTTTTGACGGCACTATTGCCGACATTTACCTTGAACAAAAAAAATTATGTAAAACAAACAAATATTATTTTGTTGCCTTTGTCTCTTTTCCTTTTTCTTCATCGTCATTTTGCTGCCTCATCGCTTTTTGTGTATCCTTGTTCTTTTTTTCTGTCTGTCTGCTTTTTTACCATCCATCCTCTTCTCTAACTATACCCTTATTCGAAGGACAAGAGAGCTTTGTCTTCTCGTTTTCTTCTTCTCACATGATGATTATATGGATGGGAGACAACAGCCTCCTGCTGATCAACTAGAAACAATGATGGGATATAGATATCGTTGCTTTTAACAAGGTCATAGTGGCCATAACTATCGATATCACCAACAATATTGGCATTTTGTACACAAAATACAATATCCTTTGTGTTCAAGTCCGATGTAACATATGTATTGTAACCATATAAATGAACTTCGACCATCTCATCATTATCCATAGTTAATAGAAACTTATCATATGATATCTATATATTTAGGAAAGAGGAAGAGAAAAATGTTCTTATATAGAAGTATCTATAATACTTAGGATAACCATTCGTTGTCAGCGATTTTCATGATAACACAGCAGCGTCATTATTATCAACATCAATAAATACATTGTGTTGACAAAAAAAAAAAAAAAAAAAAAACTCTATTCGTATCCGAAAAAGAGAACAAAAAATGAGACAATGCATATGTTTATATAGGGGTTATACGAACAGAATAGAAAACCTTTTTTTAAGCCTGCTTTTTATATCTATCTATCTATCTATCTATTTCTTGTTATTCTATCAATAGTAATAAAATTTCAAAAAAAAAAAAAGAAGAAAAAATATAATTTTCACTCACTGTTGCTTGTGTCATTGTAGTAAAAAAAAGAAACAAAATTGAACTACTGTCTATAGATATGTGTGAATAATATGTATATATGATGATGATAACAAGATGAATTGTCTAGATGTGATCAACAAATGCGATGAAAAAAATGAACAAAAAAAACAAAACACGTGAATTATTGAAATATTGTAATAGACGAGAAACGAATTAATTTGAAGAATTTTAATGTCGTGTATTCTATATAGAAAAAAAACAAACAAATAGATTAGTTTTTCATATATTTTCTAAAAATTCTTACATATATGATGAAAAAAGTACAACAGGAGTTGGTATCAAAAAGGAATGTCAATGACAGCACACATAATTAATTTTTTTTCGAGCACGTTTAAAATATTTTTAACAATAGTAAGTGATAACGAATCTTAAATAAAAGTAAGATAAACATATATGATATTAAATTTTATTAAATACAACAAAAAAATAAAATAAAATAAGAAAACCTGTTAATAAATAACGAGAAGAACAATTGAACTCGATTGGTCAACGCCACACGAGCTGCCAAACATGCCCGACACATAAAAAGACAGCGCAATTGTGACCTATAATAGAAAATGAGAGGGAAAGAATGATGACTTTTTTTTTGTCCTGTCTTCAGCCTTGAAGAATATGATTCATCATCAAAAAATAGAAACTACTACTATTGAATGGATAGTTCTACGAAATAAAGGAGGAGAACGAAAAATAAACTAACAACATTCGAATCATTGTTGCTATAACTAGTATGTCTATATGGATGTAAGAACAAACAACAAAGAGAGAGAGAGAGACAGAAAAAAAAAGAAAAAAAAAGAAAAACGGTTAAATAGATGTGTGCATATGATGAGTAATTCATGTGGTCGACATCATATAGGGCACAGTACAATGTGCCGAACAGCGACAAGAAAGAAGGAAAGGGTTACAAATAAGAAAAAGAAAAAGAACAAATGCGAATCGAACTTCCCTAAGGCACTTCTATTCCTTCTTTTGCTTTTTTTTCTCTCTGTCTCGTTTTCTCACCCTCCAGTAGTAGACAGCTTGTGCCTAGGCAACGGAACTTGGATAGCGACGTTTAAAAAAAAAAAAAAAACAAAACCTTTCTACGCATGTATCAATGGAAGAAAAAGAAAAGATAATTGATATATTATTTCTTTGATATTATACCAACAAACAAATAAGTCAACATCTTAGATTGAATTGATAATAAATAACTCATTAATGCATTCGAATTGTTTGTTTTTTTCAAGTTTTAAATTCTAAATATTCAAATGTATGAACTAATATTTTTTTTTCTTTATATCTCAAATCTAATAGAATAAAATAAATGTAAGAGAAAAAAGAAAATTCATATGAATTTATTCTTAATAGAGAATAAATAAATAAATTTTCATTTGTTATTATAAAAAACCAATCACACATAGGTCGATGTTCTTCATCTTCTACTTTTTTTTTTTTTTTGACTTGTTATATTAGTAATTAATATTGATTCTTATTTTAAATAATATAATAACAAGTTTATAATGCCATCGTATGATGATGATTTACCGACTCAACAAGAAGAATATCTACTTAAACAACTTGTTGATAATGTTGAATCACAAAAACGAATTCAAACTCTTATTGAAGTAAAAATCAATTAATTAAAATTAATGTTTAAATTTTTTTTATCATTATTATTTTCTTTTTGTGTTTTTTTTTTCTTTTTTTTAAGCTTAAAAATTTAATCATCGGTTCAAAACGATGTAAAATAGCTTTTTATCATGTTGGTTTACTTGAAATTCTTTATAATTTACTTAAAGAATATTCATCACCAATAAATATTGATATTCTTATAGAAATTCTTGATTCTATATCATCATTTGCTAAATCAAATAATAAAAATTTATTAAAACATCTTATTGAACTTGGTTTTATTGAACAAATATTAATTTTATTAACTATTCAAATTGATTCAAATCATTTTTATGAATCATGTCTACGTTGTTTACGTTCATTTTTTCTTTCAAAAATTTTTTCAAATTCATATTTAACATCAATACCATTTATACTTTTATGTGATGAAAATAAACATGAAACAATAACATGTATATTACAAAGAGAAAATTTTCTATTTAATGATAATTATTGTCCGGTAGATATTTTATTTGAAAATTCTCAAACACTTAATATATTTTATCGTTTATTAACAATATCAAAATCAATACAAATATTAATTATAGAAATTTTATGTTGTTCATGTGTTAATAATGAACGACAAAATCAAATTGTGGAAAAAGATTTTATTGAATTTATTATGCATCTACTTGTAGAAAATATTTTTTATAATAACAAAATTAATCTACTCAGGTATATAGAGGAGTAGAAATTAGATGAGAGATTAAAAGAATTTTTATAGTGAGTTAAAATAGAATTTTTGATATAAATCAATGTCTAAGAGAAAATAATGAGTTTTTTTTTTTTTGTTTCGATAAAAATATTTGAGATTCTCAAAAAGGAGAATGATCATCAATTTCGAATATACTTTACTCTTCCGTTGTAGAAAACATTGAGAATGAAATCATTATCATCTATTATTAATATCAAATCATTTATATTTATAAATTGAACAATATTTAATTCAAATTTTGAATAGCTAAACTATGTCTATGCTTTTCTTTTTCTATTGTTTAACAAATTAGTGTATTCTACACATTTCTAAATCAAAGTTGCGTATCAATGGTTGAATAATACTGTTTAACTTTCTTTTGGTCAAAAAAGAATCACTATGGTGATGATATTTGTATTTTGAGATCTGTTTAGCATTGAACATAAATTTTCTTAAGTAAAATCAGTTTTTGTCAAATTCATCAATTTTGTGATTTATAACTCATTAGATAGAGCAAAGTATCTACTCTCGAATGTACTATAATTGATGGATTTTATGACGAGCTTTAAGAATATTACATAAGTTTTTCTGAACCTTCATATTGAAAAAAATAACGTTTTTAAAAACTTATTTTCCAGTTTTTCTCAAAATTCGTTTTTTCGAGTATACTGTATGCGCGCCGGCAAACCTTATTCAATATAGGAGTGATACTATTGTTCTATTGCATAGAGGACAGTTAGGGCTAGATCCTAATAGAGCTCGATTTTTGAATTTTCTCTATTGATGAAACAAAAAAACCTACATATCGCATTTTTATTAGCGATTTTTTTTTGGACATGAATTCAAGAATTTTTCGAAGAAAATTTTTTATATAACAAATAAAGGAAGTTTCAAAATTCGGGCTCTATTAGAATCTAGCGCCAAGGGTACTCTACAACTTAAAAACAGCTCCGCCATGTTAGCTCGTGTCCTGATTGTGAAAACCTTGCCAGTGTACAAGATATTTTTGAGTAATAAACTGACTATAACTCATGAATATCTTACAGATTTCAGGAGATATTTTAACCATAATGTACTGTAGCCAAGACTAAGATTTTCTGAAATTTTGATTGAATACTCATGAAAAAATAAAAAAGTTCGCTCCTGAGGGAGGGGGGCCCTTAATAAAGTTCTATCACAATTTGATGTTTGATTCTGACTGAGAATTTTAAAGCAATTTAAATAAGTAAGAAAGATTTTTAAATAGTACATTTATGAGTTAGAAGAACAAGCAATAAATTTATTTTAGTTAGAACGACAGACTAAGTATTTCTAACACAAAATTTCCTTTTCTTATTAAAATAAGATTCGAAAAAAAAAACATTTCATCATATTTTTTACATAGTCATTTTTTTTAAAGAATATCATCTCCAAATCTTATTTTTTCTGTAGTCTAGCCAATGAATATCTGACTGGAGTTTGTTTAAAATTTTTCTGTTCAATATGTTATGAAAATGTTGATGTTGCTCAACGATTACAAACTACAATATCAACTGAAACAAATCAGACATTATGTCAAATAATATCAAATTTATTAAATACAATCAATCGACCAGTTATAATATCATATTATGCATCGAAATTTTTTGTTAATCTTTGCAAAGCAAAGGTGCTATCATGTGATGATCCATATATATCTCATAAAGCATTAACAACACTGATTCATTTATGTACAAAATCCATTATGAATAAATGTATTTATTTGTATATTGCATGTCTTGAAACACTTATTTATCTATTAAATGGTAATAGTACATTACATCATATAGCAATGTATACAGAACAATTATTAAGTAAATTATTTAGTTATTTATTTACACCAAATAAAATTTTTGATGAAATTATCGATGAAACAATACTTATGAAAATACGTTCATCATCATTAATATTACTTGCAGTTCTTTCATCACATCATGAAGATATTAAAAAACGAATTGCCGATCAAGAAAGTAAGAGATATGAAATACTTAGGGCAAACCAAAAGTTCGTAGAACAGTTTTAAAGAACCTTGTCGGATAAGGTAACCTATCCAGAAATGAAAAACTAAATATACCATGTTGTACAGCTTTTTGAGGTGCGTCGAATGATATACAGTAAATCCTGTTTTCATAAGACTTTAAAGGAACTAGAGTCAATTTACTGATAGACGACTACACACCCACACTGACAAGATGACCGGAGATGCTACATATATGAGGTTGTAGCCCGTCAAAACCTCTGCAAAATCGTATGTGAGAAAAAATATTTTACAAATATTTTCGACTAATCCCAAGGATCACAATATTCAGTAACCTATCATACTTAGGTGAGGGTGTGAGTATGGGTGCGTAGTCGTCTATCAGTAAATTGACTCTAGTTCCTTCAAAGTCTTATGAAAACAGGATTTATTATATACCATTCGACGCGCCCTAAAAAGCTCTACAACATGGTATATTTGGTTTTTCATTTCTGAATAGATTATCTTATCCGACAAGGTTCTTTAAAACCGTTCTACGAACTTTTGGTTTGCCCTAAGTACAATATTAAAACTTGAAACGTTGTTTTTTTGTCAAACAATATTGTATATCGAATTAATACATAGATAATATATTCAATTGAATTAGTAGAGTTTCAAATATTGAGTTAGTTTAATTTAAGATATATAACATAATACAAAATTATCATAGTCATAGAGATGATATTGAAATCGATATTTGTCAGATATAAGTCACTAAGAATAATTTTAATAATTTAGATTTAATTCCAACAGCAATTGAATTTTATCATTCACCACATTTATCATTAAAATTAGCATCACTATGTTTATTTCATGGTTTATCTCGAAGTGTTCATCAACTTCGAACAACATTTAATGATACAATATGTGATATTTTACTCGATGCTATTAAATCAAGTGATTTATCTCTAGTTAAAATTGCATCATCTGTTATTAGTAATAGTGTACTAGAATTTTCTACTTGTCGTACAGTAAATTCAATTAAATTTCTTTTCTTTTTTTTTGTCCTTAAAAGATTAGTTTTCTTTTACATAGAGATTACTTTCAGGTGGTATACTTGATATACTTGTTTCATTTCTTACACATCCAGATCATGAATTATCTATTAATGGTATATGGGCTTTACGTAATCTTTCATACTTATCAACACTTAAAGTTAAACAAGATATTATTAATGGTAAAAAATGATGAAATTTTGTTTTATGAAAAAAAAAAGAAACAAAAAATGAAAACTTTTGTAGGTTTAACAATTGATCGGATTTACTCATTACTTGAACAATGTACAGATGAACGATTTTTAATATGTTTATTATCATTATTACGTAATATTTTTAATGAAAAAGATACGGAAATATTATTACCAATGTTTAACTCAATAAAATTATTAACAGTAAGACAAAATAAATAAATAAATAAAATCAAACGAATTAATTTATTTTAGATATTACAAATAATAAATGAAAAAAATTATTCAGAAGAAATTCATCGTGAAGTCAATTTATTAATTGATCATCTTAATTCAAGCAATAATTCAGTATGATATTTGAATCATCTTTTTTCTTTTTTTTAAGATTAATTAATTTTTATTCATAGTCTCAACAACGATTATCTTCAGATTCGGTTAATCCAACTTGTCGAACATCTCTCTTTCCTGAATGTAATAAAAATTTGTTTTGATTTTTGTTCGATTAATATTCGAATACTTTTCTTTATATAGATGCTTGTGATGAAATGGATCAATTGGATTGTTCGTAATATTTTGATAATTTCTATCGAATGAATATCAACATTAAGCAATCATTTATGCTTTATTGATTTTGTTTCAATTAAGATTGTTTGTTTATCTACTATATATTTTTCTTTTCTTTTTTTTTGTTTTTTTGAAAATAAATCTCATAGTTTATGCAAAAATAATTAATTTATCATTAGACACCCGTCAAAAGTTAATTCATTTGATGATGAATTAAGTTGAAAATCTTCACACTTGTTTTTTCCTTTCCATGCACAATCAGTTTCCGGAAGAAAAAAAAAAGCCAGTCATGAATAATTCTCTTTTCAATTATCTGTCAAGCTGAAAGAGGCTGGGTACTTTTATTATAGTAATGGTTTTGTAAGTACACTTCTTGTAAAGAAATGTCTTCCCACTGAGATTTAGACTATATTGATAAGTTAATGAATACCATATAGAGAGTTTTAGTATAAACATATTGATAGAAAATATATATCCTATCCGAAGCCAAGGATAATGTAGTACTAGAAGAAGATCTAAGACACTGCTTTAATACTTGAAAATTAATCGTTATTGATCAATGAAAGATAATCACATTTTGTTTTTTTATTGAAATTTCTTAGCAGTTTTTTAGGATATATTTTTTTTTAATATTCGCTCAATTGTGTTGACATCATTGCGAGAAACTAGATTCTTTTATAGATAACCATTGAACAATATTTAATAATACTAATATGAACCTTATTCAATTTTTATAGAAAAATATCATCTATATAATTGAAAACATATAATATTCCTATATCATTTAGAATTTATTAAATTCCAAACATTCTAGTTTCATAGTGTCATTCTATGGAAATAAAAGTACTCCAAAGTACCATTTATATAGGATACTGATTTCTAAAGAAATCAAAAATTCCAGTTATTCCACACATACATACACGCAGCATAACTATCAACATGTTTCAGTTAATGAATCATCACCTACTGTTAGAAGGGAGTATTCATTCTAAAGTATTCGTCACAGCATATGACGCAAGAGAAGCATTGTGCTCTCCTTCTCAAGCGCTTCGAAAAAAAAAAGGTGGTGATGTAAGAGGGCGTTACACAGGTGTCTTTCGTGGACTTGACATGTCCTTGCTAATGTAATTATCAGTCACGTCAGCCGATAAGAACGCTATGCATAGCCAAACGACATAATTATTGTGTTTAAGCTGTAATTTTCTCAGAAATATAAAGTACAATCAAAGTCGAAATTAATTCATTAGAAAAATGTTATATTGGAAAAAGTTCTATGAAAAACATTGAACATTTTTTTATTTGTTTCTTAAGATCTGTTGTCTATCCATTAAACGGAGGAGTACTCAAATTTCCATTCCCTGTACTTCACTACTTCTTTTAGATCGTGTTTCATCAAAAAGAAGAAAAAAAAAAGATTATTCATCTTTTGTAAGAAACTTTAGCAAATAAAAAAAAAAAAAAATGGTCGATTCATTAATAACTTATTCAATAATGCGATGGCATTGAAAATGAGTGGTACACCTATGTAGAGTCATTACTCTCTTCACGCTGTATTATTCATCATTTCAAATAGAAGTCCAAAGTATAAAATACCAATCTAAAATTTACTTTTTACCTTTTCCATATCTTTCCAGCAATAAAAAGAAACAATGCATTTTTTATCAAAATTGTGAGTGCTTTGCGTAATTTACTCTTGTTTGATGTACTTCTATGTTAGAAGAACCTTTTGTTCTCCATCCAAGTCATGATATTTACATTTACAAATATGATACTTTTTTTTTTCTAGTATACGTGATTTTTTTCATAAGAATCAAATGATAGGAAATGTTACTTTTTACATTCAATATTGATATTTAGCGCCATCTTTCTTATCAAATAAGTGTGATCATTAGCGAAATGGTTTTTATCATTAAATAAATTAAGTCTTTGAAATAAACTGAAAAAAAAACGAATTTTTTTCTTAGTTTCTTCTGTTTCTTTTTTTTTTTATAAACATTTTCATTTATTTTCTATCTGACATTTTGTCTTTAGCAATCATTTTTGTTTTTAAAGTTTTCTTTCTTACAACTAACATCACGCTAGAGGTAAACTTTGTTAATTTATGGTTGATCCCATGTGATTACAATTGTTTTTTGTCTTCTGTCCATATCCACTTATTGTCATTTGAACATAACGTCGTCAATTCATTCCATTATTTCTTCAATTCCATACATCCATTGAACATATGTGAGTTATATTATATTCAAATTTTATTTTCAATTGAGAAATCTTAAAGTATATATATATATATATCAAGGTCTTTTTACACAAAAATTTTGAAATTACTCTATTCTTTTCCGTTTCTGAAATTTCATCATATGATATTCCTTATGTCTAGAATTTCCTATTGACCTTGATTTTCGAAGTACAAATCCCATCTCATATTCTTTCTGTTATTCCTTTTCTTTTGCTTCCACTACTATTATTGTTTGTTCACATCAAGACAAAGAACAGAAAAAAACAAAAAAAAAATTTCCTCTCTTTCTTTTTGTACGCATCCGATGACAATCATGTGACGTATATTTGTATCCCTGTGATTCACACGTGATGTTACACAACGTCATCGTTATCCAACTATAAATGATGCATATTTTTTTGTTTTCCAGATTATTCAGTGTACTACAGTATTTAAACACCTTGTATATTCTTTGTAAAAAAAAAACAAACAAACAATGGAACAACCCGAATCTAATCCAACATTTTGTACAAATAATTGTGGATTTTATGGTTCATCACAATTTGAAGGCATGTGTTCAAAATGTTATCGTGAACATGTTAATCGTTCATATAATGCTGGACGAACGAATTCATTTAACAGTATGTGTTTAATTAATAGTTCAAAAAAAAAAAAATTAATTTTTTTTTTTTTTTTTTTTTTTCTATTATTAAGGTTATTATTCATCTTCTAATACTCCTGTGACATCTCAAAATCTTCTAACAGATCAAGTCATTGAAGATAATACAACTAATTCAATAGAAAATGATAACAGTGATGTTCAATTACAACAAGAAACTGATGCTAGTCATCTTCTTCATGTTTCATCTGCACCAATATTATCAAATGAAATTGACGCAATTACAAAGAATGACTCCATTATTGGAGAAACAAATTCATTACGTAAGCAAAATGAAATTTGAAAAAAAAAACGATTAATATAATAATTGTAGAAGCTTCTCCTGTTAATGTCGAAAAGAAAAAACGTAATCGTTGTTCATGGGAAACGTGTAATAAAAAACTTGGTTTAACCGGTAAGATAATTGTTTTATTTTTATTTTTTAATTATTTTTTTGGAATTTTTTAGGTTTTAATTGTCGTTGTGGTGGTCAATTTTGTTCATTACATCGTTATGCAAATGAACATAATTGTACATTTGATTATAAAGAATATGGCCAAAATGAAATACGTAAAAATATGCCTGTTGTACAAGGTGAACGTGTTCAAAGAATTTAGGAATTAAAACATTTATATGATTATAATTTATTATTGAAAGCAGTTTTTCTTTTTTTTTTTTGTTCATATAAAACAAGGCTTCTTCTTTTTTTTTGTCTTTTGCGTTTTGCTTCATTACCGCGTGGGATTAACTTAAACCATACACGCACTCGTACAGTTCTCTCTTTTTTTTTCCTTTTTTTTTCGTGTGTACAAAGAGTGAGTTAAGTGTATGTAAACATTCTTCTCTTTTGATAGAAAAAAAACAAGATGAAAACAGAAAAAAAAGATATTGAATTAGTTAAATTTTTTTTTTGTTTCTGTTGTTGTTGTTTCTAGATGGCTGGATTTGATGATGTTGGAGTATTTTTTTCGGATAATTTTGGTACTGATAATAATAATGAATTTGATAATGAGAATGATCTTAATCGAGCATCGATTAAAAAAAAATTTAAAATGTTTATACGAGAATTTCATATTAATAATCTTTTTATTTATCGGTAAGTCAGATTTTTTGGTTTTTTTTTTTTTTTTTTTTTGTAATATGACATTGAGAAAAAAAAAAATTTTTTTTTTATCATAATTATTTTCTAGGGAAATGTTACGACGTAATTATAATAGTCGAAGATATTGGATTGATATTGAATTAAGACATTTAAGTGATTATGATGATAATCTTTGTGATCATCTTAAAAAACAACCATCAGAACTTTTACCATTAGTAAGATGAAAATATAAATATGGGGAATGGGACATTTCGCACCATCTTTTCATTACGATCTCCAGACATAAGAAAACTAAGACAGGATGTTCGTAATGAAAGTTGTCCAGGTCAAAAATCATTTCCGAACACCCGGACACATGACAGGAGTTCGGAATGACTTAGTGCGAAATGTCCGTCACCCGAAATATTATGTTTTTTTTTTTTTTTTACAAAAAAAAACAATTATTTGTGTTTTAGTTTGAAGAAGCAGCTAAAGAAGTTGCTGATGAAATAACTCGTCCACGTCCGGATGATGATATTGATATGCATGATATACAAATTATGTTAATGAATGATGCACATCCACTTCATCTTCGACATTTAAAAGTTTGTTTAGTTTTTTGATATATTTATTTATTATCATTGATATTTTTTTTTTTCTAGTCAGAATATGTATCAAAATTAATTAAAACTGTTGGTATTGTTATTGCAGCAAGTAGTATACGAACAAAAGCATCACATATTGCTGTACAATGTCGTTCATGTCGAAATGTTATTTCGAATATTAAAGTTAAACCTGGTTTAGAAGGTTATGCTATGCCAAGAAAATGTAATAGTGTGTAAGTATATTTAAAAAAATTTCGTTGTGAGAAACGATAAATAGCGAGTTGTTTTGAGAGTTTGCTATTTTCCGATTGAAATCAGATCTTTTATGCTAAGTTATAATGATCGAAAAAAAATGAGTCATTCATATTACTCACTATGAATGAGTCAAATATGATTTATGTTGTCATGGATATATGCCTTTTACCATTTATCAAGAAATTTTTAACCACAGTAAAATCTCCATATTTAGTAAATATCGAAAAGAAATTTACTATTTTTATAAATGAAGAATAATCATTAATTTTTTTTTTTTGATTGTTAGAACTCAACCTGGTCAACCAGCATGTCCACTTGATCCATATTTTGTTATGCCTGATAAATGTCAATGTATTGATTTTCAAATTCTTAAATTACAGGAAGCACCAGAATTTGTACCACATGGTGAAATGCCAAAACATATTCAACTTTATTGTGATCGGTAAAATAAAATCTTTATAAATTTTTTTTTCATTAGATTTATCTTATTTTTTTATATAGAAATCTTGTTGATCGTGCAATGCCGGGAAGTAAAATAACACTCGTCGGTATCTATTGTATTAAACGAAATATTCCAATGAACAAAGTAAAAAAAAAAAAAAGAAAAAATTCACGAAGAAAAATTATTGTTTTTCATTATATTTTGTTAATAGATGAAAGGAAAAGAAAAATCAACAATTGGAACACGTCAACCCTATGTTCGTGTTCTTGGTATTCGTATTGATACAGATGGTGTTGGACGTTCATCAGCTCAAACATTAACAACAGCTGAAGAAGAAGAATTTGTTCGATTTTCTCAAACATCAGATGTATATGAAACAATTGCAAATAGTATTGCACCATCAATTTATGGTGCAACAGATATTAAAAAATCTATTGCTTGTTTATTATTTGGTGGTTCAAGAAAACGGTTAATTTAAACATATGTAAAAAAAGAAAAAATTGAATATTTAATTTTTTTAGATTACCCGATGGTTTATTTCGTCGTGGTGATGTTAATGTATTACTTGTTGGTGATCCTGGTACAGCTAAATCACAATTATTAAAATTTGCTGAAAAAGTATCACCAATTGGCGTTTATACAAGTGGTAAAGGTAGTAGTGCAGCTGGTCTTACGGCAAGTGTAATACGTGATCCAAGTTCAAAAAATTTTGTTATTGAAGGTTAAAAAAGAAAAATTTAATTTATTTTTACATTAAATATTGATGATTATATATATTAGGTGGTGCAATGGTATTAGCTGATGGTGGTATTGTTTGTATTGATGAATTTGATAAAATGCGTGAAGATGATCGTGTTGCTATTCATGAAGCAATGGAACAACAAACAATATCAATTGCTAAAGTAATAGAAAAAAAGTAATTTATGTAATAAATTATTATTTCTTTTCTTAAGGCTGGTATAACAACAACATTAAATTCTCGATGTAGTATATTAGCAGCAGCTAATTCAATTTATGGTCGATGGGATGATTTAAAAGGCGATGATAATTTAGATTTCATGCCAACAATTCTTTCACGTTTTGATATGATATTTATTATTAAAGATGAACATGATGAAAAACGAGATACAGTATGTTTAAAAAAAAAATAAAAAAAAGGAATATGTTTTATTATTATTATTTAGACTTTAGCTAAACATGTTATTAAAATTCATATGAATATATTAAATACAGATGATAATGGTGGTGATATGAGTATTCAAAAATTAAAAAAATATATTGCTTATTGTCGAAGGTAAAATTAATTTTTCTAACATATTTAACAAAAAAAAAAAAAAAAATTGAAAACTTTTATCTAATTAGTAAATGTGGACCACGTCTTTCGGAAAGTGCTTCGGAAAAATTACGTAATCAATATGTTGTTATGCGTAATGGTACGAGTATTTATGAACGAGAAGTTGGCAAAAAAACAGCAATTCCAATTACAGTTCGGTAAGAAGATGTTTATTTTAAGAATTTAATTATATAAAAATTTTCTTTTTTCTTTTTTTTTGATTAGACAACTTGAAGCATTAGTTCGTATTTCTGAAAGTTTAGCTAAAATGCGTTTAGCACCATTTGCTAATGAAACTGATGTTGATGAAGCACTTCGATTATTTCATGTTTCAACACTTTCATCAGCTGGTTCAGGAAATTTAGCTGGTACGTTTATTTTCTTTTTGAATATATTTGAATTGTTTTTTTTTTCTATTAGGTATCGAAGGTTTTACAACACGTGAAGATCAAGAAGAAATTTCTCGTATTGAAAAACAAGTTCGCCGTCGATTTGTAGTTGGCTCACAAGTATCAGAACATGCTATTGTTCAAGATTTTATTCGACAAGTACGAATTAATTTAATAAAATAAAGCATTATAGAAAAATCTATTTGAAAATTTTTAGAATTATTCTGAACGTGCTATTTATAAAGTTCTTCATGCAATGGTTCGTCGTGGTGATGTTCAATATCGTATGCAACGTAAAGTTCTTATTCGTGTTCGATAAATAGAATAGATTTATATTTTGGCTTTGTACAGATATATATATATATAGATAGATATATTTTTTCCTGTCAGATAAAAGTATTTTTTTCTTAGAAATCGATGGTCAGATCAAATTGTTATTATTTTTTTTTCTGTTTACTATTCTATGTAAATGTTTGATAAATATGTTTAAAAAAAAAAGATATTTTCATATATATTCAATAAAAATGATATCTTAGATAATGATTAAAAGATTATAACGCAAATCTTTATTCAATAATGTGAACTTCTTAATCAAGTTTTATATTCTATATATGAATTAGTCATCAGTTTTCTGTTCGGTTGTATACTATGTGATCGTAATTTAAAGTAGAATTTTGTCCTTGCGGATACACTTTACCGACGTTTTATAGAGTTTTTGCTGGTAACATCAATCAATGACACCGATACTTTAAAAAAGATTCTGTTCTTGTCGATACTGAAACTTTAGCAAAGCTCAATGGATAGGGAAAAATTATTGTTGTTGAAATGAAAAGTTTTCTTGCAGTACATGAGAAGAAAGTAAAAAAGATTGAACAAATACTATTCAAACTAACTACTATTCTCGAACTGCTTCAATTCTAACGTAAACAAAGTTGGCAGTACATTCAAAATGTTTCTTGCTGACATTTGCTTCTAATACTGTGCTGAATACAGAATTCAATCTCCCCTTCGAATAATTATTACCGCTTAGTTAGTATCACGTAAATCATTAATTCATTTTCTGAAGAGTGAAAGTGTTGTCCGTCAATAAATGTTGAAGATAATGACGACTGGAAAAACGGAACAAAAACAAAGAAGTCGTTCACATTGATTGCTATCCAAGTTGAGCGTTACGACCGTAAATGATCGTCTCTTCGCATGATGAAAACTACTAATTAACTGGATTTTTTCCTTCGACAATTTAATGGTACACGCAAATAAATTTTTAGAAAAAAAAAAGCTTTTTACATATAATATGGTTGATTGATTTTGCGGTATGATTGAATGAATTAGAAGACGAATCTTTTTCCTTTAGATGTGTTTTAATCGAACGCTTTTACTATACTAGTAAAACTTTCGACGAAAATATATCTAAGACAAAAACTTTTCGTGTTCAAATTCATTTTTTCATACTACCAAGCTAATCAATAATTATATATGCAAAAAGACTTCTTCGAAAATTTTTTCAAATTTTTCACTATACAAATTGAGTCATACACCAATCGATAGAACTTGAATTGCTCTACAAAACTATATATATGACATTTCTCTCTGATCTTAATTTAGAATCAAAAACGTTCAAGAACTATGAGTTTTCAGCATACACAATTTGACACATATTTCAATATTTCGGCTTTAGGTCTAGGAAAGTAGCAAATCACCAAAAGGAATTTTATATTATTTTGTAGCTCATTCAATTTTGCATCGAATTATATATAAGTCATTCTTTTAAAACCTTCGAGCAGGGAGATTGTCGGACTTGAATATCGGCTACTGACACTATATTTTACTTATCACCAGTGCCAAACCATACTCATACGTGAGTTGCAACGTTTTTTTGCTGAAAACTATTTTATACTTCCAATTGAATTATATATTAGTAGATAGATCTTAACTGGCTCTACAAAACTCTATGTATGACATTTTTGCCTTAACCCTAATATAGAAGCGAAAATGTCCAAAATGCAGTATTTTTTAGCATATAAAAGTTCCTTTTTTTTCAGTATTTTGCCCATATGACTTGTTCAAGAATTAATTGCTATTTCATTTTGTAGCCCATTTAATTCTGCATCGAATCACATACTTGGGGTGGTTGCAAAATATTCGAGAGCTGAGATAGTCAAATTTGAATATCGACCGCTGACACCATATTTTAGTTATTTTATCTATCGCCTCATATCAAATTTCTCTTTTTTTTCTTTACAGAGTCTCATCTTTGTAGTTGAATCATATACCAATCGATCGAGATCAACTTGCTCTACACATATGACACTTCATCTTCATTCCAATGGAGAATCGAACAAACTGGAAATACAGTGTTTTTTTGAGCCTAGAAAGTTTTCTTTTCTTCCAGTATCTTAATTAAACAGCTACCTGCAATATTTTATCCAGGTTTCGTTTTTTTGAGTGAGCAATTGACATTTTTGAAGAAGCTGATGGCTAAAAGTTTTTTGCCATATAGCAAAGACGCGCACATAGACTCTTATCTATCTTTTTTCACAACACCATTACACTTCGTTTTCTGTCACCAATACAATAAACTATTTTTTAGATCACCCTAGTTGAGAATCCCTAAACGAATCCCTGGGAAGTTCCACACTCATCCTCGGTCCCTGGTGGAATTTCTGTCATGATTTCCCGGAAACTTCGACGGGATTTTATAATGAGATTTTACTACGGGTGAATATTATGATAAGAACGTCGTGTACGATCGTTTACAGTCGTCGTAAGTCTCATGGTATATTCTTGTGGAGTCCCTAGCAAATCCTCAGGAACGCCCACAATAATTCCTGGGGACTTTTTGACTTCCTCGTAAATCTATAGGGAACTCCTGTCGGAATTCGACAGGGACTCTCCAGGGATTCGTTAAGAGATTCTCGACTAGGACAGTTAATATTCTATTCATTACACTAAAATCACGTTCTACCGTTGCTGTACTAATTGGTGCACATAAAAATATTTCATCAGCTAATGATAATTGTAAATGCTTGTCTCTCGTCATTTCATGTTTAACTAAATTAGAGAATTAAGTTCTTTATTAACTGATATAAAAACCAAAATTTAAAATAAATTGTTAAATGCTTCAAAGATAGGAAATAAAAATGAGCCCTTTATTATGAAGTATCCGTTATGTTTCCCTTTTCACAGAAAAATTTTTGCAATTTTCCAAAAGAATCTTGAATTGAATTTTATAGTGAGGGAAATTTTTCATTTTAGCGGCAGATCCTGCACCTCTGGTAAGAAGAAATCGAATTCTTTTGACAAGTACTGCTACAATAATAGTAAAACTATATTTTGGGATCATCTTGTCTGATGTTGATAATTTTATACATATCATATCTAATGGTTTTATATTTTTCATTTGTTCATCATCAACGTGTGTCATAACAATGAGGAATAGACAATTGAGAATAAAAAGAAGTTTCTTTTTCATAGATGTTGAGTCGATTCTTCAAGTCAACGTTGTTGTCGATTGGTAAAGAATGATGAGTTACAAAACTTGTTGGCGTCTATGAGGGATGACATTTTAATGAAATTAGAACCTACATCTTGTTGATAGATCATTCTTTCATGTGAAGAAATACTTTTGGACATATGTAGTTTAGATAAACAAAATTCGCCAGTTGTTAATTGACGAGAAGAATATGGTATTGATACTGTTTATTTTTCAGACATAAATAAATAATGAATAGATGTGCGTGAAATCAATTTTGATTCCGTATGATAATAATTAAGATCATATAGTTTTTGTATTGTTGTGAGATAAAGAGAGATCAATTCATTGATCTGTTTAATTTTTATTGATGATACAATCACAGCATGTCGCTTTTCATGCTTTCAAAAGTATTCAACTACGGATTTTGCAAGCAGTAATAGTTATCTAATTTTATTACTCGATATATCATCAGCAAGAGCAGTACACATTGCGTCAGATGTTCTATTTGAGTAGGAATTTCATGTGAAAAAATTGTTTTATTCGTCTCCTATGCATATTGTATTTCGGTCAGAACAAAATACTACCATCGTTATTTATAATCACCACTTTGGATTAATTGGCCATCTGTTGAGCCATCCGTAGACAAATGTTGTTAGTTTGTATTGATTACATAAAAATACACGACAATATATCGAATCTCATCGGTAAATCTTCAATACTTATCTATGAAGCTGAGTTTTGAAACGACGAAACCAACATTCGTAACTAAAATTTAAGACATTTCGAGAGAGCATATATTTTTCATCTAAAAATAAGATATGTGTATTATTAGGATAAGAACTTGAAAAAGATGCAAATATTTGTTATCCATGCTCTCAATATATGTAAAGATTCAATTTATGCAAGATTCATCTACGATAATATTAGAACTAACAGTAGCATCAAACTCGAAAGTTGAATTCAACTTTTAAGTTTGAAATATATGGAACTTCAGCATTCAGTAACTCTCAATATAACTTAGAATACAAAGAATTACTAAAGTCGAAGTCTTCATCTGTATTTTACAGCAACCGTGACGAAATCTCATCCGAACATTTTTTTGTCCAACAATTCATGTTGAAATTAATACCATTTATTAGAGAATTGTATTCTACAGCTGAAAATACAAAAAAGAGTCAACCCAAACCGTTGGACAAATCCTGTCCAGGCTTACTGTCAGCACAGGATTGAAAAAGGATTATTTCGGGTCAACACCATATTTTCATCAAATGAGCTTTATTTAAATCGATATTGTTCGATAGAGAGTGAAACTTTATTTTCACTACACTAAACGCAACGAATCAGCAATGCAACACATGCCAGGAAAGGAATCCGAACAAGAAAAGGTTGAATATGATACTAAGTTTACCTTTATGATAAAATCGATTATTTTGGTTTCCAAGTAATAAAATAACCAATGTTGAAATTTTCGATGTGTCAAAAGTTAACAATGAATGTTATCGAATAGTTTTCTCAAATTGAAATAAATGACTAGTAAAGAAATAGAAATCACAATTAAGTAGATAACTCCGAAAAATTTTGACAAATATTGAAAAGCAAAGAATTCAATAAAAATATTGCAGAATAAATAAGCCTATTTCTAATTTTCATTTGATTCATGTATTACAATAAAAATCAAAAAAGAAAAGAATTCGTATAGTTTTATATATTCTCTATCATACAACATGAAGTCGATCTTAAAACATATTTCCAATTTATAATAATAATAAAAACAACATACTTGCTGCTATTTATTTTGCAATGAGGTGCTATTCTATCTAAATTTATTCATATTAGAAAAGAAAGTAAATGAGAAGAACTATATATGAACTTGTACAATGAATTAAGCCTAGCAATCAATCCATAATCAATGAAAGGTTATAATAAAAATTGTTGATATTTCATATCTGTTAAGCAATGATGATATTTATATTCGAATACTTCTTATTTTTTTTTTTGTATATTTTTCATCAACAAAAGTTACGTAAATGATTGTGTAAAAGACAGAAATGATTAACAATGGAGTACAATTCTTAAAAACTCAATCAATATTGAACCATTTTTCATAGAAAATAGCTAAGCCACCTGTATAACAAAGGTATGTCATTATAATAAAGCAAAAGATGAATATATTGGTAAGTAAAAGATAAGTCACGGTCTTTTCAATACTGATAAATTCTACAAGAAAAAAAAGCTTGATAATATTTATTGAACAATCAAACCAATTCGATACTGAACAAAATATATCAAGAAACAAAAAAACAAATGAAGTGGAAATTCAAGTGAAAATGGCAATTACTACAATAGCGACAACCAGTAAGAGAAATATTTGAACGAAGGAAAGAGACATGACTTAGCAAACCTATCGAAAGAGAATGCACAGAAAACAAGAGAGAGTAAGAAGTTATTGTGGATATATCAATAAAAGGGTATAGATGTAGGTCTTCTCGTGATTCCCGCTCAGGTTCACACTCACACTCAGATACAAATCTTCATGAATTTCGCAAAATGATGGGCAAGGCTCTCGATGTGGGGGGATGGGGTGGGCTAGCCCCCCGTTTTTGCAGTGTGTCTGCGAAAATTTTTAATACTGTCTGGCAAAAATGTGTAATATAGTCTGCGAAATTTAATTTTACGACTGCAGTCAACTGATCACGCGATAATATTAGCGGTGAAAAATTTTTGGTTTTGAGACAATTTTTCCGAAGATTTTACTTAGCCCTGGA
>CAJNOP010000029.1:1837550-2025514 GCA_905250075.1 Rotaria sp. Silwood1
CCCCCCCCCCCCCCCCCCCCCACTCTCAAAAACAATCAAGAGCCTTGATGATGGGTAATGGAAGCTTATATAGATAAAGTGGGATAATGATTACTCTTTGTTTACATATAAACTAATTTTTGTTGAGGCCTTTGATAATATTTATAAAAAAAGTTTGTCATTAAGATGTGGCTCGTAGACATTGTGTTGGATTCATTTTATTATTTCTTTATAATTCGTTGGACTTTTTCGATGAAAAATGAACGAAAGATTTATTTATTTTGTAAACAAATCACAAAAATATTCGGTATTTTGAGATTATCAATGATGAATCATAAAACTACATTACAAAAACATGAATTGTATTGCATTAGTCGATATTTGTGATTGAAGTGAAATTCAAACGATAGAATTAATTTATATAATTGTATTTATATTTAAATTTTTTTCTCTTGAATATTAATCAAAATATTGGATTTGTGACCAGAAAAATTCACTGTGGTCAATTATTTTTTTTTTCGAAGACTTAGCAGTCAAAATATTGAGAAACTTAAATCATCGAAGGAATTTGGCATATCACATGTTTAATTGTTTAGGAACTGATGAAACATCCATGACATGTTTCATGGACATTGATTAGTATAAACTATATTTTAAGTGCAAAATATCATTGTTGTTTACTTCAGTTTTTGATATTTGCATATAGATTAAAATCAATGACTTTACCTTAAACAAACATTATCAAGTAGAGGACAGTCATAAAGTGTAAATATTATGCAAAAAAAACCTAGATGAATATACAAATATGTAAGAGAAAAAGCAGGATTAGAAATAATATATTTTTCTGTTGCAAGAACAATAGAAACTCATATGGAAATCCTACATGTTTATGTTTACAATTGTTTCTTTATTTGCTGCTACTAAATAAAATACCATTTTCTTTTCCAATTGAATTAGTTTCATACAGTAAGTTGTAGTCGTTTGGTACTCGATTCACATTATTTATTATTCATATTTTTCAAGAAGTATGCATCATAAAGATATCTATACAATATTCGTTGTGCTATGTGTGTTTAATGTTATACAAGGAACTCATTTTCGTGGTTCTATGATATCTTGGCGTATGATCAATGAATCATCTGCAACAGTTCTTGTAGAAATTCTTCAACGTCATGCCTGGCGATATGACGCTTATACTCCACTCTGTACTAGTACAACTATTGCAAATGGAAGTCCTATTTTAGGTGCTAGTGGTTATAATATTATTTGTGTGAGTAGTTGTCCAACAGGTTTAACAACACTTGGAAGTGTTCTAGTTCCTTGTACTAGTTATAATATTGGTGAACAATATGCAATGGGTGAAGGTCGTTTTACATCAAATATTCGACGAAATTCTAGCTTTGTAGCTACGTTTAATAACTCGGCTTGGTTTAATCTTGTTACAGGAAACAATTTGGGATGGAGTGTTGCTGTTCAAATTCAAACCTATAAAAGAGTTGATACTGGATGGTATAACAATGCACCTATTATTACTATGTTGCCGATCTATCGATTAAGAAATAAAGTTAGTTATTCTATCAAAATTAATGTGGCTGATAATGATTACGATCCATATATTTGTCTTTGGTGTAAAGGTTCTACACAATGTGGTGGACTTAGTAATAGTGTACCTGGTGGTATTGTTGATAATTATGGATGTTATTTAAACTTTACACCAAATATTACGGGATACTATGCAGCTGCGTTGACAGTAGAGGATTTCATGATATTACCGACGAATATATCATCAACTAGTTATCTTTCGCAAATACCTATTCAATTCGTGTTTCATGTTTACAGTTCTTCATATCCTTGTGCTACTGGACCAATCTATATAGGTGATCTCGTACCAGATATTTGTATTTATCTCTCAATAGGTGTCACTTATACTACTCGTATTCGTTTCAAAGTTCAATGTACTAATGCCACTGTTGACAGTATCATTAGCGTTAACCCAACTGGTTTGCTAACAACGTCTATTGAGCAAGATCCATTTGATCCTACCATCTTTGCTTTTCTTGCTAATTTTACATCAAGTGCTCAACAAGTAGGACAAAATCTCTTTTGTTTCTCTGCTGTTGACTCAATTGGAAATCAAGGAGATTCAACTTGTCTTCGTTTTGCTGTATCATCAGAAACATCTAGTCTTCAACCATTATACAGATTAAATGCTACTCGATATCCAATGGGAACAGTCTCAAAAACAACATCAACATGGACTATGCTTACTGGAACAAGAGTTTATCAACGTCCAACAACAGAAACATACATTCGATTCAAACGAACATCAGATAATGTGGATTTTTATATATTGAATGCTATGACTGCAATTAATAACGTTCTCTATTTAAGTGATCGTATTGTTATAAATTCCACAGCTGTATGGTCTCCAGGTGTATATTTTTATATTTATTTTGATGCTGGTGCATTGGCAGAAGCTAATACATGTTCAAAATCAGCGATGCCGATTAGTGATCCAAACTTTTGGCCATTTGACATACCATATGAGACGACTACAACAAGCACAAGTAATTATATCATTTATGTTGTAATAAAATAAATGTGAACGAACACACTATTTCTAGCTTCAACAACAACAACATCTGTATCATCAACAACGACAGCACGAACAGTAAATATAGTTTTAAGTTATACTTGTTGTCATTCATTAGAAAATATATTTTGTGTGAGTAGAAAACTAGATTGTAAAATTGATGTTTTAGAAGCGAAGTTTTATATAAGAAAGCATCATTAACTAAGTAATGAATATTTTTGTGAAAGATCTCATTCTGTTAATACTTTTCCAAACTCATTATCAATTTAATAGATGTTCGATTGATAGGGTAATGTTGAATGTGTAGTAAATTATTACAACCCATAAAAGCTTCATTTTAAATAATGATAGAAAGAGAAAATATAATTTATTTCTAATATAAAATTATGTATGTGTTTAAAGACACCAACACGTCGAACAATAGGTACATCGACTACAACTACATCAACAAGTACCTCAACAATGACATCAACCAGAGCCGTTCGATTGACAAGTTCATTGTCTATAAGTGCTATTGTTGGAATTGCTCTTGCTAGTCTTTTCGTTAGTGTACTACTGATATGGATCATTTGTTCTATTATTCGTGTTGCTATGATTCGTTTCCTTCTGCTTGAATTTGGTCTTCGTCAACAATTACTGAGCATTGATTCATCATCAACTCCTGATTTATTTTATGACTTAACAAAGAATGATCATATTACACCAATAGTCCAATATAAACTAGCAACACGTCATCATCGTCGACAAAGCAAAAGCAAATATTCGACTATTAGTAATGCAACTTCCATTAAAAATAATTTAATTGAAGTACGAGTATAAAACTTTTTCTATATGATAAACTCTTTTGAACATAATTCATATATATCGATTATGTGTTATCTTTTAAAATAAATAAAAAGGAATAAGAAAAAACAACAAAGGTCAATCGCATATTGATTAGTGAAAAAAGAAACCACCTCAAGATGCAAAATACATAAAAACTTGTGAATTTAAAGTAGATGTTGAAATATTTAGTTCTCAGTCTAGAATATGTGAAGTTATATAAAAGTTTGAAAATTTTCTCAATGTTTCTATAAAACGTATATTTTTATAATCGATGTTTATATAATAATGCAATATAATTGATAGACAGTTACTGAAGATTTTCTTTCTCCTTTTCCAAATCTAGATCAATACTTTTAGTTGTATGAAAAAAAATGAATATCAGTTCCTAAATTATCCGTAGTCCTTCTAATTTTTGCAGTGGTACCATGTAACGACAAGGTGTACATTGACCATTTCTCAGGATATTTAATCTTCAGTGACAAAAAAGTAAAAATAAAAGATATATGCGGGTGTTCTTGTACTCCTCTCCTCATAGACTGATAATGAAGTATGAGTAACTTTCATCACTATATTTTTGGTTCTAAAATTGGCTCAAATTTTGATGAAAAGTACAGCTATGTTGACGTAAAGGCAGATTCAACTGTTGATTTATTTTCTTCTAGTAAATTTAGCTAAAGCATAATCCATGTTCTCGTATAATTATTAAAAAGGTTTTTTTAGTTTCTACGTAATTCCATTGTTTGCAGCTGTTTGATTTACTGATTCTAATAGTTTAAAAGATTATTGAGATGTGTATATGCAACTTAGGACGCGTTATCTTGAATTATTGAATATTTTCAAACAATCATCTTGATATATATTTATATACATAATAGTATGATAAGATGAAAAACAACGAATATGAATGATAAGTGTCACCCACACACTCGTAAATCGGTGTAGAGGAAGAAAGAGATACAGATATTAGTAGTTTTAAAATTTATAATCAACTATTGCCTTATATATGCCCGTGACAATACAGTTTCTCGGTTTTGTGTAATAAAAAAGATGATTTTTTTCGATCATGTATTCAATTAATACGTATTATTTTTATATACTATTAAATGTATTTATAATATGAATTATTACTTAGAAGATAGTTATAAGTGACTGGGTAGTATTCTATCAAACTATAGTGGAGAAAAATTTTACAAAAGATGACCATGATTTGCGTTAAGATGAATTTATTGAAATAATTTTACGGACAGTATGCATTATAATTTTTGTAATTTAATTCGATTGCTCTTTTATATTTGTGAATCACTACTAGTATTTTATAGGTGATGATTCAAACGACTAAGAATATATTAGTAAGACGGTTAGAAACAAAGAGAACTCTAAGTTTTTTTTTCTTAGTTCCTTTATCATTATCATTTATCGATTTCGTCGATTCGAAGTTATCTTTTCTAAACACCTTATTAATATATTCTTACTCATTTGAATCATTACCTGTAAAACGTCTATAGTAATACACTCATACGGTAGTCTATCGTTTTGATATAATTTTGATAATGTTTGCTATAAAAAAAATATTTAACTTTGCAGAAGGTCATGATGAGTAAGTCTAAATTTGTATTAAGCTTGTTTATTCAATTATTGATAATTCATTTTTGTAAATAACAGTCACATTCTTTATGAATCACTATACTTTTTTCTTAAGTATTGATTTCTAATCAGTATAAAAATGTCCTATGTTACTTAGCGCAAAAATATGAATAATATTGTTTCGGTTGAAAAGAGAAAAATAAACACTAGTGATATACACCTCTGCATATGAATGAGTCAATCTAAGACAACCTATTAATATATTGTATGCTATATAAATCGAAAAACTGTGTTGTATTATTTAGAATAAATATTATAATTAGTGTAAGTAATAATAAAGATGAACAATAGTAATTCAATAGTATATATTTGTATTGATTTTTTTTCTTCTAGTTTTGATTTAAAATCGATTAATTAAAAGTTAAGAATACAATGCCATTAAAAACCTTTTTGACTAATAAACTTAAATCAAAAAGATTTCGTCTTAATGGTCTTGTACCATCATCACGTTTGCCAAAGAAAAGAGAATTATGTCAAGCTTTTTGTGATCATATACTCTATGCAGCTGATCAACTTCCACCAAAAGTTGATCTTCGATCCTATATGACGCCTGTTGAAGATCAATCAAAAACTGGCAGTTGGTAAAGAAATCTTTAACATATAAATAATAATTTTATTTTTTATTTATTTATTTAGTGCAGCTAATTGTCTTGCTGGTGAGAAAATGATTTCCTTCTCAATATGTACTGATACCATTTATTTTTAGGAGCTTATGAATATTTAACAAAGAAAGCTAACGGTCTTGATACTGATGTTAGCCGTTTATTTATTTACTATAATGCTCGTGTAAAAGATCAAAAAACAGAAAAAGTTGTAGATACAGGTTGTACAATGACAAGTGCTATTGAGGCATTAGAAGAATTTGGTACTTGTCTTGAATCAACTTGGCCATATGATCTTTCTCGAGTCAATACACGACCACATGAAAAAGCTTATAGAGAAGCTAGAAATCATCGAATTACAGAAGCATTTCGAATTAATGTTAACTTATATGAAATGAAATCTTGTCTTGCACAAGGTTTTCCATTTGCATTTGGTTTGAGATTATATGCTTCATTTGATAAAGCAGCTACAACAGGTGTTGTACCAATACCAAAAACAGGAGAAAATAGACGAAAACAAAATGCAAGGTTGATATTTAGAATTGTTATTCAAGAAAGAGATTTCACTTTTTTGTTTTTGTTTTTTTTTGTTGATAGTCATGCATTATTAGCTGTTGGCTATAGTGATCAATCAAAAGCGTTTATTGCACGAAATTCATGGGGAGAAAATTGGGTAAGTGCTATATTACATTCCCATTCTGAAAGAACACTATAAACAAGAAAATATTTTAGGGTGATAATGGATATTGTTATATTCCGTATCAATATTTAACAAATCCTAGCTTATGTTTTGATATATGGACTATTCGTCAATTAGCTACCGATAATTTTGGTCGAGAAAATTGGGATACTTATGATATGACTGATTATATACTTGCTGGTAGAAATCGTGAATTTAATGATAGTTTTGATGATAATGATGAAATTATTGAAACTTTTGATGAAAATAATGATTCTGATGATGATGGTGATGATAGATATGATTATGATCGACGAGGTGGTGGCTTTGATCGCCCTTGGAATCAATATCAAGATTATGGAGGTTTGTTAATTATGTTCTATTTTTAATCTGTAATTTGGATTTACTATTAGGATATAATCAGTGGCAAAATAATGTTGATGATAGACACCGTGAGCCATTCAGAGGTAAATATTTGAAATAATATTATTAAACAAAAACTGTTGTTATTATTAGGCTATTCCGGTGGTGAAAATTTTCCCCATTCACCTTATGATCAATTGCGAGAAGACAATTATTGTAAGTATTAAAAAAACAAGTATTCACTGAATTATCTTGTTAATTTTAGTTAATTTTCGTGGTGGTTATCCAGGTTTTGGTCAATTTATGAATAATGGTCCAAATTTTTTTAATAACCAATTTCCTCCACCGCCCTCATTTTCTCCGTATCAATCATATGGACAAACCTATGGTTATAATGGCCCCTTTAATAATTTTTTTAATCCCTATTTTTGATAAAATAAAAACACATAAAATGTAAAAAAATGAATAAATAGATTATAATCTAAAAATGAACATGAATTTTGAATACTACTAGGATAACGAATGTTTTTTCCCATTAAAGAACAATTTAAATCAGTAAATGTTCGATGATCAAATAAACGTGCATGAATAATTCCATTTGGCATAAGACAAGTTGTTGATTGAAATAATGATGATAAATTTCTATGATAATTATTAAACGAAAATATACGTTGATAATTTCGAAGTTGAGCACAATTACATTTTGGTGTAGAAAATAAAGTTGTAAATGTTGAATTTGATAATGTTTTTAAAATAATTTTCATTAAATCTAATGAAATCATTTGAAATTGATCAGAATTTGGTAAAATTGATTGTAATGAAAATGTATTTGTACGAATAACAAATGTTTTATTTGAATTATTCCATTGATGTGCAAGATCAATCCATTGTGTTACGGTTAATGAATTTTTTATAGACATAATTGAACTTGATGATATTAAATTAATAAATTTAAGACGTGATAAACTAAGTAAATATTCGAAATAATCAATTGTTTTTAATGGATTATTTTCTATAATTAATATTGTTAAATTATCTAATGAACGAAAAAGACTACTATCAAGAATTTCTATTTGATTATTTGATATATCAAGTATTTGTAAATATTTTAATGAATATTTTTCAAAATTTGGAATTTTTTTTATTTGTGTATTACTTAAATTTAAATGAATCAATTGTGATAAACATGATAAATCAATATATTGAGAGTTAAAATATGAACCACTTAAATCAAGTATTTCAATATTTGAATATGTACATAAATGTAATGGCCAACGAATTAAAGCATATGTTGCAATAATTTTTGTTATATTTATTGAAATAGTCGAACTAAATATTGGTAAATCTGGTAATGAATGTAAACAATTGATAAGTGTAAATGAATTTTCAGTTAAAAAACATTTGCAAGGTGTATTAGGAATACACGAAGAAATATTTGCAGAATTCGTTAAAGTCAATAAAAAGCAAAGAAAAATAAGAAGTTGATGAACTTTACACATATTTTATTCGATGAATGAAATGTATATATGATGAACATTAACTGTTCATTTTTTTTTCTTGTCTTTCAGACTCTATTTGACTAAACATGCTTACAGATATTATCTGTAATTCGATATCACACACACACACTCTTTTATTTGCTGTTCAAGCAGTTAACTCGACGTGACCATTTACAAATGATAAAGCTAATGTATTTAGATTTATTTATATAATTAAAACAGCTCAGTCATGTTCTCATTTAACAGATTTAGACGCAATACAGAATAATTTTCAAAAAATGATTTTTAAGAAGTCAATTTTTGTTTTATCTTCTTTTCGACATATTTTACTTATTAATCTTTTCCTTTCATCATTAGCCTTGATTGACTTCAGTTTTATTGACGAAAGACTATCCTGTAAAAAAAAAATCTTTTTTTTTTTTATTCTTTTGAAGTTACATGTATAACATTGCATATTCGATTTCAAAACGGTGAAATAAATTTGAAACCATTGCTAACACGATGAACTTTATTGATTGAAGGACAAAAGAAATAAGATAAATATTTGCTTGTAATTTACCTTGTATTATGTAATTTTTTTTTATACTTTTCAATAAAATTTTTCCTTTTATTTTAAGAGTCAAAAAAAATTTCATTTTCGATATTTTCCTAGCAATTGATTATTGTTCTAAAACAACTACTAGGTCTGAGCAAAAGTTCTGACAACATTAAAAAAAATAAGAAAATAGAGAGATATTTTTCATTTTATTTTATTAAATGTTCGAAATAGTCGCCATGATTATTTATACAAAGTTCCATCCTTTTTAATAGTTTGTCGAAAGTATTTTTAAACTCTTCTGGAATATTTTTGACCACCTTGGATACCGCACGAGCCAATGATTTTTCATTTGGTTGGTCAGATAAATTATACTTGATGTAATCATTTAACCAATAATCACATGATGCAAGGTCAGATGAATATGGTGGATGCGGCATTATATTGATACGTTCTTCTGCTAAATAATTAATAGCATCAGAATGACGATGAGGTCCCGCATTGTCGTGAAGCAATTTTATACCTTTTGTACCTGCTGACTTTCTTTGTTTCCATATTTCCTTGACAACAGGCTTGAGGCAATTTTCAATATAATAGTTGTGATCTATTGTCTTGCCTTCATCAACATCATGTATAAGAGCAGGACCATTTGATTTAAAGAATATACAAAATAAATTTTTTGGTTCAAATTTGCTTCGACGAACGATAGTAGTTGGTGATTCACCTTCATCAATCCAGGTTGCGTTTGTTGACTTGTGATGAATCTGCCTATGATAAATCCATGTCTCATCACCTGTTATAATATCACATAATCGTCAGGAACCATCTTGAAATTTCGTTAAATTTTCACGACAAAGTTGAACTCTTTGTTGGTTTTGTTCATCAGTCAGTTGATGGGGACCCAACGAGATGTAACTTTTTTCATCTTGAGACAGTCGTGGATAATTCGTTCTATTGTGCCATGAGAGAGAAATGTCTCCAAGGGGGAAAAATCGGATCCTGGTGGATCCTGGGATCCGTTAGGATCCGCCAGGATCCATTAGGATCCATCAGGATCCACCAGAATCCATTAGAACTCATTATCATTTATGAAGATAGATTAACGTTCTGAATAGCCACAAAAGCAAGGAAATCAACCAGATTCATAAAATAAGGATGCATAATTCAAAATATGTTCTGGATGAATCTATGGGAGCACCATGTGCTATTTATACAACTATGACTAGTCTACTTTACAAAGGAAAAACGGACCTTGAGACATCCCACGATCTATTGGACTCCATCCGAAGCCATTAGAATATATGGAAACAAAGTAAACAGACGAAGAATTGGCTCTAGAATTTTTGAAAACAAAGAAAAAAGAAATCTCGGAGATTGAGAGCCTGGTGGGCCCCAATGAACTTTTGAGTATCTGAATGAGTTCTGCGGTTTATACAATAGAATAAGATCCATCAAGATTTAGGTGTTCCTGATTGGTTTCAGATTATTATGATGCTTGTTAATTTCTGCTGAATTCTTCTGGATTTCAAAAGATTGTACTAGATAGTGTTGAATTTATGCTAGAGAAAGCTCAAGTCTTTTTGAGCTAGATTTCTGACATAGGCAGCAACGGCGCTGCACAGGTTCACCATTTTTTCCGGGGAAAATGCGAAAAACGGAAAAAAGTGTGTACCCATAAAATTTTAAGATGCCGACAGAATTTTAATTGAGATTCAATCAAGATCGTAACAGTTTATTGCTATTTCCCAATCATATATCGTCGAAGAAGCTGCTAAATCTTGAGAAAGCCGTGTAGCCACGGAATTTCAAGACCTCGACAAGGTTCATAACAAGATTCTATCAGTATCCTGAGCAGTTTACCAATGCAATTAAAACAAGAAATATGTTAATAGAGGGTCAAATCCTCAGAAAAACGTGTAGGCACGAAATAAACACGATTCTGTTATGATTAGAACAAAATCTTAGAGAAATTCTGAGTCATTTTGTATTGACTTTATGTCAAGCTCTTCTCAGAATTTCAATAGCTTCTAATTGGAAAATATTTTCTGAATGCACCTCGCAGAACTCCACTTCGATTCTGTAAGGATGATATCCGATGTATTGTCAAAATTTTTGCAGGATTCTCTAAGCAGAAAAGAGAAATGAACGCAGATTATTGATTTCTATATGTTCAGTTAAAAAACTGATTAGTTCACCGCAGTAGACTGTACCATACTATTTAATTTAACGCAAACCTTCTGTATCTCGAATTCCCTCTGCACTATTAACTTGTATTTGAACTTTATGCAAACATAAGTTATTTGAACAAAAATTCAATATAAACTTAATCTATTGATTACTTATCATAAAATTTTACTATGACTGGTTGATTTCAATTTGAATAAAAAGGTATTTTTCTGATTAGCACGAACAAATAAAATCCAGTACAAGTTTTATTGAAGTACTCGTCCTTTACTAAAAGCTTTTTTTAAGAAAAAGTTAGTGCAACAGTTAACTGATATTAAAATCTCCATTTTAATGAGTTTGCAAGTTTTATATGAAAATAAAATTCAAAAAATAACTGAGTTCCATGCTTTAAGTGTCATGCAATATTGAAGATAAATATTAAAAATCTTTGACGAGGAATCTTCAAAAATCATGTCAGAATTCTTCCATTCACTGGCAAATAGAAACAAAGGAATATTAGAATGAAATTCAGGTACCTTCTTGATCTTCTACATTCCTGTCAGAACCGGAACAAAACACATTGCAAATTTCTCATTGTCATTTTAGTATAGTTACTGTTAAAAGTTTATTTAACAAGCACAATTTGAGTTTTTGAGATTCAAAAATATTCGAAGAATCTTAAATAGGAACTGTTAAGGATTTTGGTGGAAACATTTTATAATTTTATTCAAAATCCTGAACCAGATCAGTCATAGATCTTGTTACAATCCTCAAGATCAAGCTTTAGTAGACTCTAAATGAAAATGGTAAAGATCTTCGTCTAATCTTGATATGCTTTCAGAAAGATCCTGGCCATCCTTGACCTTCTCTAGGAAGGATCCGAAATGCTTGTCCTTGAAGAGACCCTAAGACAACCCTGAAAATGTTCAGAAAAGATATTCGTAAGAAGAATGCTTAAGAAAATTAGATAGAATCGTGATTGAATCTTAGAAGAATCCACTACCTGAGGATTTTCATTGCTCTTCTATTAATTCCTTGTAGGATCTTTGCCTTATTTAACTGTAAGCAGGAGAGGACCATGCCGCAGAGATCCCAAACGAATTCTGTTAAAACTATAATAGAATCTAAGCGATATTCTTTCTGTAATCCCTATCAAGGTTTTGAGTAAGGTCAAGAGTGAATCCTAGTATGGTCCATCATGTAAAAATAATAAAGAAATCTGAGTGAGAACTTGAAAAGATCCTGAGAAGAATATTTTTTTCACAATGAAATATCCTGCAAACCAGTATTATTAAAATTGAAAACGGAATCCTGAAAAAAATATGACATGAATCTTCAGATTCAGGAGCTTAAAATGTTCTTTCACACTTTCTCAAGGAAAAACAGGATTAAGAATAAAGTAGAGCGTTGCTCTAAGTTCTGACATCCTTATTTTGACGGAGAAAAGCGGATTCTAGAGTCCTAAGAGATTTTAGAATATATTTCTAGAAGTGTACCAAAAGCGGTCACAGATTACCGCCATTGGCTATAATTCAACACAATCCATTACAATTTATCAGAGATAACTAGAATGCAATAGAAATCATCATGTATTACAATAATATCAAACCGATCGAGGAAGCGTAAATCTTGATGGATCCAAAAAATACGCAGAATCCATGATGATATGCCAAAATTTACCAAGACATAATCATCTCGGTATCCTGGATCTTTTTTTCTCTTTACTTAGTTACAAATTCTGAAGTCACTATTCCATTTTCTCACTTAATTTATTTGGATCTTAAAGAATTCTCATGTCCATTAAGATCAACTTTTCCATCCCTGTTTCTGTACGCTTGAAATAATTTATTCTACAATTCATCAGGATCCATCAAGATTCACCAGGATCCACCAGGATCCGAGGATCCAGGATCCGCTTTTTTCCCCTTGGATGTCTCAACTATAATTTCATCATAAGTTGAATGTGGATCATTGTTGATAACTTGTCGAACTAGTTCAATATTTTCATCTGTAAGTTCGGATACTGGACGACCAGATCGAGGATCATCATTGACATCCTCTTTCCCTTCACGAAAACGGTTTGCCCACCTGGCGACTGTACGATATGATGGAGCGTTAGGTTCTAATGCTGTTGTAAGTTCTTCGTGAATTGTCTTTGCATCAATTCCCAAAATAGTTCGAATTTTAATATAGTATCGATCGAATTCATTAGCCATTTAAAAAATTTTTTTTCAGCTCGAATTAAAGCTTATCTGAAAAAGTATTGTAACTAAGTCTAAAATAGAGTTAGTATATATATCATTATAGACAAGACATTCTACTATTTATTCATGCAAGAAACCTTCTCACTATTAATTGGTTTATGAAATTGCCAATAGCGTTACCAGAACTTTTGGGCAGACCTAGTATATCTACTAGAAATTTTTTCATTTAATAGATTTTGTATTAGCATACTGAAGTTTAAAAAAAATGCATGAATTCCATATACGAATGATCTTGTAAGAATCATAAAAGAAAGATGATTTCAAATACATTTGTTTTATCTATTTTCTTTATATACAAAAATATTTAAGAATGAACGCTTCACATATCTTACCTGAATCATCTTCTAAAATGACTCAAGTATTTCATAGTAAAAAAAATCAAAAAAAAAAAGAAAAAAATCTGATAAATTCACACAATAATACAATGCAAGAGACAGGTTCTTTGTTTTCTATTTATTATTGTTCTCTTTCACATTTATACAATAAATAACACTATCGTCACTCGGCGATGTATTTTTTTTAAACATACATTGTATAAAATAAAACATCCTAAACAAATTGATTTATCGCGTAAATCCAAATACTTCAATTTCCATTATTTGAAAATGTTCGTTGCTTGATAATGGTTTATTAGCATATGTATCACATTGTCTTGTACTACCTTCATTTAAATCACGTTGAATACATAAACCAATATTAAGTGGTTCTTTACTACCACCCAATAATAAACGTTCATCATCACCATATATAAAATAATCTTCATATGCTTTTGTACTACCTTTTGTTGATGATTGACAACCAATCCATCTAAATACTTGTCGTTCTGGTTTTAATGTAAATAAAAATGATTCACCTGTACCAAACCATGTTCGTGTTTTTGTACGATTTGCTAATTGGCCTGAACAAAAACCTCCGAAAATTTGTTGATTTTCATTACGTATAATAATAAGACAATATTCATGATATTCAACATGATCATATAAAGTTTGTAGACGACGACCATGAATATTTGATGAATAAATACGTTCAGGTTGAAAATCAGTAAGACGACCTGGAATTAATGACCAAAGATAAGCAAAATCTGAATGACTTGCAGTTGTTGTATCAAATTCACGAATCATTATTATTGGCATAGAATTTTGATGATGAATTGGACGATTTATAAGAGATTTTGGAATTGATGTAAGATTTAATGCTGGTTGATCACCTGCAGATGATGAACGACGAAGAAGTGGCATTACACGACGACGTTCTAATTTTATTTTTTCTTCTTCAATCTAATTAAAATAGTAAAAGTATAATTAAAAATTTGTCAAAACAAAAGATAATCATCAAGAAATTTCGAGTGTTTATTGCTAATTCTCGGTATGGTTCTTCTCTATAACCACATTCAAACCAATTCAAATATAAATTTTTCATTTTATGCTTCAGAATAAAAACTTACCTCTCTCCTTTATTAATTGTGACTACAATAAAAATGAATTATCTCATCGAAAATATACTTATCTTGCATATCTTTACTTACATTAATGCAAAAAACTAACAGTTCTCATGAATTTATATAGAGGAAGCAATGTCAAAAAGAAAAAGACAGTCTCTACTATTCATTTTTTTATATAGAGGGTTTCTTAAGAGAGATATAAGTAATTATGAACGAATTCGAAAATTCGATCAAGTTCAGTTTCAATTATTTATGAACAGTACTAATTTTCTGTGAGGATATTTATAGTCCTTCAGTATTTGGATAATTCATTCCATTGTATACAAATCTACTTAGGTCCGTTTATCAATTATTTAATAAAATTATCTAGTGTCTATATCTACATATCTTTTAAGATTCATACAGTAAAAATTATTACGAAAAATATAAAATCTATACATATATATTGAAAAGATTCAATTTGTTTCATGTTAACGAATATATTTAATCATACCTCAATAGCTCGAAAAATTTCTTTTCGTTGTAAATGAGAAATACCAAAAGCATGTTTAAAAAATTTCTCCATTGGTAAATCAAAATGTTGTATATAATTAATTAAATTTTCATAAACATTTGTATTTGTTTTATATGATGATGTTGATGATGATGATGATAGTTGATTATCACAACGTACTGATTTACGTGTAGAAATTGATAAACGAAATATTGAATCACGTCGTCGAGGTTTTATTGGTAATGTTTGTTGATTTGAACCATATTTAACAAAAAAATGAAATAATGTCATACTTATACGTATAAGAATTTTCATATCTTCAATTAAAAGACAATCAATTATTGGTACAAGATATGTAAATGGTAAATGTTCAAATATAATCCAAAGCCATTCATCAAATAGACATGGTTGTTGAGATTGTCTATTAAGATATTCATAAACTGAACGGCAACGTCGACGTAATATTGAACGAAATGCTAATGATAATGATTGATATTGAATTTCTGTTTGAGTTATTATTTTATAATCATTACTTGTTAGAATCAATAATGATTCATATGCATCAATTTCTGTCATATAATGTAAAAATAAAGCTGTTATTGGTGCAAGTAATGGTGCCCATGTTATATCAGGATGATAATAAGCAAATACACTTAATATTCGAGTTACAGCATGTTGACCTCTTCGATTTAAATGATAATGAGGTAAATGATTAGCATCAACACATGATGGAAGACGAACAGTTATATCATTTCGACGACCGAACATATTTCTAAAGAAAAATAAATCGAACAAATTTTATTTAAAGAAAAATTATGTTAACAATAGATTTAAAGGTAATCAGTTAAAAATTGAATAAATCAAAAAAAGAAAAAAAAACAGTACCTCTTAACAATCTATGACTTTCGATAGTAGAAAGTAGAAATAAGGGAACACTGTTGGATATAAATTTGGATCGAATATTTAGTAACTCTATCAAAAATCACCAAAAACAATTATGTTCAAAAGAAATTTCTTGAATAAATATATGCCATAGAATCATCTCTTTTTTTTGAATTTTCTTTATAGATGAATTACATAGAGGGATAACAGATTTTTAATAATAAACAATATTTTTCTTCTTTGAAAAATCGGAGAATAGTACGATAAACTTGTACAACCGTTCAATAAAATATGTCCATAATAATTCATCTATAAAAAAAGAAAAATTGATTTCATAGATTATTAATTCAAGCTAGTCTTTCAAAAATAATTTCGTTTTCTTTTTGAAATCCTAATGAATTATAAATCGAAATCCTTTTGATATTGATATTACACCTTTGTTCGCATTACAAATGATTTTCATCCTGTTTTAATTACATGAAAATAATGATACAAAGAGATAACTTTCAAACTTCGTTCTTTACATTTGAAAAATAACTTAAATTCTTATTGATTATTAAATGATATCTGAAAATTAAATTTTGAAACTTTCTTCAAATCCTTGCAAAAATTTACACGTCCTTTTCGAAGCTTAGGATCAAATCGGAGTACATTATCTTTGAAAAGCACAATACTTGGTAGGAGGAGCACTATGAAAAAAATGTATTTTTTTTTCAATGAAACTCATTTCTTCAAGGTTGTCGAAAACACACACACACACTTGGATTCGATCAAACTAACTATAAAAGTGTCTTTGGCTCTACTTTATGAGAGAAAAAAATATAAGAATTTTCTTCGTTTTTATTCAAAAATTAATTTTGAAAACACACAATCAGGTAAAATTTTAGTATTTTAATGTGTACCCGTGTCCTCTATTATTCATTCTGCGTCATTACAAGCTATCTAATGTTGCACATTGAATACACACCTAAAGTGTTATTTCAAAGAAATATTCATCAAATAATATTAACACTTCCGTATGGTGAAAGAATCTTTAATTGAATATGTTACAGATTTCAAGGTCAGTAGTTAGTTTGTTTATTCTATGGGCACCTTTCAAATAGTTCCAAATGAAGAGAAATTTTCACAAGAGTCTGTCGGATCTAGTATATTTGGTGGGTAACCAGATTCTAATCCACATCTAGTCGGGCCCAGAGTCATTCCAACTAGACGATATATAACTCTATCATCATCAATAAATGCCTAAGACTAGCACTAGAAAATCATCGACTGTTTTTATTAGCAGACATTGTAAAACATCTTGAGAAATAAAAAATTTCACAACCGAAAAAAAAATTTTTTTTTTGAGAGGGGGATGGCGGAGGAGAATGAAGAAGCTTAATTGGATGCTAACAACATTTTATATTAAATATTTGAAAAAGATACATATTGCACATCACTATTTGCATTTATTTTAAGATCTTTAAGTGCTTTTCATCATTATACTCGTTTGTTACAAATGACCTATTTTAAGGTAATAGTAATTGCGTAAAGAAAAATGTACGATTAGGACTTGTGTAGACTATACCATGGCGAAGTACGTTCGCCATACATATTTTACGGTTGAGTGCGTATCTTATTAGTAAAACATACCGTATATCTTCTGGATAACGTTCAACAGCTTGTTGAAATTTATGTTGATGACGTGTTTTATCTTGACGAAGAAGATGAAACCAAAGTGAAGATCGTGATGGATGTGCAACATGTAAATGTGATAAACGAAATAATTGTTTATAATTTGTTGTTGGACAATATAATGCTGAAAGATCTACATTTTCATCATTATTTATTGAAATTTTATTTAAATATTCTTCATTTATTAATTGTCGATTAAATGGTTTTAATTCATAGTTTTCAATATTAGCTGAATTCAAAGTATCTTCACAGATGCTGGTCAATGTTGGAAAAGTAGGATGCATGAAATCTAAAATTACAATATAGTCTAAAATAATATCACATTATAACATCTATATATACATAACTATATATATATATAGTATATAGTTATGTACTCAGGGAGAAAAAATATCAATATATATATATGTTTCTTTTTTCTTTCCTTATAGAAAGAAAAAAAGAAATCCGGTCTTTATTCAAGATAAAAAACCATGGATAAGAAATAATGATATGCTTGAATAGTTTTTTGTCATCCATCATACATTTTACATCATTTTTTTTTCCAATATACTATTTGTTCATCCTGTTTGAATTATAAATATTTTATATTTTATTGCCTTCAAATAATTTTTATTCATCATAAAAACTGAGAAAAAAAAAGAGCCTAAGTGAAAGAATAATAATAAAAGAACAAGGACAAAACAATAAATAAAAAGTGGAAAGTATGTGTGTATATAAATATATAGACATAATTAATAATGATCAGTTTGTTCATCGAATATTCAGACATACTCGATATGTGTGTAATTATAAAAAAGAAAAAGAAAAAGAAAGCAAGAATCAATGTTAAATATCAGTAAAAAGAAGCAGAGAACACGTCGCCGAACGAGACATTTATTTACTACGAGAATCAAATATGGAACGAAAAAAAAAAAGAGATTTTTTTTTTTTTGTTGGACATGTATTAATCACAGTAAATATTGTGTATTAATTTTAATCTACTTTGATAACAGAATAGATTTTGCGAACAAACCAGAAACAAGATAGAAAACCAATTGTACCTTAAACGAAAAAAAAAACATGATAAAAAAAATTTTCTTTGTATTTTTGTTTTACTTACCGGTAAATAAAAATAAAATAAATGTTAACATTAATGTATAACCAAAATAAAGAAATGTGGATGTACCATCTGATATTTCTAATTTTGATGTAAAATAATAAATTGAATATAAAAAGAAATAAACAGCTGTGAAACTTGATGTTAAAAATGAACGCCACCACCAATGATAATCCTAACAAATTAAATGTAATCAATTATTTTCAATATATATGAAAATCTATCAAATATGAATACTTCAGCACATAAATGAAAATAACAAAGAAGAATTGTTGTTTCTGAACATGTTAAAATTAATATAATATAAACAACAAGTAAAAATCCAAAAAAATAATAATATTGATGTGCCCTAAATAATTATATTCTTATTAAATTTAATTCAATATTAAATATAAATTTACCAGATACTATTCAATATAAAAAATAATTGAATAAAAATACAACCAAATGGAAGAACACCACCCATCAAAATACCTAAAAAAAACTCTTTTCTTTGTTTTTCTTCAAATTTAAATCATTTATCCTTTTACCTGGTAAAGGCTTTGTATAGAATGTTTGCTCAGGTATTTGACGTGGGATTTGATTTGTTCGAACTGGACTTTGCGGAGCCTAAATTTAAACTTTATTTAATTTTTCTCCTCTAGAGGAGTGCAAAATAGCATTGTTAATCATTGAAAAGATTATTTTCATTTGTTCTACATGTTTTCTATTAACAAACAAACGAATTTCTTTCGTAATTCACAAAACGTAAACGCATGGACACGAATGATAGACAGTTGTTCAGTAATTGACAAGTAGAAAATACATACACCTTAATAATATACTATTGTGAGATTATACACAGTCCAGCAAGCAAACGAGATACGTTTTTATTAATGTAATAGACGTAGGAACAAACTTTGATCTGAAAGATGATCGGTTGAAACTACGTTTGAGTTTATCGGTCTCCAAAAAACAAGTTTCAGTATGAGATGAGTACGATATCCATTACTGAAACAGTCATACAATCTTAACTGCTTCATTTAGTAATAAAAGGTTTATTTTATATTTCTTTCAAGATAATAGAAATATATCTCTTTGTGTTTCTGAACTATATATAAACTTCTAAGATGTCGTCCCCTGGCATAATCATGTAGAACTTTTATTTCAATTTCTTTAAAGCTCAATAGTTCGTTCCTCAAACTTAGATAATGCAATAAATACGGCTTACAGTATCTATATTATCATTTACAAGATACTAATACCAGACGAACTATGAATAAGAAAAATAGTTGTCATGAATGCATCACTTAGTTTATTTAATAACAAGGAAACTGGAAAAGTATAAAAGTTAATTTTTAGTTTTTCGGTAACTATCAAAGTTCTCAAAGAGTTTGCAAACTTCAATTGATCGTAATAAAAGTCCAACTCAAAACTTTTGACTTGCAAAACAAACTTGAAGGTCAGTGTACTACTATTCTTTTTTTTAATCTTACATGATTTTTAAAACCACGATAAGCTCCAAAAAATACAAGTGGTGTTGATACACAAAACCATAAAGCAAGTAATGCTATAAATGTTGTAAATGGAATAGCTGCTGAACTACCGTTTGCCCAAAGAACAATATTTAAAATGAAAAAAATACTAAAAATAACACTAAAATATTTAAAAAAACAAAATAGAAAATCAATTAAATTTCGGACACAAATTATTAAATCATTACCCAGGACATGCAATAGCAGTCATCAAAACATTTTTCTTCCAATTTCCACCACCAAACACTAGAGAAAAGAAAAAACAAATATTATTTTACATAAAAAACCTATTTTTACTTTTATAGAAACGAGCTGACGTATAACCAGCTGGTGTACCCAATAGAACATAACATACAATAGCACCTTTAAACAGTCATATAAATAAAACATATTTTAAAAAAGAAATAATTTACAAGTCATCAAAGCACCACGACTCGATGGCGAAAGAAATCCAAGACAAGCCAAAACTAAATACATTACATAAAAATGCATTGAGAATCAAATTAAAAAAAAAACAAAAGTCCTACTCAAAGTAATCAATGACATGATTGCTATTTGAACACCATTACCAACAAGAACAGATAAAAGCATTCCTTTACTTGGTGGTCGAAATACATCACCATGAACTCTAAAAAATATATATATATATTTATTTTTATTAAATAAATAATAAGTATAATAGAATAAATAAAATTTTACAATTTCCATCCAGATTCTTCTTGTGCATCCTCCTTATAAAACAAATAAATAAATTATCATATGAAATGAAATTTTTCTTTAGTTTTACTTCACTAATATTATCAACAATTTGATTGTAACGAGCTATATCTTTATATAATGTACGTACAAGAATCATAGCAACCATACCAGAAAGAAAAAGTACAACAACAAGAGAATTTAATATTGAAAACCATTGAATACTTGTTTGAGGTAATGATTTAAGTATATAATCCCATCGACTAGCCCAACGTATATCATTATTTCGTTTAAATGAAACACTATATGTAAATGGAATTTCAACTTCTGTTGATGTTGATTGAAACATAACGGGTTGAGCACTACGTTCACAAGTCTCTGAATTTAAACTAAAATAATTAAAAAAGAATAGGGCTTAGATTTATGCATCTTCATTATATTTCACAAAACAATTCAACATTGGAAAAATGAGTTTTTTATTTTGATTATTTTCAAAACAATGATGATAACTTTCTGTAATAATATCTATGTTTGATTTTATATAAATAAGACATTTAGCATAGATTCATGATTGGATTAGAACAAATACAACATCTTACATTATACAATATAGGTTGATATAACACAAACCTGCTAACTTGAACTTTCGCTGCGATGATCCGACCACCATCCTCTCCAAATGCAGCTCCCCATGTTTCACCTATTTTAAGTAACAACTGATATATTTTGCATAAAGAATAGTTTTCTTATTATCATACCTGCTCCACTATGATAACTAATTTCAAAATCCAAATGATTAAAAATATAGAATGTATCATTTTTTCCATCTCGAATATTACATGTTTCTTTTGATTGACCTCTTTTAGTTACATAACAACCGATTGGAAAACCACGCGAACAAAATTCTTTATTCTCAGAATTTAAATAACATAATGTTACTGGCATATTATCAATAATCCAATGTTGTTGATAATTTAAAACCATGCCTTTCATTAAACGTTTAAGATATTTTTGTTGTTTAACATCAGTTGCTGTAAATGTCTTTTTACATACATGTTTACACGGAACATTTGCAAGAAAATTAAACTAAAATTATATATATATATACATCTATATTAAATTTATATAGAAAAAAATTAAAACTAGCTTTATATGGTGATGGACGAATTCGTTCACCGAATAAAACTTGACCAAGATTTTCTACTGGTGATGGTTCATCAATAACAGTGCAAAAATCAAAACTAATTTTTTAAAAATTTGACTTTTTTTTTTAATAAATAATTACAATTAAACTCACTATGCATATTCATAAGGTAATACAGATTCAACTGAATCAAGACGATTGACAAAGACTTCAACTTGAGTCTACATAAAAAATAAGATTGCTAAAATAAACAAAACCCTTTGCTTTTTTCGTATCTCACTTTGCATTTTGAATCTGGTATTGATGTTCGACAGAATGTATTCGGTGCTAAACCAGGTAAATAAAAAGCATTTATCGATGATAAGAACAAAATAAAAAGAAAAATCTTTATTGTCATATCAACGATTTGTATCATAGTTTTATCTGAAAACTATATATATAAGAATTTCATAAAGTTTAAAATCAAATTATTTAACTAAAAATAGCTTCATTTTAAATTTATATTTAAAAATGTAATATTTTATTCATACCACATCTATGTGTTGTTGTTCCAATTATTGCATAGACGACAAACTTTGCACGTATTAAAAAAAAAGGGGGGACAGAGAGAAAAAAGTTGACATACAAAACTAAGTAAATTCACTATTGCATAAAAGTCCTTTAGAAAAAAAAATGTGGTTGATGTGTCCCTTTTTCTTTTCTTTCTTTCTTTCTATCAAAATCGACACGATTGCATCGTTTATGACAAAAAAAAAGAACGGAAAAAGTATTTCTTCTTTCTAAGAGTTATAAAATGAAGTATTTGAGATAACTACAAGAAACCAAAAAAAAATTATCCAACCGTGACATTCCGGTTATTATAATAATCATTCATTTTTTTAAAAACAAAACAAACAGAAAGTCATTAGACCAATCATGATAGAAGCAGACGAATGAAATCATTTGATATGTCTTTTTTAACAACCAATCAATGAAAAATTACTCTGACAACTTGTCATATTAATTTAAATTGTCTTTAACAAGAAAAAGTGTATGTTGAGCACCAACTGATATTTGTTGAATTTTTCGTTGTTCTAATTGTTTACTTTTGATTAACGTTGGTACAAAAATATCATCATTTCCATGACCTATTTGACATGTATCACCCATACCAAATGAATAAATTTCTCCATATTTATTAATAACAAATGAAACACTACCACCAGCAGCAATATCAATAATATTTATTAGATTATCAATTTGTTTAGGTATAATTACATCATTATTAAGATTATTACCTAAACGACCATCATCACTTCTTCCAAGTCCATAAACATATCCCATTGAATCAAGTATAAGTGTATGTTGAAGACCACAAGATATTTTTATAATTTTATCTACGAATGAAATTTCTTTGATTTCCATTGGTAAATAAATTGGTTGTTTTGATGAATGACCTAGTTGACCAAAACTATTAGCACCACAAGAAAAAAGATGAATTGTTGAATTTTGTGTTAAAACAAAAAAACCATGTCCACCAGCCCATATATTCAATATATGTTGTCCATTAAAACAAGAAATTTGAGAAAGTTGTAACCATATTGAAACATTTTCTTTAGGTTCAAGATGAACATCCCGACCTAATTGACCTGTTTCATTATTTCCAAATGAATAGAGATCACCTAATTAAATAGAAAATAAAAATTTGTTTATATGTTGAATAGAAACGTTTAAAATAAACTAAAACTTGATGGCTCAACATTAAAAGTAATTTTTCATATTTTTCACAAAGTTCCTCACTATTCTTGAACAAAAATAGATACAATATTTCTAAAAGAAAAAACTTCTTCAGCTGTCTTCTTCAGGTTTTAATGTTTTTTTGGCTTATAGATACTATGTAGTGTTCTAATAAAAAAATCTAAAAGGATTTGAGTTCCGATTGATATATGACTGAAGCCATCGAATTTTTAATATGATTATTTTCTGCATTTCAGGTTTTTGAAAAACTCATATTTATAAATTTTAATCTGAAGCTTTGTGCATATAAAGAATTCAAGTAGACAAGCTTCTGTAAAAAATGCAGAAGTGTTAAACAATGTCTCTTCCAAAACATAAGCTCTGTTTCATGGATAATGTATATTACAAACATTTTTTGAAAGTTTCATTATCTCGAAGAGATGTAGTTCAAAACTTTTACATTTTTTTTGTGGAAACTCTTCTATTCAAGTTCTATGTATGCATAAACTTTCAAATACAAAATTTGAAAACATGAGTTTTCCAAAAATCTGAAACCTCTAGAAAGAAAATTTGATAGTTTACTCAATTATCATTAGGAACCTATATCCTTCTAGAGTGTTTATGAGAACACTATGTAGTATCTATAGGCAAATACTTATTATAATCGAAAGTAGACAGCTGAAGAAGTTTCATTGTAAGTCCATATTCGAAAAGATCACAAATTTCCTCGTAGCTTTCAACTGTTTCTAGCAGGTAAAGTAAACAAACATCTTGTCTAAAAACTTTTTGATCAGAGATTAAATAATCTATATAAAAAATGAATATTATTCATAAAAATGATTTTCTTTAATTTTCATTAAACAAAAACTAGTACCGCTTTCTGTTAGTAAAAGACAAAAATCAGCACCACATGCAACTTGTTTAATCGGTTGATTCAATGGAATAACAATTGATTGTTGTGTTATTTGTTTATATTCGAATAAACCAAGTAAACCTTCACTACATCGAAAACAACCACTTATATAAGCTCGACCAGATTTAGCTAAAGCAACAGTAAATGTATCACCAGCACAAAGACTTTTAATTTCTTCTTCAGGTAATACAAATAAACCAGGAATGTACTCATCATCAATATCATCTGTTATTCGACCCAAGGCTCCGTCATCATTACAACCCCATGTATAGACATAACCGGTTATGGTTAATGCACATGAATGCATACCACCTGCGCATATATATTGAATATTTTCATCTTGATTAACATTGTTGACAATTTTTAAATACTGCGGTTTACGTCGTTCGATAATGGTTGTTGATAGACCAAGTTGACCACAAATATTTTGACCACAAACAAGAACAAAATTTTGAGATTCATCAGATATTTTTTTTTGTTTTTTCTCAATTGTTATATTTGATGTTGTCTCTTTTGATAGACAACGTTTAGCATTTACATAATGATGAGGATGAGCATGAGTGAACATTGTCTGTATTTTTGATTTAAGATTATTTGCATTTGGAATTGAATTAGTTAGATATAATTGAATTTTTGATTGATTCCATGAATTATTGAATTGGTTATTTGATGGTATTGTTAACATTTGATATGATTTTAATTGTATAGATGAATCAATATTCATTCGAATTCTCCAACTCATGATTATATATATGTATATATACAGTAAAAGAAAAATGATTTTATTTTCGGACAGTTCGCGCGCTCGATAAGCAAACATATTAAATTTTATTTTATTTTTTTAAATATCAAAATATCATTAAAAAACTTGTGTAAAAATGAAGATTGTTAATCGTTTTTAATTAACTCAAATAACGCGAAATATTTCACTAAGTGAATTGCTCATGCGTAAATTTGGTGCTGTTGAACTTTTAACAACCTTTTTTAAATCAATAGGAATAAGCCCAATTGATGGTTTCAATTGTAGATTTTCAATTGGTGTAAGATTTTGTTGTCTAGATTGTTGATTTTGTTGTAGATATGTAGCAGTTGGTTGAATGAGAGACGGTTGCTGATTTTGTCTTTGTTGTTGTTGCTGTTGTTGTTGTTGTTGTTGTTGTTGTTGTTGTTGCTGTTGTTGTTGTAGATATGTAGCAGTCGATTGAATGTGAGACGGTTGCTGATTTTGTCTTTGTTGTTGTTGTTGTTGTTGTTGACGTTGTATTTGTTGTTGTCCTTGTGGAGTCATCGAATGATTATTACCTATCATACCAAGAGGCGTCGATGGTGAAATTAATTCAAAGGGTAACTCTTGCATTGATTTTGTTGGATTTGCGTGAAGTGGTCTTGTCCGAAAGAGCCATGGACTATTAATACCGTTCTTCTCGATAATGGTCATTGCAAGAAATGGTACTCGACGAGCAATATCAAATAGTTTTTCTAAGTAATAGAAAATAAAGATTTTCATTATAATTTTTCAGTACAAAAAAGAAAAATCAATCGACCTGGTTGAAGTTTTCCACCAGATAAATGACGTGTCAATCCTTCAAGACTTGGTGCATCTAAATAAATAAAAATAGAATCAGATTTTAACATTTTGAAATTTAAATCAATAAAAAAAGTATATAAAACTTACGTGCTACTATTAAAATAGTTCCACCTGTAGCTTGATGTCGTTCTGTAATTTGATCCATAAGTATTCGACATCGTTCATAATAATCAGCTTGACTATCATGTGGTCGCATAAATGGTGTTAATGGTTGATAAGATTGATCAATATTGTATCCATTAGTTGCTAATTCTTCTTTTGTCATAAAACATAATGTACGCTTAAAATCATTTAAATAACATTCAAATAAACCAGGTTCCTATTTAATTAACATAAATATTTAACAAATAGATTCTAAATATAATTTAAAAATATAACTTACCACTTGCATCGGTATAGCTTGTTTACCCATACCAGCTAATATTCCATTAGCACTTTGTACGCATCGTAATGATGGACTTGTATAACAGATATCAGCTCCATATCCATTGATTAATAATGCTTTACCTGTTTTTATTGCATGCATACGGCCACGATTGGTTAACGGTACATCAATAACATAATGATGTAAATAAGAACGATGCGGTAATCTAAAATGAATACATTATTGCGTTAAAGAAAAAAAAAAACATTTTGTTTTTCTATTTAACATACGCTTCTGGTAAATGCTCACTAAATCGTACGTAACGACCATTTCTATCAAAACTTTTTTTTGACCAATCTGAACCTAAAACAGCATCAACTCGTTCAGCATGACGAATAATAATGATACGAAGTGGTTTTGTTGGCGATGATTGAGCTGATATATTTGTTGATATTGGTTGTAATACTCGTTGATCAATTGGGGGAGTATTCTGATGTTGTTGTACATATCTATATAAGTTATCACCTGATGGTATATACGAAGTGTTTTGTGATGTAACTACATTATTATCTATTGGTAATTGCTTCTAGAAATAAAATAAATACGCATAATATAAAATTATGAATAGCAATATGCACACCTGTGCAGCCATTAATTGACGTTCTTGTTCCATTAATTGCTTCAATTCATAATCAAAATTATCTTGTGTAATATGATTGCTGGTTGATGCAGCCACTGATGCTGGTCGGCGATTACCACTAATATTATTACTGTTGAGAAAATGGTGAGCCATGGAAAAATTAAAATTAAAATAGTGCTATATACTGAAAATAAAGACGATGGTGTTTTTTTTTGTAAAATGAGCACAAAAATCTATCAGACTGTTGTGTATCGAAAAAGAAATATATATGCTAAGAAAGTAATGAATGATGTATATGAAAAAAAATATAGGTATAAAAGCGTCAATATGAATAGATTTGTATACGCAATCATCTTTTTCTTTGATAGATAAAATACATAATCATTCACTCGATCGTATACAAAGAAAATATATACATAGAATTACCTTGTGTTTCAGTAGACAAGGCTTTTATACTCAACACTAGGACCACAGTATTACGTATAAAAGGTTTATGTATGACATACAAATAGCGAAAAAAAAGTGAGGGCAACTACATATACTTTTTTATCTTCACCTGTTTATTGTTGCTTATATATGTCATTCATTTAGATTCTTTTTTTTCTTTTTTTTTTTTTTTCTTATATCAAAAACAAATTTATTCGACTGTACATATGCATACAAAAAAAAAATACAATCACACAAATATATTAAATGAATACATAAATCAGAAATTATATAGTAAATTTTGAAAACAAAATCACAGCTATCGACTAGTGAAAATAATAATATTAAATTGCATTTTATGATCGATTACCAGCATGCATCTGAACATATTTAGTTAGAAAATCTTCTGTTGCTATATTTGGTATTAATAGTTCAATAAATAAATCAAATAAATTACAAATAAAATGTCTAAATAATATAGAAAAACAAAAAGAAGATAATTTTTTTTTCTAAGTATATTCAAATAAAAAATACAAACTTATTCAGTTGTTCATGGCTTAAACATTCAAGGACATTCATAATAATACAACGAATATTTTCTTTACCAACAATATATTGAAGCCAATCTTGTAATTTTCAAAATAAGAAAAATTTAAAAAACAGAAAAAAAAAAACGTTCATACTTGGAATTTGATTCATACAAGCATTATATGCTCGATGTTTAACATTTTTCATTGGTATAACAGTATTATTATCATCATCAGGCCAAAGTACTTTTGTACGTAAATCAATTAAATACATAAGAATATTTTCACGTGAAAATATATCATCGATTTGATTTTTTAAAAATCTAGAAAATCATTTTTATTCTTATATGTGAACCGAAAAAAAAAACAAACTCTTCAATAAAATGACCAAAAACTGTACGAAGAATTTGATGAATTGATTGATAACTAATTATTGCATCAGAAGAATGTAAACATATATGAAGTAAATCAAGTACTGCATCCGTTAAAGGTATATCTGAATCTAATTAAAAATAAAAGAATTAAATTTCAATAATAAATTTTTTTCTTTTTTTGATCTTACGAATTATTTTATTTCGACGCGATGTTGCTATCGATGAACGTGTTAATAATGTTTGTAAAAATGTTGAATCTGTTGAATGTAATTGTACTAAAGATGATGGACATCGAAATGATGATTGATGAATATAAAATTTTAATTGTTTCAATGTAGATGATGTCTATAAATAAATAGTTGTCTATAAGATGTTCAAACAAATCTATCAAAAAAAAACTATCAACCTTTTCAACCTGTCTATCTGCTATGATCTATAAATTATTTTTACGTATTAGTATTATGATGATTATTCATGAAAGCAAGGACATCACGTATAATGAAATAACATAACGATAGGAGAGATTCATTAATTTGATATACTATGAATCATATGAAGATATGAAGGGTTATTGTAACCTGTAGGAAAGGATAGAACAAAGATTTGAAAATTTTTCTAAATCAGAATCTAGAATACGGAAAAAACTTATCCTGCATATCTCTAATACGAACTAAGATAAGACAAAAATGAAAACGTTAACATTAAGAAAAAAAAAACCTATTCTTGAATAAGAACGTTTTGAATGTAATTGATGAATTAATTGAAGACTACATATCAAGTCCTGCTATATTACGACAATTTTGTGTAAGATAATGATAATAACTGATTAGAAATGATGAACACTAAATGAACGAAACGGATAGATAAATAATAAATAGCTAATTAACAGTGTCGTCACAGTCTTATATTATTTGTTATGCTTATCTCTTGCCAAAATAATAAAAAACAAAAAAATATTTTTAATTATACACTAACACGAATATTCGATTGTATATTTTGATGTTTATATGTTCTGCTAAAAAAAAAAAGATGTTTTTCAAATTGAAAAATTTAGAAAAAAAAACTTGATAAACAAGTTACCCATCTAACCTGTGCAAATCGATCAAGAGAACGTTTTTAATTGATCAATCGTCTTTTTAACGAAAGATACTAGATTGTAAGTTATCGATCATACTGATTCTGAACATGACCATGAGAAATCTTCTTTAAATTTCATATCCTGGTTTTCTGAAAATCGGTTTTTCAGACTAATATATTATACAACAGATACATATCAACATTATTATGTGACCATCTTCAAAATGATATCACTTCTCTTAACACTTATTTTTCGAAAACAGAAAAGATTATTTGCTTATAGACAATATGATATACTCTATAATCTGAATAAATCAAAAACAAGTTCAACAAAATGCTTTTTAGTCTAGCAAATCAGTATATAAAATTCCAAGAAGTTTTCTCATAGTCATATTCTGAATAATTCTGAGATTTATTAGCAATTGAAAACGTTCCATGGTTAGTCAAACTTGTCCAGTGAAATATATATTGAAATATAATCAAATAGAAAATTAAATTATAAAGAAAATTATTCATTTATTTATTGAAATTTATTTTTCTTTACTCTTTTTTTGACTTTCAAAATGATATGATTGAATAAATATTCATTATTTTAGTTTTATATTGACACAAAAGAACTTTTTCAAGAGATGAAAGTTTTATAGAAAGTTAAATTTAGCATTAGAACATTAAATAAAACCTTGTCGTTCATTTGTACTTGAAATGAACTACTAGACTCTCACATTATTTCTTTTTTCAAAGAAGATTTCTCACATAAGAAAATCCGATTTAAATCGACATTTTGTTTTTTCTAACTAAATCGATTAAATGATAATAATTGATTACCATACAAGTCTAATTTTAATCTTTCTTAATTGACATTAAGAAAATATTTCAATTGACCAAAATAAAATTGAAATCTATCTTTACAGTGAAAGAATCATATTTCAATAATAATTAAAAAGCATAATCGATCAGACACTTCGAAATTGATTAACGATCATTTTACTCCGTGAAAGCTAATGTTAATAAATAATAGTCTTCAAAAAGTTGAAGTACCCATTTGTACATCTTACTTTTTCAATTCAATAAGTAGTTCAACTTATCTCTCATGCTAGTTTTTCAAACAGTAAAATTATTTGTCCTTTTTTGAAAAAGAAATATACTTTTACTAGTACCATTCTCTAAGTTGAGCTGAGCTCTAATAGAGTAGAAGTCGAACTTGTCAAGCATAAATAATTCTTAGTTCAGTACAGATGAAATCATTAAAAAGTGACCCAATTTCGAGACAAGCTATTCATAGAGTATTTCACATGCTAAATTAATTTTTTTTAACATACATTTTCATATGTTGTTGAAATATTTAATTGAAATGTTTCATGTAATGGAGCTATTTCACGTTTAGTTGAACGTAATCTATTTAATCTATTTCCCATATCGGACAAGGTGCGAAGTAAAACCTTGAAATTTAAAAAACAAAAAAGAAAATAATGATACAGATAAATTCAATTTTTAATCAAAATTTACTCTATCAACACGTGGAACTGATAATTTACTTGGTAATATGCCAAATGGTATATTAGGATCAGAATTAAAGGCAAAAAATTCGAGTACATCATGTGAACAATTCAAAACTTCATTTGAAATAAGTTTCTAAATAAAACAAAAAAAAAAAAAAAAACTTTTATTAATATTATTTCCTTTTTTTTTTTCAATTCAAATAAAATAAATATACTTGAATATATTGTTCAAGTATATGTTTTCGTCGACGAATAACATCTGGATTCATATTATCAATTGGAGTAGGAAGTGTTCGAAAAACTTCATCAATATCTAAAATAATTTAAAAAAAAAAAATCTTTAATTGAGCTAATAAAATTCTATTCTAACCATAACAATGTCGACTAGTTATATGATTTTGTTGTAATCTTTTATGTAAATTTATAAATTCACGAAAACGTCTTGGAACTGTATATCGATGAGTAGCATCTGATGTAAATGGAGATTTTGTTTCACACTAGACAAAAAAAAAAAATTTATGCAAAAGAAAACAAAAAAGAACTCTAATTTTATCATATTTTCTATCTCTTATCAAATATTACTTGAATCAAATAAACAGTATAAGCTGCACCAAACATAGAATCATATGCTGTATCAGATGAAATAATAGTTGCAGAATAAATAATATGTTCTAAACGTGTTGATCGATGTTCATCATCATGATTTTGTTGATTAGTTAAATTTTCTGTAATTATTATAGGTTCATTTTCATTTTGATTTGTATTTGTTTCTAATTGTTTTTTTAAAGAATTTTCATTAATTTCAAAAGATTTTTTTTGTTCTTCAGTTTCCCATAAAAGAATAATTAAATAATAAATCATTCGTGGTTTAGAAAATTGATTAAATAATGGTAAAAAAATACAATTAACAATAATTTGTGTAAGAAATTCTCGTCCTGTACGACTACCAGAATAAATTTGAACTGGTTCAGGTATTAAATTTGTTAATAATAATTCAACAAGTGCTTTTAAATATATATGAATATCATTATTAATTAATGAACGATGCAAACTATTAATTTGAGAAAATTCTTCAACAAGTGATTTACTTAATCGATTTGGTTTACGTTGTTTTCTATATGAATCATATGCACGTAAATATTCTTTCATATGTTGTTGTTTTAAATTAATTATTAAACGAATTATATCATAAGATTTTAATAATTTTAATTGATCATTTAAACGATTTAATATTATATGAAATATAATCATTAAATCTTCAGGAAATTCTTGATCTGTTGATATTAATGGATAATACCAAACACATATATAACGTGCAATTATTGTTCGAATATATGTATCATATTCTTTATGTATTGTTGTTTCATATGAATTATATATATCAATAGTTTCTTTTATATTATCATCTTGTTTATATGATCGTTTTCGAATAAGAAGATTGTAAATATAACCAGAAAATTTATAAGGTGATTGATTAGAATGACATAAACGTTTTATAGAAAAATTAGCAAAAATAGTACTTAAAGGTAATAATAAGATATACCACCAATGATTAAATATCAAAAGTAAAATGAAAGATATTGATAAAATAATAAGATATTGTTGAAGAAAAGAAAAACGTTGAATGAAATTAAGTAGAAAATAATGAGACATTATATCTAATTAATTAGTATTTAGCTTTTATCTAGATTTGGAAGAAAACGATAAGTAAGTGCTTGCTTTTGACTTATGCCATTTCATTGACAGAGAAAAAGACAAGAACAACACAAATATACTTTGTTGATCGTAGGTGTCGCTCAAAATAGGCAATACTTAAAAATTGTACTATGAAATAATGTTATGTTACCTGTAATAACTAAAAGTTAGTGGCAAAGCTTAGAAGTGACTCGAGAGAACGTTTCTAAATGCTGAATCGTTTTTCAATCACAGCTATGCGCATAATGCAAGTTCTTATTAGCTATGAATAAGTTAAACAGAGGGTTCCAATTAATAGCTTCTTGTTACCGAGATACTGTATTTTTTTATCAGAATATCACGACCTTCTTCAGGAAACATCAAGAAGACTGAGGTTCGAGTTTTGATTTCAGACTTTGAAGAGAGACAAGCCTTAATAAGAATAAGGTTATTGTCAAAGTTTCAGATGTTTCGATTGCATCGATTCTGAAATAAGAACATCAGAATTAATCGTTGTATATGAATGGTGTGAAAACATGCTTTCACTATAGCCGTATCTCAAGATAGAATCAATTGAACGATTTAAAACTTCTAAAAAAAGATATTCTCGTTAAGGCCTCTCTCTATGCAAAGATTCAGTACTAAGCTATTAGTTCGAACTCTTTTCAGGATTTTCATAGCTCACTAGAATGTACATGATCCACATAGTCTAGAATCAAGAGCAATTTGACACTAGGAAACGGTTTATCATAAGCTTCTGCAAGAAATGTAACGCTCCTATATCTTTTTCAGACTTCAGCCAGTGGCTAAATCCTTCTATACAAGTTTCTTTTTCTGGGTTTGCCACTTCTAAAACTGAAGAAAATTTCTTTGTGCAAAACGAATTGATGCTAGATTAATGTTTAACGAAATTCGAATATTTTTCACATTATCAGATTTTCTTCTTCGTCAAACACCAATAGCACCATAGAGATTATAAAAGAATAGTAAAAACTAATAATTCAAGTGTCTGTCTATTTATATTCTTATCAATTTTTATTTCCAAATATATACTTCAAAGTTACCGTTTGCATATACTTTATCTTGCTCTACCCTTATAACTAAATTTAATCAAATGATATTAACAATGCATTTTACTAATCTTCATTAAGACATCTAAAAAAGATGAAGTGCAATTTCATATTCTATGCACATAGTATTTATATGAGATAACATGTAATCCATGTAGATCCGAAATAGTGACGTGAGGATTAATATTTAATCAAATCAGTAGTCTCGGTACTATTTTCCTCTATGGTATCTAAATTGAGATCTATTACTGAAAATCAAATGAACCACTTTTGTTTTAAAATTTTTTTTTTTTTTATCAAATAATTATCACTCATCACGAGTCTCACAAAATCTTTTTATAGTTAAAAGTTTTAGAATTGACAAATTTGATGAAGAAGAAATATAAATGTTAATGAATAGTTGAAAACTCGAAAGCGTTGTTATCTAATCTTTAGAATAAATTTATTATTCTATGCTAATATCTACATTGTATTCAAAGACAAAAAAAAATCCAATATCTTAATCATAATGCTGTCATCATTACTCAGGACGTGAAGTGTATAAAAAGTAAAATTATTTCCATTTTCTTCTTCTAGAAGAACACATTCTGTGATTACATAATTTCCATCTTGTGCTTCGAATATTTCAATAATTGAGTGATAAATAAGTATATCGAATTTGATTAGCTATTAGCTATTTAATATTGTTGTTGCTAACCAAACCATACCATGAATTGCTAAGAGTGTACAGCTGGTAAATTTCTTTATGATAAAGTTCGATCGATATAAATCTAAACAGGTTGTTGTTTATTTTTTTCATTGTTGTTTTCCATCTGATACATATAATAAATTGACATTCTTAAAAGTATTGTAATTGATTTAACAAAGCAATTATCATTAACTTGTCAATCTGTATCATATGTCCATGTTTGATATTTATTATCATAATCATAAGCTGATTCACAATATAATCATTGACTAATATTTAGAACACTAAAATACTTCCATCAAAGTAAATCTTAATTAATTATCACACTGTTATCTAGTCATATTGAAATATTAAAAAGATCATCTAAAAACTACTTCAATTTTAGAAGTGTTAATAAATTTTTGCCAATCACATTGATAATGTTGTTCTTAACATTCTGATATCTAATCCACGATGTGTTGAACCAACGGAACAAGATCATAACTCGTAAATATAAAAATCAATTTTATTGAATCAATGTAATCTATTATTCTAATATCATGATCAAGTAAAGATGCTTTTAACACAATATCATTTATTAGATTAAATAGAACTGGACGTTATCATGTCAATTTCAATCTATAATAAGAGAATTTAATGAAAGTTTTGTCCTATTTGTTAATATTGAATCACATAAATTAATTAGTTGAATCTAGCATTATACTTGTTTATATGCTTCTGATACACAGAAGCATATATTATAATTAGAATAACATAAACAATAGTTGTACTTCTAATCCATATTCCATTGATATGATATGTTTGATCAGATGCAAGAAGTATTGGTAGATGAATCCGATGAACTCTATCTTCACTATAGCAATGACCCTATTAGTGGAAAAAAAAGGATAATTAGATACGGTTGGATTCGCTTTGTCTCACATTGTACTTCTGACCAAATGGAACAGCATTTGGACAATATTTTTAGACCAAATAATAGTGTAACCATTGTAATATACAGGTCCATATGAATCATTGAACCAATTTTGACCAGGCATCAAATGATATTTTGGATGGAAAGAGTCATCAGCTAAAGTATAAACCTTTGAATAATGATATGATTATCGACATGAATAGAAATATTATTTGCAGATGTTTGTCTGTGAGTGTGTGCGTATGTTGTATAACTCAATATCTTTTATCTTATTATCTCTATTCAAATAATAATAGAATGTAACTTCGACAAAGAAAATTGAACTATTGTAATCGATCTATTGTTGATATGAAAAAGGATACAAATTAGTTGTTGTTCTATTGTATATGAATGAAATTATTTATTTAAATAGACTAATTTTTTTTGACAGAACGATTGTTCCTTCTTTTTCTTGCTTTACTGATAAACGATAAGGATGAAAGACAAAACAAAAATACATTAGTTTTTTCTTTTTGTATCGTATTGATTAATACTAGTGAATAAAGAAAAAAGAAAAGGTAATATGAGATATTTTATTTATATGTTAAAAAGCTTTCGCTTCTTAAGTAGATGATCACTCATCTCTACCGGATTAAGACCAGATGAGTAAGTGTACATTGTTCTGTTGGTTGTCATTTTTATGGCTACCTTATGACTTCGACTATTTTCATCGTCTATTACATGTTGAAGAGAGGAAGAGAGCGAGAGCGAAAAAAAAAAGAGTGACAAAGTATATAATCCTTTCTTCTCGATGAAAATGTCTGTTTGTTATGAGCTCCTTTTCTTTTTAGGATGTCTCTATATGATGATAGTGACGAATCAATCTTGTAAAACGTGTCGAGTCGAAGATCAAACGAATGGACAGATGAATGTGATGTACATAAAACGTTTCATGTTCATTAAAGAATATTTGTTATGACTATAACATATAACGACGTGATAATGATTTCAAATAGAAAGTGTCAGTTGCATACAAATATCGAAAGTACTTAACTCATTTTCTTGTTTCATTTACATACTAAAAAAAAAGTTGATAAATCATAGATCATCATCACTTTTCTTACTCTTTTTATTCTTTGTTCTAAAAATAAGTAAGATGATTTTATAGTATTTAATAAGACATATGTCATATTATTTCGTTTTTATGATTTGTGTTTTAATGGTTTTATTAAAATAAATTGAGAAGTTTTTTTTCTTTTCTTCTAAAATATTGCTGTCTTTATAATTTTCTTTTTGTTTATTGTCAATTTATTTGTCATGGTTGAATAATGACAAGTCAATGCTTTTTTTTGTTTAATTCTTTCCTTGTATATTTTCCATCCCATTCATTGATTTCTCTTCTTTCTCTTTTTTTTTTGTCTATATGTTCGTCCAGAAACGAAGAGAGAGAGAGCGCGCGCGATGACATTGAATGAGAATGGAAGAACAAAAAGAACGCGAATGTTCTCTTACAATAGATCCACATTCACACTTTTTCTCGCTGACTACACTAGTCACAGCGGTCAGTCAATCGAGCTCAGAACAACATATTTCTTTTCTATTGTTTTCTCTCTAACATAACATGAGTGGTCAATACATAAGAATCACTAGTTTTTCCTATAAGAGAACAATGTTTATTTCATATTGTAGATTATGGGATCGAATAAAGGTGGTTTTAGATCATTTGAATGCGATCTTAAAAGTGGATATAAACCAATGCAATGGCGATCAACAGTTTCAGCACCATTATGTGCACTGTGCAATAAGGCTGTTTTTCCAGCTGAAGAAGTTATTGGAGCTGGACAAAAATATCATAAATTTTGTCTTAAATGCAGTAAATCTTCATTTTATATTTTGTTTTTTATCATTTGTATTATTGATTTTTTAGTTTCATGTAATACTTTACTCAATTCAGGCAATGTAAATGAACATGATAAAAAGATTTATTGTATAGGATGTTATCGTCGTCAATTTGGTCCACGAGGAGGTTTGTATTAAATAATATATAAATTTGAAATAATAAAATATTTCAGTTTTTATAGTAGGCCGCGGTTTTGGAACAACATCATCAGTTAATTTAGAAACACCACCAAGTAGTCCAAGTTCAAATGGCATAAGATCTAATTTTCATAGTGAAATAACAGATAATATTGATAGTGTTCGTCACGAACGAAAAACATCAACAGGTTCATCACCATCTCGTACATCATCGGATGATGATTCACGTCATAGTAATTCTCTTATGAACAGTGTTACATATATTGGTGGTGTTACAACAAGACAAACAATATCGACTCTTCCACGTCCTTCATCAATTAATTTATCAAATGGTTCATCATTTCGTTTGAAATCAGCATCAGGAAATATTTGTCCACGTTGTTCAAAATGTGTTTATTCAGCTGAAGAAGTTAAAGCTGCTGGAAAAGTAACAAAAACTTAATGTATGTCAATTTATAAATTTTGTAATTTGTTTTAGTCATTTCATAAACGATGTTATACATGTGCACATTGTAAAAAAAGTATCAATGCTGGTCGATATTCAGAACATGAAGGAGAACTTTATGATAACAGTAAGTTACATATGATTCTTGTTTGTTTTTTCTGTATAGTTCTTCTTTTTTTTTAAATAATTTTAGATTGTTATCAACGATTGTTTGGTCCAAAAGGTGTTGGTTACGGTATTGGACTAGGAGCATTATCATCAGGAAATTAAAAATCATTTGTCAACTCTCATTTCACCGGTGCTGCTCATAAATAGACTAAAGACAATATCCCTACGTTTTATTGATTGTTTCTTTTTTTTCCTTATTTTCCTTTATCTATTGATTGTTGTATCAATGTAGATCTGATTCTTATTCTTCTATATATCCTTTTTTTTGGTGTAGTTATTCTATAGCAAAAGACCGAGAGATGCTTTTCTTTATAATGACTAAGCTTAATAATGCATGATTATTGTAGAAATATATTATTGAACTAATAAATTGTGAATATAATTTGATTGTAATAATAGTTCTTTTTTGTACTATCAGGATAGATTGATAAAAATAGAATTATTTAGTATGAGTTATAATAAATTTTGATTCGTTTCATTGAAAACTGTCAGACACGATAGTACAAGGTAACATTTGATGTGTATTTGTACGTGTAAAAAATGTTAATGAGTATCATAATCATATAGTTTTAAGAATTATTAACATATTTAAGTGATACTTGACATGAAAAGTATCTTCAATTGTTCATGATCATCATCATCATCATCATCTGAATTATTCTAATGTTGACTTGTTTATCAGAAATGTCTGTTTCTCAATGAAACCAATTGTAATCATTGACAATATAGTTTATTTGCTTGGTGTTATTAAAACAATAGTCAGTGTCATGTTCGCGATAGACGTAGCGATTAAGAAATGAAGGATAAGCTGCTATGTCTACAATCATTGATGACATTTATGTCAATGAAATCGTATTTCTCATTTCTTTACTCTTTTAACATACTTAAGTATAAGAATAAGCTTAGTCAAAGTTAGTTAAATAGATATCCTAGTTACTCATAAATGTAAATATTATTCATTTTAAAATACTGAAGAATTCAATATCTATATGTATCAATGTAAAAATCGAGTTATACACAAATGCCTCCTCCCCTCTCGTCTAAATGATTCATATATCACAGATTTTTAAAAGTGCACGAGCTTGTATAATATTATCAAAGTACTAAAGAAAATTAAATAACAACATTAACAACTTCATGAAGAAATTATTTCAGTAGCTACTTGAAGCTTGACAATTTATTGGGAATGGTATAATGACAAAAATATATTTAATTAAACTCAGCAGTGTTGAAGATTTTATATTCTTTTCAAAAATTTTATATTGATTTCGTTATACAGTTTATCATCAAACGAAAGAAACTACATTGAATACAGGTACCTGACAGAGATTGAAGACGAGAACAACACTTAGGACGATGGACGAGTCTAAGATGGTGACTTTTGTTTTGTTATAGTTAAGATGTATGATACCTTATCAATACATCGATAAATCGAATGGCTTAAGTAAATCGCAAAAGAATGAATCCTGTTAAATGACGGAGCTAGGAGATGACTTCGTCTCGTCTAGAAATGAGATGATTTTATGTTATAGGCGAAGAAAATATCTTCTTTCCAGTTTCAAATGAGGGGTTAAGCTTCGCTCCAATTTTAATTTCCGGCTTCATCACTAATTCTATTATTTCCTGATTAAATTATTAAGTCATAAGAATATTATACAATTATGAGACGAGACCTTGTAATATTTAGTAGTTGCCTCTTGTCAGAGTTATATTGTATTACACTTGATGAACAGAATTTACAAATATAATCAGTTAAGTGTTTACAACTCTGAACTATTTTTCACAATTTAAAAGTTTTATTGAGCACTTTTTATATGTCAATCCTATTGAGGATAATAAACACATTTGTATTTTTTACTGACAGATGAATTAATCAATCATTAACTCTCTTATCAATGAATTATTTCACTTAAAATTAAAAAAACACTCACTTGTGTTTTATTTTTGAATTGGAAATATATTCTCTTAAAATACTATAAAGATGTAACTCATAAATGATCACTTTTTTATTTGGAATACTGAACTTTGTGATGATCGATGAAAAGAAGATAATATATCAAAAAAAAACTTGATTTGTTTTTGTAAATTTAAACATAATCAACATAAACAATTGCAAACTTTGCATCGGTGGTTATCAAAATGTTTCGATCGATTGAACGCATGATAATTTACTGATGATAGTAAGTTTTCGTTGAGATGGAAACACGCCAAAAATCGAGCTTTTTTATTCAAATGTAAGAAATCCGAATCTAATCAAAGTTTCTTCTAAGAACATTACATATAAGCAAATTCATATTTTTTCTGCTCGTAATATCATGATATTGTATGGATGTGTGAATTTTGTCTTTGGTAACACCGACATCCACACTTCAATACAATAAGGAAACTTTATGTATATACCAACAGATAAAACAATGCTCTTGATATCTGCAATATTCATTGTTCTTCAATTAACATCGTGGTACTAAAATTTCAATAAGAACTACTTGTCAGAATGAGTAACTATTACACTAATCCGCATTTCAAAGAAAAAAGTGGACCTATAGAATTGTATTCTACAAGTTTTCCTAATATTTTTTGGATGTCGATTGAAGATTTGCAAACAAAGACTAAGCCAAAGAACTCTTTAATAGATGATTCAATGGATCTTTATCTTTTTCTAAAAATGAAAATCGCAGCTCTCTTTCAGGAATATTACAATAAAATTTCATCAAGCTTTATTTATGGTATTATAGTGCCATGGTCACTATACTTGTATTGTTCTAAATAGTTTAGTAATAAATTACAAATTATTACAGCTCTGCAGCTCCAGAATTGTCGAACCTGGATTAATCCGATGGATTCTACATGGAATACAATATTTTTTAAGTTCGTTATTGCTGTGTTTGTTAACTTTCGGGCGTTTGTTTTTTATTACACCATGATCAGATATGAAAAACATCAACAGACATTTGAAAACACATAGTTTTTTTTTTGATAGTTTATTTCAGTATTATCAATGAAAAGTTAATCTAGACGATTTGATAAGAATAAGAAAAAGAAAACGTGCCATAAAAGATGTCTTGATCATATTTTGTACTCATATATGACTACCGTCAATATAGTAAGTCTTAACATTGATAAGAAAGGAATGAAACTGGCTTTTATTTCACATATGGTAGAAAAAAAAATAAGTGAAGGCTTTTTTCTAAGAGTAACAAAAAAACAAACTAGTTTTACTTTCTGAAATGCAACTCTTTCATCTTTTATTCGTATTTTTTAATATTACATCAATTTTCAGTTTAATTAATTTCGATTTAACTTATACTATAAGATCAACGAATCCAATTTTTCCTGGTTTAACATCATTTAATTTTACACAAACTTTCACAAGTTGGAGACAAGATGATTCAAATGAATATTATTTTATAGCGCTTAATACATTTATCACAAGTGAACATTTTGGCACTCATATTGATGCACCTTATCATGGTTCGAATACATCATGGACATTGGAACAAATTCCATTTGAACGTTTAGTTTCTATTCAAGCATTAATTGTTGATGTATCAAAAAAAAGTTCAAGAGTAAAAAATTATCAAATACAAATTGATGATCTTAATGAAGATGTTATGAAACAAGCAAATGGATTTTATGTTTTATTATTTTATACAGGTAAATCAAAATTTTGGCCAAATCAAGATGCTTATGCTGGTGGTCATATCAGAGAAGAACTTGAGTTTCCTGGTCTTAGTCCACAATTAGCTACATATTTAGTTGATAAATATTCAGATAACCTTGTTGGAGTTGGTATTGATACTTTATCAAGTAAACATTCATAGATGAAATTCTTTTATGTTATGATTTTTTAATCTGTTTAGTCGATCCTGGTTCATCAAAATATTTTCCAGCTCATCGAATTTTATTTAAAAAAAATATTTACGTTTTAGAAAATGTTGCTGCACTTAATCGTGTTCTTAAATATTTATCAAATCGACGTGAAAAATTTTTTACATTTGATGTTCTTCCAATGAAAATCGAAGGTGGTACTGGTGCACCATGTCGACTTGTAGCACGATTAGAAAATTTCGATGATGGAAGTGGTGGATGGTTTGGTTTTCTTATATTTTGTCTTCTTCTTATGATAATTGGCATAGCAGCAAAAGTAGTTTATGACTTTAAATATAATCCAGATAAAGATTTTGCATAGTTTTTCTCTCTGATGTTCTTATAAAAAAATGTCTTTTCTTTTCTTTAATAGAATAGATATACTAAATAAACATAAACAAAATGTCTCGACTAATAAAATGAAAGAATCAGATCTAATGGAATAAAAAAAAAAAAGAAGAGAAAAAAAAACTAAAACAACAAACATAAATCAAAGAAATAATAAAAGAAAATGTTTATTTCTTTGTTCATTCTTGATACCGTTGGATGAAATAAGAATATTAACAATTGAAGTTAATTTCCTGTTGATAATGTTCCGGATCCAATACCATATCCAATACCTTTGGGGCCAAACAATCGTTGATAACAATCTAAAAGTATCAGAATAAAGCAAATTTTACATTTGAGTAAAATCATTCGTTAGCGCTGTGACTTCACAAAACTAAAACATGTGTATCTCGAGATGATGAACTTTACTAGAACTAGCTTATGTGTTAAATTACTTTGAAAAGATCAACATTAGATATCATTGCTCAGAAAAGTTGTTAGTAGAGACCTGCAACAAAGTCAACTAAATGTTTCATTAATAAATCAGATTTAACACAAGTGGTTTTTTTGAGTTGTGAGCTTTAGTCTTTAGTATTATATGTACAACTGATATGTTTTTGAAATTCGATTAATGTCTCTTTGAGGCCTACGTTCATGAGAAGAAGTCGAAGTTAACATTGACTCCGACTTGTGCAATATCTTGAAAAGACGCGAATCAAACCTCCAGAATATACAGGTTTGTACAATCAATATAAGAAAACTTACAATTTAAAGAAACCTGTCCTATTCAACATAAATTACTGATAGAAAACTTAAGGAGCTCTTACTAGACGTATGCCGAACCGTAACTACGAGAAAAAAATTGTGGAGGCGGTATTCAAGGTTTTAGTATATAGTCTCATAAATCATATGAATCAGACTATAATTCAAGAGCGATGACCCAAACAATGTACTAGTCATCGACTACATGAAGCACGCCAAACGAGTAGTGAAGAAATATTTTTGATGTGATATAAAGAAATTCTTGAACGATTTTCTCTTGTCCAAAACAAGGATCTAAAAAACTTCATCTCATGCATTTTCCTAACTTCAATCGCTCCTAAAAATAAATCTAACTTTCACTTTATATATTTTAGTTTAAAAAAGAAACTTCGAATTAAGGAAGTATTTTTCAAAGTAAAAAAAGTACATTTTGTAGATGACTCCTGATGCTACAAGATCTTTGCGCAAAGTTTTTCTGCGTATGCTTAAACTTTTCAAAACAAATTGGTTTACTTTTCGTTAGTGACGAGACGAAGACAAACATAAAAAAACGCTCTTATAACCGAATGAGAAGTTCAAAAATCAAAATTTCAAGTGGTACAATTCTTTCTTCATTATGTCCATGTTAAAAGAACTTATTTAAAAAACAATAAATCCTTGTAAGGCATTACAACTAAATAAAAGACTGTCTATGTTGCGTTTTATCTGAAATGACTCAAAATAACAAAAAGTCTTACTGTTATCATAAAGTTCTCCTTCATGTTCTGAATATCGACCAGCATTGATACTTTTTTTACAATGTGCACATGTATAACATCGTTTATGAAATGACTAAAACAAATTACAAAATTTATAAATTGACATACATAAAGTTTTTGTTACTTTTCCAGCAGCTTTAACTTCTTCAGCTGAATAAACACATTTTGAACAACGTGGACAAATATTTCCTGATAATGACATCGTTTTGAAACTCGTTCCATTTATTAAACTTGTTGTTGAAAGACGAGGACTAGTCAACATTGTTTGTCTTGTTGTAACACCACCAATATATGTAACACTGTTTATAAGAGAACCAGTTTGATGTAAATGATCATTAGATGATAATTGACATTGTAATGTTTCTTGTTGAGAATCATCATTATTTGTATTTCTTAATTCATCATTAGATTTTGTTTCTAATCGATTTACACTTGGACTACTTGGTGGTGTTTCTAAAATAATTGATGTTGTTACTCCAAGACCACGTCCAACTAAAATATATTGATTATTTACATTGACAAAAAAAACGACAATACTAACTTCCGTGTGGACCAAATTGACGACGATAACATCCTATACAATAAATCTTTTTATCATGTTCATTTACATTGCCTGAATTGAGTAAAGTATTACATGAAACTAAAAAATTAATAATAAAAATGATAAAAAACAAAATATAAGATGAAGATTTACTGCATTTGAGACAAAATTTATGATATTTTTGTCCAGCTCCAATAACTTCTTCAGCTGGAAAAACAGCTTTATTACAAAGTGCACATGATGGTGCTGAAATTGTTGATCGCCATTGTGATGGTCTGTACGGGCTCTGTTCATCCCATGTAGATGATTGATAACCACCTTTATTCGTTGTCATATTCTACAATGTCAAATAAATATTATTTATTGAAAAAAAAAAGAAGAATAACACAATTATAAATTGAATATTTTTTTTTATCTCAAGGAAAAAATAACAAAATATGTGTCGTGAAGGGTAATGTCAACCGTAAAGGTTATTTAAGCGAAAAAAAGAATAAAAAAATATATGAATGAATTATCATGATGTAGAACTTTCTCTTTTTTTTCCTTTTTCTCCTATGTTGTTGCTCAGATAGAATGGATTTTTTTTTTCTTCATCGTTGTTAAATGAATTTAGAATAAGGAAAGAAAAACATAAAGAATGAAGGCAGACTGGTGCTAGGAAAAAAAAAGTAGCGTTCAAAGTTACCAACTATTTTATGACTGTTGGATCTCGACAAATCACGAAGAAAAAAATAATAAAATAAAACTTACCGATGATGGCGTTGGATTCGGAAACTAAAATTAATACAAGAAAAATGAAATTTTTTTGTAAGTAATATATTCATCTATCTTACACGACTTAAAAGCATATCAAATGTACGTGAAAAACGTGGTGATGAAGATGAAGATGTTACACCTTTCATATCTTTCTCAAAATCAACTTGTTGCTGCATGTAAATAAAAGACGAAACGATAAATTTAACTTCTATAACTATCGATATAAGAGATAACTTTTCTGTTCTAGTTTATTACCGCATGGTAAAGTCACTTGTAGTAACGATAGTATGAGAAAAAAAAGAAGAAGAAAAAAATGCAGTTCATTTAGTCGATTCTTTTGATCTTCGACTGGACACGTTTGTCTTTTATTTTGTAAATTTGACTTCTTATTATAACCTTTATCTATTCTTCTGATTATCTCTCACAAATATTAAATCTCATATCAACGATTGAAAGCAAAAATGTTTTCGTCTTTCTGTTTTTTTACAAAGGTTACTTTATTATAAATCTCAAATATTATACTATCCTAAATTTTCATATCTTAAACTTTAGTCACAAGTGAAATATATTTATTCGTATGATAAGAAAAAGTTTTTTCTTATTTATTCATAAGCCATTAATACAATAAAAAGAAAACAATAGAAGTATATTATTTCTTTTTTTATATTGTTAGTCTGATGTTTTTGTTTTATTAATTAGAAAACATTCTAGTTTATTAATTAAATATTACAATCTTCTTCTTGTTCAATTAATTTATTCTAAACAGCAGGAGTGTTCCAAGGACACGCCTATTGAACATAATTACAAACCATATCCTGTTCAAATGTTTTCTTTGTTGCATAGAAAAAATTATTAAATACGATTAGATGAAAGGAAAACATTTCAAAAATGTGAAAATATCTATAAAAATCAGTCGAAAATAAACAAAACACAGTTTTGATAAGTTTCTATATAATCGATCAGAATTGAAAGTATAAATATTTTGTATACGTCCAAATAATCTTCTGGCATAATTCTACTCCACATAACTTTTTTTTTCTTTACATTTTAATTCTTTCTTTTTTCTTATATGTTTACTTTTCATGTTTTCATACAAACTTTCGATATTTTTTTGTTTGTATTTATCACATGTGATTTCGAACTCTACTTTTATGATACGGATTTATAAATACATTTCACTTATCACTAGAACTCGAGATATAAAGATTTACGATAGTATTTACCCAATTGTAAGAGATTAGATGAATAAATTTCAAAGTTTTAGGATTTTTAATAAGAGAAAAAAAAGCTGTTATTGCGAGACGTGTCAAAACTTAAAACTTATTCTTTCAAAGAAGAATTATATTTCTATCATACTTTTTCTGTCAAAAATACGACTTTTAGATGACAAAGTTATATTCATTCATATTCTATCTCAACTACTCATAGAGAGAAAAATGTCATATTAACACGCACATAATCCCATCATTGTTTTGCAATACAATAGAGAACGGATATGAATTATTTTATATTTAAAATAATTCAGTTCATCCTATGTACTAACTACAACTAATAGTTATTTTCATGAATTTAACTTATAAACAACAATATAATATAGTATTTACCTTTTCAAGGAATTAACGAAGAAAAACAAAAGTCAAAGACTTGCAATGTAAAAAAAAAAACAACCGTTATGTATTTTTGTTAAATGAAAATAGAACAGCAGAGCATGCTGCATACTTGACAAACGTATTTACGTGCGTGTACACCTTTAACACCTACGATTTGTTGTCATTTAACCATGAAAAAGATGAAGACTAATATTTACTAAAACTTCATGCAACATGACTGAATATAGAATTATCATCAATCAATAGGTTCATGCGATAAAAAAAAAGAATTTGTTTTTTCAAATAAACAATTTACCAGTATGTAAGTTGTGAGAGGATTATCGATTGTTGTTCCTATGCTTGATGATACAATTATTGTTGATTTTATATCATCAAAAGAAATCATTTTTGTTGTTGTTATTGTTGTTGATTAATCGATTGATAATTCATCGAGAAAAAAAAAATATATTACAAAATTATTTCGCGCAATCGTGAAAATACTAATAAGTTGACTTTAGAATAAATAAATTAGATTGGATAATTTCCTGTTTCTATATGGACATGTTTAATAATTGTTTGGATTATAGAATTAGAACGAAATTACTTGATTGATATTCCTTTGAAAATCAAACTTTTAATACAGTCAATAAAAATAAAAAAGGTGTTTTAATAATCAAAAATATATTTGTATCATTTCGGATAAATAACAATAATCAATTTCAATTAAAATTTTCATTATGAACTTTTGATTAGAAAAATAATATTTTATACAAACATACTAAAAGTGTTCTACATCAACTTAGGAACTCTATGATCTTTACCCTATGAAACAAAGAGATTGTTTAATAAGCATGAATTCAACTAATCGAAGAAACATGTTCCTGTATGAATATATCCGCTTGTTATAACTTATTCATGTTTAAATAGATTACGACTATCATGTTATATTAATGGCAGTCGACTAATGAAAAGCATGTTTGCCGACTAACGACAAATATAAATATACGTTACACACTCGATGTCACCTAACCATGATAAATCAAGGATAAACAGTAAAACTCAGGGCTCGGTTTATCGCTTAAATTATTAGTTCTATTTAATTTCTTGCATTATGTACTCTGATAATTTTTGTTCTATTTAGAAAATATGTTGTTTTTGTGAGTTTTATTGATAAAAATTTTATTTTTATTTCATCATTCTTGAAAAAAAACAATAATTCATTTTATCTTTCCTGTCAAATGATTTATCACTAGACAATACGAGTTAAATAATGATAAAGTTCTAGACATTCTATTATGCAATTAATAACTAACAACGGAATCTCTTCAAGGGTCAAATCATTTTTCCAACGAATCGATCTTCATTTGGTGATTAATGGAAAAGTTTAGAATGATTTCACTTTCCAGGCTTTGGTTCTTGAGATATCGAAATTTTCTTGGGTTATTTATCTTTCACAGGTCACGCAAAAGTTTCGTCTTCAAACTTTGCACGAACAAAGTTCTCAACGGGATTAGTTCATCGAGCAAGCTGTATCTTTTCTAGTATTTCGTTTACTGAGATAATTATTCAATATACAAAATTCTCTCATGTGTAAAAGCAAAATTTGTTCTTGTATTTTTAACACTATCTAAAGGACATACTAGTTGTATGATAGACTGATTTAATTAAAAAATTTGTTAGTGTAAAGTTTGAAGTTGAAACTCTTACGAGATGTGAAGGGATGAAAAAATCCCGTAAAATTTCTATATATCTCAAGAACAAAGTCTTGGAAAATCAAATTATTCTAGAATTTTCTATTACTTATCAAATGAACATCATCTTGATCGGAAAAAACAATTTAAAACTTCGAAATATTTTCCATAATTTCTCGTCTACTAGTACGTGCTCAATAGGTTCACTAAAAACTTAATTATGTCTATTCTCTATGATTAAATCAATCGCAGCATTGAAAACTGTACGAACGTCTTAAATGTGACTGGAAGTATTATGAAAGAATCTCTATCAGTATGCATGTGTGCACTCGTACGAGTTTATGTCAGATGTGAATTTTGAATACGTGCATGTTGTTATTCTCGATAAGTTTTTGTCGCTGCTCAAGTATTGCACATTAAGCATAAGCTCAAAGTTGTCAAGGAACAATGACATCATAGAGTAAAAATAGACATTTAAAACTTACACATCAATCATTATGCGCATCAATAAAGAACTATTTTTAAACATATATTTTATGACAAAGAATTTAGAATGAATGCTATTTTAAGGATTAACATACATTTATTCTTTTTATTGTAGAAAAAGATTATTCTTCATATGCATGAATAAACATCACATCATACAGATACATTAACTTTACGTTCTATTTATGCTATTTTACAGAGTTATGTTCTTTTTTTTTTTTGATAACTTTAATATGTTATATACTTTCATTTATTAATTAGAACGAAGAAATCGCTGTAAATATGTGAGTTTACCAATATTTCGAAAATAATTTCAAATAATTTTCTTTTTTTTCATGATATTCTCTCTACTAAGACACATGATTTAAGTATATAGTGAGAATTCCTATTGCAAAATATTTATATGTAAAATTTAGATAAAATAGTTATAAAACAGTAGCTAGTGATTATAAATTTGTGCATTTATGGTATGTTACAAAGTTGTTTTTTACGAGTGTTCGTTTATAAACGAGTGCACATGAATACACATCATTTTATGGCTAAAATCTACACCACAATTTTACAGATAAGAGAACGGAAAAAATATGGAGAGCCTACAAAATCGATAATTTGAACAAGAAACATTTTTATATCATCGTAGTTTTCATCTGTTGATACTGAATACGAAAATTATAGACATCAGTAACCCGGTAGATTATTATTTATCACAAATTCTGATTGCCTCAATAATATCCATATCTGTGAACAACCAACCAATGAAGATCAATGTTGGCGACTAAGTATGGAATTATTGTGAGACTCTCTCAAAAAACGATCTTAGCCTGAAGACATTTAGTTTGCATGAAATTTTCAGAATATGTTAAGGTTATAGTGGAGACATTTTCAGGAGAAATTTAAATAACAAGAGTCAAAAGTAGCTTATATGGTAACTTAAACTTCTCTGTGGGCTTTCATTCTATAGACAGGATCGTTTTTTTTTGAAAAAGCATGCCAGGACGCAGAGCATGACTGAGTCTTTTATTTTAAACTCTTACATTTTAAGGAGATAAAATGTTCAACGTGTCAAAAAATAGTGATCTATTTATTAGAGCATTCTTTCATATAATACTAACAAAACTTAACTCAAACAAAAGTTCTGTCGAGTCCTGCATCTTGATATAGCCTTTCAAACAAAAGATAAAGCCCTGGTCTTCAATGACGCTCATTCAACAATTCTAAGATGAACGATCGAAAAAAAATATACAAACAGAGAAAAAAGCGAATAAGATTTTTCACTTTATATGTAAACAACGTAGTGCTAAATAAAAAATCATATCAAAATTCGAGTTATCTTCTCATACACTTATCTCAATTTTCATGTTTTTGATGAAACTTGATTTTTTTTGGCAGGAAGAAGGTTGAGTTTGGTTTCTAGAGTGGTGTCGTTTTTGATATACACTCGTTATTAATAATATCTTTATGCTCAAATGTTTTATAGAATTAGTAGTATATTAAAAAAGCGATTCACAGTTCTGTTCAAATAATTTTTCTATCACTAAAAAAGTGAAAGCCTGCATTTTTTGTTACAACTTTCTTTCTGCATCAGACGATAACAATAAACACGACCGATTTCTAATCATAATCAGAACTGATGACTCCATATTATAAAAAAGAAAAGCCACACTAATGATTCCGATACAGTTCTCAAAAAGAAAGACTTAATCTCGGTCCAAAATAACCGTCGTTATCATTATTTAATTATATGTCATTCTTTTAAGGACTCATTTGCTAAAGAACAATTCATTTTGAATAGGTTGTCAGTTTCGTATCAATACAATAAACGCATAATTGGGTAACACCGTAGAAAAAAGAAGTTCACAAAAATACAACTTTTATGCTATTCAAGACATATTCCCCCTTTTTGATCCGTTCTATACTTCAACAGTCTAATGACTTCGTTCAAATGTAACTATACCAATGTCATATTGAGCATTTATCTAAAATATTCCCATAGTTAACTCAACATCAGCTCTACTGGATTAATACTAAGGGGTGACAAATTACAAAAAAAAAGACTTCTTCATGTTTAGAAATAGAAGTATATGCTTTGACAGTTGACATATGTACGTCCTCTTATGAGATGACAGGTTCATATTTTCTGAATTTTGATGTTAAAAGAATATAGAACTGATGTATGTAGTTTTGGATGGGCTTAAGGAATTTATTTTTACTAGAAAAGCATATAAATTAGAAATGCATCTTCTTATTTAACACAATTCCAAACTGTAAACATTCTTTCTATACTCTATTCATATTAAAATGAATTTCCTGAATCAATCCAAAAATATAGATATTACTTCTATATACATTCTTTTCACAATAAAATGAATCCTTTGATCCTACCCAGTACCAAACTAGGAATTATATTGCTTCATTTGAATGAGTAAAAATGAATGTTAGCTACATGTCATCGATATTCAATGTAGTTGCTTGCAATGTTACTGTTTTGTTGGGATCATTCATTGAACAATAATGTACAGCAAGTTAAATTTTCTAGAAAGTATAATCTGTCATGCCCTCTGTCTTCATAACAAATAGAAAGGTAATATGATGAAATATGAAAAAAATATCACTATAGCGATCAGAATAAAATTAAAGTATACTTAGAAAGCTCCTTAACAGCAAACAGTTTCCTTATCTCTAACTAGGTGTTTTTTTTTTGTCGATGAGACTAGATCACTACTGTGATTTAAAAGAAAATATCAGATTTAATTTTAAGATAATATTTGTTTGAGATATGTTTTGTACAATTAATGAATAACAGTAAATAACATAAATAGCATCGTTTCAATGTTGTTATTATTCAATCCGAATTATAATCATAGTTAAAAATGTCTGATAGCTGAATTATACACGTGCATAGAATGATATGAGTACTAGAATGGTATTTGACTACGTTATATCCTTTATTTGAAAGCCTTTACTTGGCTGTTAGAATTCTCCTTAAACGTCTAATTCTTTACAAATATGGATATAATTAAAGGATTGATGAATGAAACCACAATTTGTAGTAAATGATAACCACTTATAAATTCTTTTTTAAAGGCGGCTTGAAGTATTTTGTTGTTCTTTAACTCAAAGAAAGTTTGTTTTTGGTAAGAGACGTCTTATTTTCTGTATTACAAATCTGTTTATTCTAATGAAGCCTATATAAATAGTTTTGCATACTTGAAATAATATAAAATGTACAAATGTAAATTTATTGTAAACACTAATTTTCTACGAAGCTTCGTTCATATAGATTATGATCAAGACTAGCTAAATAAAAAAAAATGATTCATCATCAAAAGTATATTGTTCTCAATGAACATGGTTGTTGAACGCTGTTCAACTGATGGATTCACTTCTTAAGGTGTATTCAAATTCAGGATCTAATTGATCAATCTTTTTAGAAGCCCACCGAAGCATACTTTGATGTTCTCAACCCAAGTTTCTAAACAGTATTGGATAGTTGCTCGGAAAATACGAGATACTTTTTTCCGGTTTTTTCTTTCCAATGACTAGTGCATCGTACGCATTTCTTAGATAATTAGAGTCCATCGAGTCCGGAATCAAGCCGACACCCTCTAGTTTCAGGGTATTCCTACTTGACATATATTGCGAAATAACTTCTACGTAAACTGAAATATGTACAAGAAAACCTTTTACATGCTGAAATTAATTTTACATGGCTCCAGCGCTTTTCGAATTCGCCTATTAGGTATAGAGCAGTAGAAAACATCGTCATATAGGACAAGTATTTTGTTCAATGTAGTTTCAAAGACAATCAATAACACTTCGAAATGTAGCGACACCTATTGCGTAATGAATCCAAAAAAATATTATTACCAGACTTTTTCGATACTAAACATTTTTAGTTTCTCTAATTTATTGTTCTTGAAAATTATCGTATAATAATGTAAACATAGAGGAAAATAAAATAATTCTATTGGTTTATGTTCCAGACAGGGACACTTTGACCAGTCGGAGAAAAACTTTTTTTTCATCTTCTTCTCCATTCTTATTACTATACATGTCCAATCATTTTGAATAATAAATGTGTGAATAAAAATTTCTAATACGAAATAATTCTTTATTTGACAACATTCATATTTAGACAATGAATTTCGTAGTTCTACGAGTCATTCTTGTTTTACAAATGACGACAACTATCGTCATTAGTCAACATAACAATGATAATCAAACAGGTGATGTTGAAGTTGACATTCCACTTAAGAGAAATATAACATGTTTATGTACTAACGATGAACAATGTAATTCAAATTCTGCAACATGTCAACTTACACATCGATTTCATTCATGTTATATAAGTTGGTCATTAGAACCAAATGATGAGTCAATACACGTCACTGCTGGGTATGTTATTTCATTTTTATATAGAAAAAAAACAATGAAATAATAATTTTTATAAATAGATGTATGTATAATGATTATTTCTTTATACGATTAATGTGTGGTACTAATCAAACAAATCGTTATATTGTTTGTTGTTCTCAACGTGATTATTGTAATGATCTTGATGCATATTCAAAAGAAATTCGTACAGCATTATTATCTACAGTACCATCAAGTAAATATATATATTTTTTTAATTAAATAAAGTTTAATAAATTAAATTTTTTTATATAAAATAGATCCTTTGACAACACGTCAACCTCATAATAATTTTTCAATATTAATATTAATAATGATTGTTTCAATAATTGCTGTAATTTTATTATTAAGTGGTTTATTAATTGTTTATTGTAAACAGAAAAATTCAAAAGAAAAAAATAATAATTCTAATTATTCAAAAGAAATTGCTTACAATGATGAAAATCATAAAAAAAATCTTATTCAACGTTTATTAAAATGTTTTCATCGTCGAAAAGGTTTAAAATCAAAATCAGATGAACGTATACCATCGGATCAATCATTAACTGCACTTCTCGATGAATTTTCAACAAGTACAGTTGGACCAGGTAAATAAATTAATTTAAATTTATTCGAAATTTTTATGAATAATATTAATTTTATTTTTTCAAGCACTTCCTTTATTAATGCAACGTACACTTGCAAGACAAATAACTTTAGAAGAAGTAATTGGTGCTGGTCGTTATGGTAGTGTTCATCGAGGAAAATGGCGTGAAGATTATGTTGCTGTTAAAATCTTTTCAGCAAATGATGAACGTTCATGGCTTCGAGAAATTGATATTTATCAAACTGTTTGTTTAAGACATGAAAATATTCTTGGATATATTGCAGCCGATAATAAAGTAAGTAGAAATTTGATATAGTATTAATAAAACCTTGTCTCTATCTAGGATGCGTCAACATATACTCAACTTTGGTTGGTTACTGAATATCATGAAAATGGTTCAGTTTATGATTATTTAATGACTCATACAATAACAATACCTATATTAATAAAAATGATGTTAAGTATAGCTAGTGGTCTTTGTCATTTACATATGCCCATTGATTCAACAAATGGTAAAAAAGAAAAAATAAGAGATTTGTATATTTAATATCTATTGCATTTATATTTTATTTAGGCAAAGTTGCACTTGCTCATCGTGATTTAAAAACAAAAAATATTTTAGTCAAAAAAGATTTATCATGTTGCATTGCTGACTTAGGTCTAGCTGTAAAAGAAGTTCGTTCTCGACCTCAATCAAAAAAAGATCCTTCACTTACAAATTCATCTAATCAAGAACATGTCGATATTGATATCCAAGCCAATAGTCGTGTTGGTACACAACGTAAGTAAAATTTTGAAATAAAAAATAGAAAAATGAATAATAAGTTTTACTTTTCAAGGTTATATGGCACCTGAAGTTCTTGATGGAACATTGAATGAACGTAGTTTTGAATCATTCAAAGCTGCTGATATATATGCATTAGGACTTGTCTATTGGGAATTATTACGAAGATGTCAAACAAATCCGAATGGTAAATAAGAATATATTTAGAAAGATAAAATTATTTAATTGAATTATTTAATAGAAAATGATGTTGATTCGTATCAAGTTCCATATGAAGATATTTTACCAAGTAATCCAACATTTGAACAAATGCGTGATGTTGTATGTACAAGAAAAATTCGCCCACCACCATCACCACGATGGCAATCACATCCGGTAGGAAAGTTATTTGGTTTTTTTTTTTGAAATTGAAAACTTTTTTTGTTCAATAAATTTTTGTTAAGATTCTTCGTCATTTTGTTCGTTTATGTGAAGAATTATGGACTGAAGATCCAGCATGTCGTCTTAGTAGTCTTAATGTTAAAAAACAACTTAAAAATCAAATGAGTTTAATAGAAAATAATTTATCAAATATAAATAATGAATCCCAACAACAATTAACACAAAATGATGGTCCATGGACTGCATAGTTATATATAATGATATATCTTTTCATATGTAGATATTATTTTCTCGCTTATTGTTTGTTTTGTTTTTCTTTCTTTCTCATTTCAAATCATTTTTTTTTTTCACTAGTTTTGAACAGTTCTCATACTGTTTATTTGCCATTTTTCATATGTACGTCCGTTTTGTCTTACAAACTTAAAATGTACAGTTCTGTTCTAAACGAAAAGAAAAACCAAAAAAAAAATATACTTAGCTGTCAGATGCCATTCATCAGCTGTCGGAAAGGAACGCGTCTAATTAGTTTATTCTTTTTCCTTATTCTTTTCTTTATTGTTGTTGGTGTTGTTTCAAATGTCTTCGGTATTTGCGTTTTGCTATGCGTCTATTGTATTCATTTTATTTGTCAAAAAGAAAAAAAAAAAAAAAAAACGAACAAAGAAAACGCTATCAACTATAATCGAATCTGGCAACTTTTTTGAGTGTGTTTAAAAACAAATAAAATTTATTTGTTATTCGTATAATTATATTTGTTTCAGTATTCTTGTTCTTCTTCTTTTCTTTTTTCTTTTCATTTGTCTGATTTAATAATTATGGCAACATCACAAGGAACAACATCTACAGGTGATAGTAATACGATATCAACAACACAAACAACAGTTAGTGCACCACCAACAGTAACACCATCGGTTACTGTTGTTCAACTTTTACCATTAGAACTTGTTGATAAATGTATTGGATCAAGAATTCATGTTATTATGAAATCAGATAAAGAAATTGTTGGAACTTTACTTGGATTTGATGATTATGTTAATATGGTACTTGAAGATGTAAGTTTTCTATTTTACAAAAAAACAAATTTAAATCTATTTACGAAAGAAGTACTCGAAGTGATACTTGCTGGTAAAACTCATGTTGGATTCACAACGAGGGCTTGGTAAGACTAGAAAAGTCCTTAAATGATTCGTTTCCATGAGCCTTTCGAACCGAGTTATGTCCGTTTTTTTTTCAATTTTCGATTGAGTTTTAAGTATTTACCGAAAAGTCAAAGAATGGAATTTCGCCGATGAAGGGACCGAACGACTAGTAAAATATCCCAAAAGTTTCAACCGCAACCGCAAAGGATTTTCCTTTTGTTGAGGTATTGAGTTTTCAAATAATCTTGATTTTAGTGACATACGACATTTCTTCGGATTAAAATTTTTCGAATATTCCCCAGAATTATCTATGGATGCAATTTCAAATCAAAAGTCCAATAAAAAAGGACAAAACTCGACTTCAGAGAGCCATGAGAACGACTTCTTTTAGGAGTTTTGTAGTCTTATCAAGGCCTTGTGAACCAAATATGAGCTTCAATGGCTGATGCCATTTTGGGTAGTTCTCTCAGTAGGGCATACGAAAAATAGTTGTGAAGATATTTTAATTCCTTTTAGAAAGCTTTGAAATAATGTTCTCTGCTTATGATCGGATAGTAAATGCAATACTCTATATATGTTTGTTATGATCTGTGATGATTGAATTAGATCACAGATTGTCCTCGATATGTATCCTATTCTTTATGTTCTTGTTTAACGTCTAGTCGTCTATGCATATGAGGGTATGAAAAAAAAAGGAAAAAATGTGTTTTGAGCAGCAAAAAATGAGACAATTGAGCACCAAGTCATTTCTTTATAATAAAAAACAAGAAAATAGTATTATTCTAATAGACAAAAAAAGTTAGATAATATATGTTTAATAAATTACAACAAATATGATTGCAATGAAGCATAGTAAATTTAAAAAAGCAAAACAGATTTAACTTGTTTGGATCTATCTTTTCTTCGTCGTTTACCTAAAAGTTCCGTACGAGTTTTTTCTTTTATATCATACATTTTAAATAATATGGCTAAACCAAGTGAAGATTTACATAAATCGTACTAGCTTCATCGAGAGTTTTAACAACATTCAAAACCGTATACCTTTCCCTGGACGTTTTTTATTATTTTACAAAATTTTTTACTAGTTTACCATTATCGCCTTATATATATACTTATGGCATACCAAAAGTAGTGGCAGTGACACTTTCATACCGTATAGTAGACTTAAAGAAACTTTATTTCTATAGAGTCTGATAGAGAAAGAAAAGCTCTATCTTTCTATGCTATTTGATCATACTTCAACTAATATCATAATAATAAAATTTGGCTAAGACCTGTTTTGTTCGCATGTGTCACAGTTCTATAAATGTTAGTGAATATTTATGGAATAACTGTTGATAGAAATAAGATAGAGAAGTGCAGTTTTCACCGTTGGAAAGAGGAGATGAAGATGCATTGAATTGTATATTGTAGGTTTTTCTAATATTGATTTCTGAAGTATTTTTATTAAATTTTCTAACAGTCGGAAAAATGTCTTTTTTATGAAAGAAAAAAGCAGAAAAGTGAGCTTTTTTCACAGATTTTGCTATTAAGTCATATTAGAGGCTAGACTAGAATGCATAATATTCATATCAGCCTTCCGAACATTGTAGATCTTCGATTAGTAGTTTGATTTTATACCTGATAATTGAAAATTCATTGTAAACAACATAACCAGATAAGTTTGTTCTCAAATGGATCAATAGAAAGCCTTACAAAAAACAGATTAGAAAAACCTGGAATATACGATTCGACATGTCTTCATCTCCTCTTCTCAACGGTGAAAACCGCACTTCTCTGTCTTGTTTTTATCAAAAGTTATTCAAAAAATACTCACTTGTATTTTTTAAAATGAGTATTAATACAACCAGCACATATGATAACGAAACACATCTTATTGAAATTTTATTATTATAATATTTGTTAAAGTATGATCAAATAGCATAGAAAGATAGAGCTTTTCTTTCTCTATCAGACTCTATAGAAATAAAGTTTCTTTAAGTCTACTATACGGTATGAAAGTGTCACTGCCACTACTTTTGGTATGCCCTAAGTATAAATAGCATCAGTGCTTTGTATCCCATAGTCTATGGTATCATGAGATTAATTTATATAAATTAAGCTGATCATTATTAATTAGCTGTATCTGTTCATATATGTGTACATGCTACTTAATTGGTTTGACATTTAATTAATCATTTTTATGTTCCTTTTTTCATTTGGTGCTCAATTATCTTTCTTTTCGGTGCTCATTTCACATATCGCTTATTTTAGTTCTCAATTGTCTCTTGTTTTGGTGCGCTATTAGAATGTTTGTACGCTAGTGCTCAAAAGTCATTTTTTTTGGTACTCAAAACACACCTTGCCCAAAAACAAATATGGCGATAGGAGAAGAAAAGACATATAAAAAGAAATTCATCAAGGTTTAACTTAAGTAACTTTCCGCATGTGGCACCATGTGATTTTTTTTCTATTCGGCTGTATCAAAAAAGCAACTGAAATAAATCCAAAATGCTGCATCGTACTGTGTACAGAGTCGTGAATTTGAATAAAGAAACGCATAAAAAATGTTCGATAAATGGATTCAACGAATTCCATTGAGTGTGAATAATTAGGGTGACTATTTCGAATATTTGATCAACATACCTCTGTATTTCTTTTTTGAGGTCTACCGCCAACACTAGTTGTATACTTTAGTATGTGTATAGACGGATAAGGATTAGGCATGACGTGTAGAAAGAGAACGTTAAGAACAGGATACACTTACGTGATTTAATATTACCGTCAAATATCATCACAAACAGGTTTTATAAAAAATTATATTATTGTAATATTAAGTGAAGAATAATCAAATATTAGAGAAATGTAAAGCATTGTTTTTTAGTATGAGACCATATTGAATGTTTATTTGAGCTTCTTGTAAGGAATTAAAATATCTTCCCTATTACTTTTATTGTACAGAATACTTTTTTGATCATTTTAATATTTCGATTGAAATCTATCAAAATCAAAAATATGACATAGTTTTTAATGATTATAGTTACTCAACAAAGCGAACAATTTTACCTGTGTCCTCTTAAAAGTACTTTTTAAAACAGCAATTTGATATCGATTTTCATAGAAATTAGCTTTTCAGTGGCAATACATAGCTAAGATTTCACTTATTATAATATCTCATTTTGTAGACGGTGCTCTACATTGATGTTAAGATATTCAAAACCACTAACTAACGGTTGCGCCGAAACTGCTATTTTGCTTCGTACGGACACAGTTTTGAACTTTTTCACAACATTTGATTTTAATTGTTCAATTTTGTTTCAGAGAGAAATATAGATTGACCAAATTTTGATTTCTTCAGTCTATCGGGACTAATCGTTTTGGTCACCACTTCGGTCAAAAAAACAATTTTTAGTTCTGCACTTGCACTACATAATACATGTACTACTGAACAAAGCGATACTCTTTTCTAGTAATGGCGATGCGCTCGAGACATTTTGCCCGATCCGCATGACCTCTAACATCCTTTCTCTTGGAGATTCATTCCTTTCTTTTTTTTTGATTCACTACTACTTCCTCTATTCTTCACATTCATGTGTTCAACAACTCTATTATTTACGAAAAAAAAACCATTCATTTTAGTATCAAAATTGAAATAATCGATATGCAATAATTTTTGTATAAACTTCTAGTAAGAATATGGTATATGCAGCAAGTCCTACACGATCATAGAATATATCAGTTCTAATAGAAAAGTGTTAGTCCCGATTCCGCCAGGAGTAGTATCATCTTGTTCATATCTACTTCAGGCTTTTACCAGTTGTTTTTTTAATGGTTGAAAAATGAGTGAACATTTCTTGCTAAGACTTTCGCAACATAGGTTACATTCATTGCTTTTTTTTCTTCACTAATAGAATACGGAATTGATTTGATAATTTTTCTTTTCTAGGTAACTGAATTCGAAACACTTCCTGATGGTGGTAGTCGTATAACTAAACTTGATCAAATATTATTAAATGGTAATCATGTTGCTATGCTTGTCCCCGGTGGTGAAGGTCCAAGTACAACCGGCGGAGCAGTATAAACAATTAAGAAACATTTTGAAAAAAAAAATTTGTTGTTCTAGTAGAAAAATTTGTTATAAAAAAAAAATTTTTTTTTCCATTGCTCTATAAGAAAAACTCTTGAAATGAAAAACAGAAAAGTGATCAGATATTTTCGAAAGAAAAAATCATCAATGAATTTCTTATATATTTAAGATTCTTTTCATCTTAGATTAAAAAAGAAAAGAATATTATTTGTTTCTTCTATTCAATAAATGGACAAAACATAATTTATAATGCATTTTCCATCACCATCAGCAGCATCACCATCTCAAAACCAAATATCAAATACAACAAATTCCAATAATGTTTTATTTCTTCCATCGAATACATCAAAAATGTCATTTATAATTCCAAATAATAATACTAATAACTCGATAAATAATTCTAGTCAACAAACAAATGTTTCATCATCAAATATACTTTCATCAACACCACAAACGGGAATGACAACATCAATTAATTTAAATGGTATAAATACACAAACAAATTTAACACCAAATATATCAATACCATCTGGACAAACAACGCAACAACGTTTAGCATTTCCTCAACGAACAACATCAGCAACAGCATCATCATCATCATTATCAATACCATCATTGCAATCTCAACAAATTCCACAAGAAGAATTTATGAAAATTCTTCGTGTCTTACAAGAAAATAATATGATGGAATCAGTTGAAACATTTAAAAAAGAATATCAATCATTATTTAATAAAACATCAACAACAACATCATTAAGTGAACCTTATTTTAATGCACTTGATGGTTATATATCATATGTACAAGAACAACCAGATTCGAGTCGACATGAATTTGCTCAATTAATATATCCATTATTTGTTCATATGTATTTAGATTTAATTGAAAAAGATCAACTTGAAGAAGCACAACGATTTTTTAAAACATATGTTCAAAATACAAATTTACAAGCAACAGTTTTTGCATCACATAAAGATGATCTTTTTCGTATTAAATCATTAATTACAAAAGAACAAATAGCACAAAGTGAATATGTTAAATCATTTCGTCATAATGGACGTTATTGGATTAAATTATGTAATGCATCACTTGAATTACTTGATCAATTTTTAATTAAACAACAAAAATATCCATTATTAACAAAAATTGTTCAAGCATATTTTCAAGTAAGAAATTTATTGAAATAGAATTTGATATTAAAATATACGTTACTTTTTATATCAATCGATTCCTAACATTAAACTTGATTTATGATAAAATTCTTAGACTTCTGTGATTTTAATTGACGATGTCATTAGCCTTGAAATATCAAAGACTATGAAAACGGGAAAAAAACAGATCATCTCCATCGTTCTGAACATATCTTCGTTATTTTGTTGCAGCAAGATCTTATTTGAAAGCATGCATAAAACTGTACAAAAATGTTTCGAATAGGTTTCTGAAAATGTCGAATCTTGATATCAAAGAATTAGCATTTCTAGAAAACTGCACTTTTTTCTTCGAACAATCTCGTCTTGATCATAATGAATATGATATTCTGAATGAGAACGAAGAACTGAGTTACTTATGTATATTTTAAATATCTTTGAGACATTTTTTTATCGAAAGATTTACCTCTGATTTCCCAAAGGGTTTATACAAAAAAAAAAAGGAAATTTATCAAAACAATCTTTTTATTGCTTAATCATCTTTCATTTTGTGTCTTAGTATTATTTTGAAGCCTTAAAACTCATTTTTCACTGTCAAAATCAATCTTTGTTGAAATTCATCTTTTTCATCAAGTCCTAAGAAGAGGTGAGGGTGTTACTTTACTATTACTTTATAAAATAAAGATAAACTAATCATTTATCTTAAAAAAAATAAAGATAAAGTAATGAAATAAAGGATTCTTTTTTTCGAATAAGAATGATGTTGGAAGCATAGCTCTACAGGGTAAGACTTTTTTTGGCATCCTATATCTTACCTTACAGCGATTTTCATACCATTAGCCTATCCCGTCCTATAGATTTTCTATCCCACACCCTGCCGTATTCTAAGATTTCCAAGTTTTAGCAGATATGAAAAGGCAAGTTATTTTTTTTTTTGAATTATGAAATATGTATAGTTTTATGTATATTATTTATAACTACTGAAATGTATATCAATATCATATAATAACGTAAAGCGTAAAGTAATTATTATAGAATAAGCAAAATAAATAGTCATAGGTACTATAGTTTTGAAGCAATGCTCTTCTATTATTACTATAGTGATTCGAAGGAAGATGTTATTAATTCAGGGGTTGATTTAACTGTTACATGATCGGAAAAAAAGAAACAAAAACTCACATTGATATACTGGTCGATTCTATCTGACGGCTTAGACTGGTACCGGTAAGAAAGAACTGTATCGATTTCAACTCTATCTTCTGGCTACTCATGTAGCTGAATAATTGTGCAATTACATGACAATTCAAGCTATTTCATGCATTTTAATGTAATTAATTCGCAGATAATATACTGTAGTACATTATTAACAAACATAATGCATTAAAATCTGTGTAATAGATTGCATTCCAGACATCAAAATCGAATCGAATTCGAATGAAGATTTTCTTATTTTTTTTTCGGTCTCCGTTGCATTATCATATAATTGCATCCATTATTTCCGTAGTGATTACATCGATAATCTCTTTTAAGTCAGATAGATGTCAATAGTGTCTTCGAAGTTGCTTGCCAAAATATTTCAAATATATGAACAACACCCTAATTCTACTCTAACCACTTTGCGTACCACACTTATCCTGCAGATCTCTGGCTAGGAGTGTTCTAGAGCCACAGAATTTATGTTTAGAAAGATTTTTATCATCAAATAAATGTATTTGTATTGAAAACAAGCTAACTCAGACATTATATGAACTTTTGCTTTTTTTTCTAATATTTAGCAGATTTCGGTCACAAAAATAAAGGCTGAGTAGAAATTAATATCATATTCTAAATCAACAGAACAAACGGAGGTGAATTATAAGTGTTTCAAATACTTTAGAGATCTTTTTTATTCCATCGAAAAATTCACTGGTACTCCTCTCAGAATGGTTAGGCCAAAAAATGAATTTTGCCAAGAAGAGATTTCAACAATGACAAACAGACTTCAAAGTTGTAAAACGATAGAAGAATATTTAAACAACAAAAAGAGCGTTTTCATGGAATTCATTTTTTTTTTGACACAACCATCCTGAGTTGGGGAGTATCGGTGAATTTGTCGATGAGAAAAAAAAATCTCAAAAATATTTGAAATACTTATAAGTCAACTCAGTTGCTGATGCTGATTGAGAATATTATAGCGATTTCGATTAAATAGTCATTTGTTCTAAGTAAAATCTGTTAAATACTAGTCAAAAAAAGCACATTTTTATGCTTGACAAATAATGTATCCCTTCCTTTTCTGAAACTTGTTCTCAAAATCTTGTAAACTGCAAAATTCTCTACAATATGCACAATATTGAAGTCTTTCCTCGATTAGCAATCAAGTCGAAAACTGACTTACAAGTCAAAAAAAGCCAGTTTAATAAAAGTGCAATTTTTCAGAAAACCTAATTCTTTCATATCAAGACTCAACTTTTTCAGAAACTTATTCGAGAAGTGTTTTGTTTTCGAAGCCCTCTCGTCTTTCAACGCTTATAGCTCTATCAAATCAAATTATAGAAGCCCACAATTTTTTTCATAATTCTAGTTTAATGTTGGAAATCGATTGATATTTAAAAAAAAAGTATATTCTAATTTCGATCATGAAATAGCCCTATTGACAAATGCTTGATCGACTGGTGAAATTTTTCTTAAAAATTTTATCTTTTTATTTCAGCTTGAGATTAATGATGGTAGTGCACGTAATGCTGAAACTCAACGTTTATTAAGTGGTGGTCGTCTTGGTGAAATAAAAACAGAAGATAATACTAATCGAATGTATTATGGTTTATTACGAGATCATGATCTTACAAGAATATTACAACATAAATCAATTCTTGCATCATCAACAGGTGCTGATAATGATGATGGTGGTGGTGATGATCAACCATCAACATCAAAAAATCGAAAAAAACTTAAAAAAGACTTTTTTAATCAACGACAAAGTAAAGCTTCATTAAAAGTTGATCCTAATGCACCACCACTTACACGAATACCAATTCCGGAATTAAGAGAACATGAACGAATGGATTTAATAAATACATTTCAAGGTAAAATCATTAATATTTTATTGAACGATAAATATTTTAATAATATACTTCCAAAGAAACTCATTAAAACGATTCAGTACATAAAAGAGACATAAGACTAATATTAATAGTAAATACATTTGCTATTAAAGAATCATTAGAAATATTCTAGATGATATGTTCAATAATGTGAAACATAGTAACATGATTGCTGTAATAAAATTGAGAGAGAGGACAAGATCTATATCGAATTTTAATACTTTTCTAATGACTTTTTGATCATTTGTTATTCTAAATAAAAATTGTAGGAAAGAAAATGTCAAAGGAACAATATTCAAGGATTTATAAAAGATTTTTTATGAAGAATAAAAGTTTTGTAGATCTCAATTAAGATTATGACAATTAGAGTTAGAGCTTCTATATTGGCCAGATTTCGTGGGAATAAAAAACAATCAAACAAATTGACACATAGTATACAGATAAATATTCAATAATTAATTTTAATATATAAGTGTTCAGAGACTTCATAGAAACATATATATTTGTGAAGTTGAAAAATTCAATGCTTTTATATTTTGACTCGAATTTAAAATCACAACAGTAGTGAACTTATATTTATTTCAAATTCAAAATAATTGATTCTTTTGTTTTTTCTTTTTTGCAGAAGATTATACACGAATGTTAAAAATAACACCTGATAATTTACCATCTTGTTGTTATTATACTTTATTAAATGGTTATCTTGAAATAAATTGTCTTGGTAAGTTTAGTTCACTAAACTAAAAAAAAAAGGAAAATTCTCAGTAAATATTTTTCGTATTAAAGAAATATCTGAAGATTCAACATTACTTGCTGTTGGTTGTAAAAGTTCAAGTATATATGTATATTCATTAAATCGTCAAAAATTACTAACAATGAAACTTCCTCATGAACTTGAAAGATTAGATAAATCAAATGAACATATTTATGAACAAATGATGACTAATGATGATCATAAAGATGATACAAATACAAATCATGAGTCTGACATACTTTATAATCAACGTTTATTATGTGGTCATACTGGACCAGTATATGGTTTATCAATATCACGTGAAAAATGGTTTTTACTTTCATGTTCAGAAGATTGTACTATACGTCTATGGAGTTTATTAACATGGACATGTTTAATTACATTTCGTGGTCATACACAACCTGTATTTGATGTACAATTTGGTCCATTTGGTCATTATTTTGCATCATGTTCACTTGATAAAACAGCACGTTTATGGTGTATTGAACATGCTCAAACATTACGAATATATACTGATGGTTGTAATGATATGGAAACATTATGTTTTCATCCAAATTCAAATTATATAGCCACATCATCATCAGATCGAATTTTAAAAATCTGGGATTTATTAGAATGTAAAGAAGGACAACAAATGAAACCTATTAGACAAATGTCTGGGCATAAATTAAATGTTTGTATATTAAAATTTTCCAAAGATGGTAGATATTTAATATCAGCTGGATACGATCGACAAATTATGATATGGGACTGTAGTAATGGTTCTTTAGTTACATGTTTACTTGGACATTCAGATGCAATTTTTTCTATGGTAAAATAATAGATTTGTTTATTTTTTAATGGTTATTCATTTGTAATTGATTGTTTTCTTCTATCAGCATTGATAATCGAATGAGTAGTTCCAAATAGTATAAATCCTTCTCCTAAATCTCTAGATAGTAGTAAAATAAAACCTATGTCTAGAAAAATATTCATTAATTCATTTTTAAGTAATAGTTAACTGAAAGTGCTAAGAGTTACTCGGGTAAATAATGCTCAATAAAATAAGATTTTCATTTAAAATCTTTCTAGGTGCTTATATTAACAGAAAAATAAATCTGATTGAAAAAACAAAACTGTTAACATCATCTCTGTGGGATTAAAATATGAGACTCGATAGCAATATTGGTATCATCAAAGAGAGTATTAAGCAATATATGTTTTGTTTTATGAATTCCTACCTACTTTTAATGTAAGAGATTAATTGAGATCTATTGTAGTAAGTGTGAAAAAAAAAGTCAATGGCAACTCTTTTATACTACTTATCTCACGATGATCTTTAATCTCAAGATTAATTTTAGATTATACTTTATAAAAAAAACTTAACAATATGAAAATATAATGTAAATTATTGTTTTCGATTATACTTTCGATGAAAACGAATTATTCTATAAAAAATTTTGTTTTTGAAAGATAAGATATGAGTTTTCTTTGTGATATGTGTCTACATATCTCGCTTATAACTCAAATACGAGATATGAAAATTTAGAATAATATTCATCGAGTTTGTAAAAAGATAGATGACGGAATAAGGGACGAAAAGCAACTACTTGTTAAAGAGAGCATTAAAAAGAATTTTTTTTTTCTATTTAGGATATTTCTCGTGATGGTTCAATTCTATGTACGGGTAGTGTTGATTTTTCTATACGAATTTGGAATTTTGGACAATTAATTAAAGATAAAGATGATGGAAAATTAGATACTGTTCAACGTGTTACACCATCAGCGAAATATGAACTTGTTACCTATCGTACAAAACGAACATCTACAACATTAATACATTTTACTCGTCGTAATTTACTACTGGGTTTTGGTGTATTTATCCCACCAAATGAATCAACAACTAAAGCTAAAACTTAATTATATTTGTGATAAAAAGAAAAACAAAACCAAAATCTTCGACTTTTCTCTTTGTATATTCAATGTGATAAAATAAGGACGAGAGCTAGATCAATTACAGTGAAAAATATAAAATAAAATAAAATGCGAAATCATCCGAATAGAAATCATTTAGACATATGTCTCTCATATAACACATTGTATATAAATGTTTGTTTGTTTTTATAAAACAGTATATGTTATTTCTTGTGTTTATCTATTCTTGTTCGTATATGTTGCTACTTTAATTTTTCCGTAGAATGTATATATTTATATATATGTTAGCGTCCAATCTCGGATTCAGTCCAATCTCAGATTCGCCTAGCCCAATCTCGAATTCTCACATTGGACTAGTCCAATGTTGGATAGTTCTAGTGAAAATTTTCTTCTCGATCCAACATTGGACTAGTCCAACGTGAAAATCCGAGATTGGCTTAGACGGATCTGAGATTGGACTGTATCCGACATTGGACGCTAACATATACATGAAAACAAACATCCATCGAGAGAGAAAAGAAAAAAAAAATGTTAGCCCAGAAAATTTTCTTTGTCCTTTCTTTTTATATATTTACTTAAAGAATTAAGAATGAGCGATATAAAAAAAAAAACAAGAAAACAATTTTTTTTTCTTTGTTTATTTGTATTTTAAGATTATGCCACCAAAACGATCAGCAGCTAATGCCGCAGGCGGTGGTGGTCGAAAAAAAGGTGGTGCAGCTGCTCTATTTGAAATGGCTGAACCATTTACTAATGGAACTATTTTAACAGATCTTTGTCATAAAACATGGTCAATTGGTCAATCTATTGGACAAGGTGGTTTCGGTTGTCTATATGAATGTCGTAGTACATTATCTAAAACACCAATATATGTTGTTAAAGTTGAACCAGATTCTAATGGACCACTTTTTTGTGAAATGCATTTTTATTTACAATTAGGAAAAAAAAACCTTACAAGATACATTTATTAAAGTTAATCAACTTGATCATTTAGGTGTACCACAATTAATAAGTCATGGCATGCATATTAGTTCAACAACAAAACGTCGTTATCGTTTTTTAATTATTCCATATTATAAACAAACACTTGCTAATGAACTTCAATTAACAAATAATAATATAGGTCATTGTCTTAATGAAAAACGTGTACAATCCATAGGTAAACAAATACTTGATATATTTGAATATATACATTCACATGGTTATGTACATGCTGATATAAAAGCTGAAAATATTCTTATGAATGATTCTATACATATTTATTTACTGGATTATGGTCTTAGTCGAAAAGTTTCATTACAATATGAAGAAAAAATTCAACGACGGCATGAAGGTACATTAGAATTTACATCATTAGATGTACATCGTGGTGCTGTACCATCATTTCGTGGTGATTTAGAAATTCTTTTTTATAATATGTTACATTGGCTTGGTGCACGTATACCATGGTTAAACATAAATGATGGTGCACGTGTACAACAAGCAAAAATAACAGCACGTAGTGATCCATCAGGTTTTATTCAAAGTATATTTACAAATAAAAATTCTGTAACATCAAAAATGATTGATGCATTAACACAATTTTTTCGTGAAATTATACAAATGAATTATACAGATAAAGGTGATTATCGACGTTTAAGAGAAATTATAACATGCAAATCTCGACAACGACGTTCATCTATTGGTGCTGTTTCATCACGAAAACCATTAATTGATTTAAAAAAAGAAGATCAAGAAGAAGAAGAAGAAGAAGGAAAAGAAATAAAGCCAGAACCAAAGAAAAAAACTTCACCACGTCATCCAACAACAACAACAACAACAACAGCAACAGTTAATCGAGCACGTAGTGCTTCACGTGATCGTGATCGAAGAAAAAGTCGTCATGAAACACGTTCACCATCACCACCAATTCAAATGCTTTCTGCACGTAAGCGTGCTCGTTCCAAAAACACTAACAGATACACGAAAAGAAAAATTTTCAAACGATAGCTTTGTTATTACCGGTTTTGAATAAATTCATCAAAAACAAAAAAAAGTCTCTCTAAGTAATACTTCGCGTTTGAGATAAGATAAACACGTACAGAAGCTAGAAGAATTTATTCTTACATACTGAAATTTTCAGAATTATGATTGTTTCACTAAGATTCTTAAAAAAGAATTTTATGCAAACAGTGGCTCTAAAAATTAGTCATATAGATTTCATTTTCCTAAAATTCAAAATTTCTAGAAAATCTAAAACCAATTTTTTCAACAAATAGAATGCGACAAAAAAACATATCTTTTGACTATACAGAGTAACACAGCGACTAGTTCTCTACTTTCTTCATCACATTATTTAACTAACTCACATCAAATTTATGGGAAACGTAAAAGTTTTTTTTGTCCAGCTTGTCCTTGGGAAAAAGCCAAAAAAGAATCATCGGCCATTTATTAATACCAATGCAGTTCCGTCAAAAACTATTGCCAAGAGCTCGGAAACAGCTTCGTTTGTAAAAAGAAACCAGTTGCTCTATTGATTTGTGTAATTCAAAGAAATTTTTATTTTCGTATTCTATTTGTTGAAAAAGCAGGTTTGAAGTTCTTTATAAATCCTGAATTTTGGGAATACTGTGAAGATTTTTATTTCTCTTGAATCCTTATTGAAAAAAAAAACACTATTTGCACAAAGTCCCTATTTGTTCGATTTTTCATAAATACCATGGCAAGTATAAACAGTCCAATGAAACGGACATAACTTCAGAAGAGTAATGCGTGACAACGAATCCTCCGAGATTTGTTTTACTTTCTACATCCTCTATCAATTGAGTATATGCTTCATCTGGGAATATTTTCTCTCTCATAAAATATAAGACTTTTTCAAATGAAAACAAAAACAATAAAAAAATTGCTAATTTTTTTTTGTTTTAGGAACACCAACATTAAATAAACTTAGCACTCTATCAAGTCAACCAAAAAATAAAATTTCCAATCATGATATTGAAGATGATGAAAATGATATTGATATGAATGTTATTCTTAATCCAACATTAAGCTCAACACGTATTGAACGACCACGTCGAGTGCAAGTACCTCCTTCTGTACCAGCACCACCACCTAAAATAACAAATGATTATTATAATAAAGCGATTAATCTTAATACTGATGATAAAATTTATAAAAAACAACCGATTGCATCAACAAGTGTTCGCTCAAATAATAATAATAATAATCCCAAAAATGAAAGAGAACATTCAGATATTATTGCAAAAGTTCTTGCTGGTATACCATTATCAGATAATGAAATTCGCCGAGTTATTCATCGACCTAAATAAAATTGTATAGACTTAAAAACAAAACACTTTTTGTATAGCAACGTAAAAAAAATTTTGTATAGAAATCAAAATATTATTTTTCTTCTTATACTCAGGAGTTTGACGTTTAAAACGTTATGAACAAAATAAATTTAAATGAATTGACTTCTCTCTTTTTTATTTCTTGTTCTTTATATATATATATATTTCTTATTGTACTTTGATATTTGACTTAACTAATGAAGAAGAAAATGATGTTGTAGATATTTGTTAGAATGAGTAAATTGCCGACGAGTCGGTTACCAGTAACACCAAAACATGTAACCACTACTAAATCAGGTCTTCGTCCTCCTCAACAAACTTCAACAACAACAACCTCATCTCAACAAGCGAGTCCAACTGGTGGAGATTCATCTAATAATCAATTGGCTATTGGTGATCGTGTAATTGCTAATGGAAAACCAGGAACTGTTGCATTTATTGGTCCAACAAAATTTGCTGATGGTATAATTAAAAATAAAATGATTTTGATTTAGATTTAGATTAAAAAAAAAACAATTATAATTTTTTTAAAATTTTAGGCGAATGGATTGGAATTATTCTTGATGAAACTCAAGGCAAAAATGGTGAGCAGAAGGAAAAAAAATATATAAATAATTTCATATAATATTCTTTTTGTATTTTTCAGATGGTTCATACGAAGGTACTCGCTATTTTGAAACTGAACCAAATCGTGGGTTATTCTGTCGATCGACTAAAGTACAACGCCTTACCCAAAATGGTGCTAGCAGTAATAGTGATACATCCGATCAAATAAAAGTTCAAACAACTCCATTAACTGATACCTTAAAATCATCGACTTCAATATCGAATTTAGATAAAGGTATGAACTTTATAGATGGGCTATGATAGTAAAGTATCTGGAAAAACCAGATACGGTAGTTTTCAAAAGAGTGAGTTTCATGTTGAAGAGTAGAAAAATCGTGAATAAAATAATAGATTACTGCATTTCCTAGGACCTTCTCTTTATAAGGTCATGGGCAGTCGGCGGTGACTTGAGAACTTTCTCACTTCATTTTTTAGAAACCTACTTCTCATAGCCCATCTAATAGTTTTCGATACGCAATGTGTTTCACAGAGAACTTCATTGATGTTTTGATTTTGGGTTAAGTACTTGCTTTTGATGGAAATAAAAATGTGTTGGTCTTAGATTTCTTTTTTACCAGTATTATAAAATATTATGATTGATATTTTTCTTTTTATAGGAGAAGATGCAGATACAACATTAATAAATACAACAACAGCAGCTGATACTAGTACAACTACAAATGATCAAACTGTATTAGCTGAACCATCATCTTCACAAGAACTTGTTGTAGGTGATCGAGTAGTTGTTAGTGGAACAAAACATGGTACATTAAAATATCTTGGTAAAATTCATGTTGCTGAAGGTATTTGGTGTGGTATTCAACTTGATGAACCTTTGGGTAAAAATGATGGTAGTGTTAGTGGAAAACGATATTTTACATGTCAACAACGTTATGGACTTTTTTCACCATTGGGACGTGTTGAAAAAGCAACTAATGAAATCTTACAATCACAAACTATAGCACGAAAAGCATCCGTATCATCAAGTACAAATAATAATCGTCAATTACAACGTTCAACAAGTCAAGAATCTCTTCATTCAAATTTATCAGAATTTTCAACATCATCAAATAGTATTAGTCGTATACCAACACGAACACCAGCAAAAAATCAACAACAAAAAATACCAACAAATACAAATCTTTATACAACACCAAATACAAAATCTTTATTAACACAAGCAGCTGCTACATTAGCTGCTGTAACACCATCATCAAATCAAATGTCAAATTTAGTTCAAACAATCAAAGAAAAAGATATATTTATTGAAAAATTACAATCACAACGTGAACAAGATCGTTTAGAATTTTCTCGTGCAGCACAACAAGTTGATGAAATGGAAAGTCGTTTATTAGTATTTAAACAACAATATGATATAAAAATATTAGAAAATGAAGAATTAAAAAAAGAACAATATCAAACAAAACAACGTATAGAAGATTTAGAATTTCAATTAGAAGAATATAAATTAACTGATGCTAATAAAGATCATCTAACAACATCAACTATACCTGATGGTTATCGTTTATTATCACCAAATGATATTGAAATTTATGAACAAATTAAAGAAAAACTTGTTGAACTTGAATCAATTAATCAAAAATCAACTCTTGAAAAACAAACATTACACGATGAACATCGACAAGAATTAAAACGACAATATGAATTAAATGAAAATGAATTTAAAACACGTTTTAATGAACTAGAACAAAAATATAATAGTGAATTAACAACTAGCCAAATAAATAATATTGATACAATTAAATCTGAATATGAATCAAAATTAAATGATAAAGATAAACAATTCCATGATATTATTGAACAAATTAAAAAAGAAAAACAACAAGAAATCGATCAACTTAAAACACAAATAATTGATCTTCAAAATCAAGGTATTATATCTCTTTTCTTTATTAATCTATAATTCAATCTTATAGAACAAACTAAAACAAATGCTTTATCTGATAAAGAAACTTTCTATGAACAACAACTTAAAGAACAACAATCAAAAATTGAACAATCTATCAACGAAGCACAAGAGGTATGTTTCAACAAAACAATATTCAATTCTAAGAATATACGTCATTGTCAAAAACTTTTAAATTTTCACTCTCATATCACCACCGATAAAATACTAATCTGATTCCCATCTGAGGTTCGTATTACGGATCCCAACTTAATGTCCGATAGACGTTACTGAAATAACCTTTGAGTTGCAGAGTAACTGTAAGCATCCTATACAACACATCATTACAAGAATATTCAAGAGAGAGAGAGAGAGCACAGTTTATCGAAGTACTATTTATTAATCTTTTTCATTATCTTGTCATTCTTTTTTAAAAACATAATGAGTAGCAACTTTTCTATCGCACTCTCTTAAGTACACCCGACAACATTGCTTATCACCAACTTCCCATGCAACAGCAAATATTGAACTAGAGCTCGAAAGTTCAATGATCTGCGTAGCCACGAGCTGAACATTTTGTTCAATTGCTTGCAGATATTGACAACATCGAAGTGAAATGAGATCTCTACTTTGGAATCCAAGCGATGATATGCGGTAAAGTAAAAGTTTATATTCATGAGGGAGCTGTACAAATACAAGTACAAGATATACTCTAATGGAAATATTACCCTCATAAATTCAAAATTTGAATATTCGTTTGATGCAATTCATCCTTTCAACTGCAGTAGTCATAGTCTGTTTTAATAATGAAACCGTGATATTCGCACCTCGTGCAATCAGTTATTGTCTCACACTATGATTTACTCTAATCACTCCATACCTATTCTATTTCGCATTGTTACAGGCACAGTTTTGAATTTGGTCACAAAGTTTACTGATAGTTATTATCTAATAAGAACAGAGTATTAACTTTGATTATAAACAGTAGAATTAAATATTTCTAAGTATTTTATTATTCAATGTTTAGACTCGATCTCAACTAACGACATTACAACAAGAGAAAGAAACAAGAGAAAAACAAGCTAATGATTTACTTGTTGAACTCAAACGATATCAAGAAACTATAGTTCCTGATTTAGAAAAACAAAATCAATCATTAAAAACAGAATTACAAAATCGAGGTATATATATCACAGATTTTGTTTTTGGTTGTTAATCAAAAATTTGCTTTCCTTATTTTCATAGATCAAGCAGCAAATTCTACACTTACTGAACGTGAATCTCAATACGAACAACAAATAAAAGAGTATCAAGCAAATATTACTCAAGCTATTGATGAAACAGAAAAAATTCGCAGTGAATTAAAACGAATACAAGAAGAAAATATTTCAAAAGAACAGCAAACTAATGATTTAATTAATACATTAAAACAAGATTATGAAAAACAATGTGAAAAACTTCAAAATGATTTAGTTGAATTAAATAATCGAGGTTAAATAATTTTTATTTTTATTTTCTTGAACAAAATTTTTGTTTTTCTTCTATAGAAGAAAAATTAAATACAACTCTCAATGAACGTGAATCACATTATGAACAACAACTAAAAGAATATCAAAATAAACTTGATCAATCAACACATGAAACTCAAACAATTCAATCGGAATTACTAAAATTACAAGAAGAAAAAAGTTCCAATGAGAAAAAGTCTATTGATACAATAAATACATTAAAACAAGATTATGAAAGACAATATGAAATTCTTAAAACTGAATTAACTGAATTACAAGATCGAGGTTTGATTTTTCTTTTTCGTCTATCTTTTTCTTCTATTATTATTATTATTATTATTAAAATAGATCGTACTCAAAATATGGCATTAAATGAACGTGAAACTCATTATGAAATGCAAATTAAAGAATATCAAAGTAAACGAGATCAAGCTATACGTGAAACACAAGATCTTCGAAATGAATTAACAAAATTACAAGAAGAAAAAACTTCTAATGAACAACAATTAAATGATTCAATTAATAAATTAAAACAAGATTTTGAAAAACAAATTGAATCTTTTCGAATACAAATAACCGAATTAGAAAATCAAAGTTTGTTTTCTTTTTCTCTTTCTCTGATTATTTGTTTTTGTAACTAATCCATGTTGTTTTTCATCTATAGATCGTACAAAAACAAATGAATTCAATGAAAAAGATCAACAAATTAAAGAATATCAATCTAAATTAGATCAATTAAATAGAGAAAAAAATGAATTACATCAACAAATCGAACATAGTCAACAAGAAAACGAAAGTAAAATAAATCAATTAAAAAAAGGATTCGATGAAAAACATCAAACAAATGCACAAACACAAAGTGAATTTATTCAACGTGTAAGTTTACTTTATTACAATTAGAAACAAAATATTTTATCAGTAAAATAAATGAAATGATCAGTTAATTATGAATTAGGTTTGTTAATAGATTTAGACAGTAGTAAATAAAATTTCCTACAAGTTAATTAAATCAAAGAGTCAATATAAGAATTGAAAAGCTTTATAATGTCATTCGTTTTTCTTTTGAGCCATGAGTTCAGATCCTATGTACGACATAGATATGGAAAAAAATTATGAAATCAATAGAAAACGAAAAATCTTGCCAAAAAAAAGCAATCCAAATATTTTGATGTCACGAGACTACATTTGATAATGTTGATTAAGTGAACAGTTTATTGCAAATGCAACAAAGCCAAGTTTCATGGATAGCAATGTTCGACACTAGAACCGAGACTACAAGAGAAACGTTATTCCAACCGTCACTAAAGGTTATAGTTAAATATTCTATAGTTTTAAGCGTATGATCTTAAATTATCATGCATCAAAGTTGAATTCACGAGACATGACTCAAAAAAAGTACTGATGGTCGACTAAGATAAATCATAAGACTAGCGTTGAAGAATTTTTTAGATGTAATATGAATATATTTTGGAATAATTTTCTTCCGATGGGTATTAGAACTCAAAATTTTGATCCTTCATATACTTAGTCGTAGACCAACTATTTAACTGTTATATAATGTAGGCAGTAAAAAAAAAGCGTTACTATTTATAAAGTTGAAGTTGAGTACGATGATCATAATGGTGTGCAAATGTGAAGAAAAATTCTTTTGATAAAATCTATATTTTTTTCCTTGGCCAAGTCTGAAGTTTTTACGAGTATAAAATCTGTCTTTTTACTGGTAATTATAAAAAATAAGCTGACCATTTTGTAAATATTGATAATTCAAGTACTGACTCTTCAATCTCTACAATGAACATTAATATATATATTTTTTTTCTCTTATTCTTAAGAATGAAAATTTAGCAAAAGAATATGAAAATTTAAAACAAAACAATGAAACATTAAAACAAGATTTTCAAGATTTACAAAATAAATATAATGATCTACAAAATGAATGTCAAAAATATTCAACATCAAATGAACAATTAAAAAATACAAATGATAATATTGTTAATGAAAAACAAGCTCTTATTGATCAATTAACAAAACAAATCAATGATATGAAACAAGTTCAAGTTGAACTTGTTGAAAAACAAATTAATCAACATTCAGATTTCGAACGACAATATTTAGAAGATAAAAAAAAACACGAGAAATTATTAAAAGAAAAAACTGATGAATTTGAATTAAAAATACAATCGATGAAAAGTAAGTTTTTTTCTCCATAAGAGCTGTTCGTGCAATTCCTGTGGGATTAAAATGTAACAACACGATGAAATAGGTTGACATTATAAAAGAGGAGATTCATTCACATAGATTTCAATTTGTGATTTAAATTCAAGTGTGTTTCATACTAAGATCGCAGTCTATGACAGAAGAAAAGTATTCCTTACGAGCCAGTCATCGTCTTTAATGACTGCTGAATATTAAAATATTATCTAGTACGAGATCAGAGAGGATGATGCCCATTCTAAGATCCGATTGGGCCATCGTGAAGTTTTAAGTTGTCCTTTCAAAAGGGATCATCTGGATAAAACATTGAACACTCACCTCACTACATAATTCAGTCAAATTTAGCAAAATTTTTCCAATCAGTCTCTTAAATCATCGACTCTCTACCATAACACGCTAATACGCGTGTTGGATTGTATTTCAAAAAATCAATATTTTCTAGGTGAATATCTTATTGAAACTGAAAATAGTAATCTTGAACATGAACAAGAAAAAATTCGTTTAAAACGTCAACTTCAAGAAGCACTTCATGGTAATAATTTATTTTTTAAATAATTATTTAAAAAAAAACAATTATAAATCTTCAAGGAGTTGAAAATAAAAATAATTCAAGTGCAACTGGTCATGTAAAACAACTTGAATATGAATTAACTGAAGCACGATATCAGATAGAAAAATTACAAAAACAAATTGAAATCAATGCAACTAAAGATGATCGAGCAACACTTGAAGGTCAAATCAATTTTCTCAATGATGTTATTGTTGATTTACGTAGTACTAATGAACGTTTGAAAAAAGAAATTGAATTTCAAAAAAATCCATTTGTTGGAGATGATGAATTACCTGAAAATACAATAACACGAGGAAAATCATCTGCTCCTAGACTTTATTGTAAGTTAGTTTTAGAGTTCAATTTTTCTTTATGATATTTATCTGTAAATAAATATATATATCTAGGTGACATGTGTGAAGTATTTGATCAACATGATACTGATGATTGTCCAAAACAAAGTTCAATGATAGATGATCAACTTCATAATGATCATCATTCACATGAAAGAGTAGTACAACCACCACGACAATATTGTGAAAAATGTGAAGAATTTGGTCATGATTGTAACGAAGTCGATGAAACATATTAAATTTTTACTTGATTTGTATTGAATTAAATTTTTAAAACAGTGATCAAATATTTATCAATTATTTGAACCAATGTTCTTCTTTTCTTTTTGTTTTCTCTTTCGATCTTTACCGAACTATTGAAATGTCCGGTGCTCTACTTATCTTTGTACATTAATTGAGTTATTTCTTCTTGACATTTCTTCTTCTTGTATGCATATTATCTATTCATTGTTATTCAATTTCAATCAAACAGAAGTAGCTAATTACATGGGTTCATTGTACTTTAGTTGTTTTTTTTTTCTGTCTTAAGACAATTTATGTGTGATGTGATACAAAAAAAAAAATAAAAACTAGCACTTTAGAAAACATCTGTTGTTATTGTTGCAATATTATTTTATTTGTACAACGAAGAAAAAAGATAAATAAATATATTAATAAATAGTCTTTTAAAATATGCAATAAAATTAGAAATATGATTTGTTTTGTATTTGCTGAAAACGAAGATTACCAGCGAATCATCTATTCATTGAGCTATGATCACAGCGGATGTAAGTATGAATGAAACTCGAAGATGAACCATGATCATTAGTTTTCTAATATGTCAAAAATAGAAGCCTGCGGACAGCTCTGTATCTTGAAAACTCTCGTTTGTCTCACAAGGCTCCACTCAAAAATCGTTTTTCTTGCTGAGTAAATGGTTTTCAATTGAAAGAGACATATATTGCCAGTTATTGATCTGCAAAGACTTGGACCAAATTATCAGTCATTTTTATTAATTTCAACTTTGTTTACTTGCTATAGATAATATGGATATATATTACAGAGCATGTCAATATCATCAAAAAGAATTGATAAGCTTTCTCACATTTTTTTTTGTATGGTTGATCCTAATATGTATTTTCTTATCAAGAAAATCAAAATGTCAACGCATTAGTTTCGTTCACTGACACGGTCTTTATCTTTACTAAGAATATGTTTTTAATGGATGACTTATTATATGCCAGTTCAGTGACTAGAGAGAGAAACAGAATGATTCATTACTTAAACATGAAAAGTCCGTCTACGATAAAAACTTTACTAGGAACAGAAGAAGCATGAAATTTTCAATGGTGGGGTGTCAGCTTAACTAGAGTAATAGAGCTCAAGCCAATACTTGCGATCTGTGTACATCGAGTTCTCATCGTAGCAAGGGAACGTGTGGATGTGGGTGCGGATCAGAGTCATGCACAGTAAGACTTTTTTATACCTTATACTCTACCCTATTCTATCCTACAAATTTTGTATCCTACAGTATACTATACCTTAACGTTTCCAGTTTTTGGCAAATGTGAACAGAAAGCTTTTTTTAGAATGATGAAACCAGTACAGTTTTATGTATATTATTAACATATAATAAAACGTATATCAATATTTTGCAATAAAATAAAGTATATAATAGTTACTATATTCTAGAATTATAGTATAAAATACATAATAACAATCATAATATAGTTTTCGGGTCCCGAGACCCATGATCCAGAGTTGCGATCGGTAACGGTAAACGACTGGTCTGGTCTAGTAAAGAAATTTTTAACAATCGGTGGAAGTCACTTTTCCTTACCAGTTGGTGGGGATTTTGTTGATGGTTTTTATATATTTTCTTATCGAAAAATTGAAAATAAAAGTGCTCTTTTCCACAAATCAAAAATTTATTACTGCTTTCGAAAGCCCTCTCGACGAAGAAAAATGCATCCGACTATTGTATTAAGTCTATATTCGTCATAGTTTCCAGATTATGTTCTTTCAACTAAATCTAATATGACGTCATGTTATTAAAAGAAAATTAAATAGCTGTTTTGTATTTCATGTTTTGGATAGGATTTTTGTGTTTTGTGCTTTTATAGTATATATTTTTCACAAACATAAGGCATAGAAAAGCAAATGTAGTGCGGAAGATAGATACAGTATACAGTTAGTCAAGAGTGTGAATGTATGAAGACTAGCCAAGCAAAGTCCAAAATTGATATAGAGCTTGTAGTCCTTGATGTCTTCTGTCCATTAATAGATGCCAAGAAAGAGAAAGAACAGAAAAATAAATAGTAATATGCGCTGTAGTCTTGAAGTATTGCTGCTATACCATTACTATAGTGATTTGGAAAAAGATATGACTAATCCACAAATTGATTTGACTTTTATACGGTCAGAAAGAGAAAGAATAACTCATGCCGATATAACAGTCGGTCCCACTGACGGTTTAGACCAATGCAAGTAAGGAAAAATCCTACCAATTCCAGCTCTATCTTCAGTGTGCTCATGTAGCTGAATAATGGCGCAATATCATGACAATGCGACCTATCTTATAAATTTCGATGCATTATTTTGCCCTGAAGACAATTATATACGATTGATATTTTATTTTATACTTATACTAGCTAAAGAAAAAACAATGTTCGTTTTTCAAGGAAGAAGTCACTTTTGTTCATCTTTAATCCATTATTGACATAAATAAGCATCAAATTGAGCCAAAGTAGGTAGATTTCCTGATGTTTTATAAATATTTAATCGTACAGCTCGTATCAATACAGCTTCGCCAAACAAAACAATTCGTTTATTTCCAATTGATTGTCCTTTCGCTGATGGAATTTCTATCCAACAATTTATACAATCTCCCCACATCATTAATCCATCAATAGACCATTGACGTATAGTAGCGCCAGCTGAACTTCTTAAATCTTCACGAATAACAACGCGATCAACTAATTGAGTTGATGAAAATTCTAAGATACAACTATTATTTGAACAAGTAAAATTACTTGGCAACGAATTACTATAACAATTTCGAATAAAATCACCTAATTCTTTATATCTTCTAGCATGCTTAGGATCAACTATACCATCTCGATTAACAGCTAAATCTAATACTAATTTACAATTTCGACCAACAGATGTATGATACACATGAATGAGTTCATCTAATGGTCGAATAGGAAAGTCATTTCCACCATAAAACCATCGATCACTAACTTGTAACGTTGTTGGACATTCAGGAGGTGAAAAATAATCACCATTAGGATCTTCTTGACCATTAGCATTGACAGTTAACCATGTGTCATCGAAAGCAAAACCAAATTCATTACCAATACTGCGAATACTATTATTTGTTAGACCAAATCCATTAAAAATTGATGCACTCGATTGATATTTTTCTAGTAAAGATAATATTCCATTCTTTAATGATTCTGAATAACCACCATCAAACCATATTTCTAATAATTTTCCATAATTTACCCATAATTCTTCTAATTGTTGTAAAACAATTGATTCATATGTTTGTTGATTGATTGACATTTGACCTGGAGCTAATGGTCCTGGTTGAACACGAGTATCTTGTACATTTAACCAATTATTCCATACAACTGAATAATATAATCCAGTTCTGATTTTAGCTTTTCGACACGAATGCATAAAACTTCTAACAAGATCTATACCTGATTTAGGACTGTACAAAATAGAATAATTATAAGCGATTGTTTCATTCGTCGTTAATTCAAATTGAACTTGTGTTGGCCATGTTGTAAAACCACAATTATGTTTTGCTACTAGAATAGCATATTTAGCACCAACATCCATAAATGTTTGTACCCAATTATCAGTATTTAATGTTGAAGGATTAAAAAGTTTAATATCAGGTACTAATGTTGAATTACGATTACAACCATCATATTCAACGGGTAAATATGATGCCATATTATAATGAATTAAGAAACCAATATCTGATTGTTCTAACCAATATAATTGTGCAGGAGTTGGTCGTGCGTCAAAGGTAAACGGTTTTTTCTTACATGAACGTGCTTCTATTGATATTAGATAAAAAAATATTACAATCCACAAAGGACTCATATGCTATTGATTGAAAGTTGTTGTATATCAAATGAGTGTCAACAAAACGAAAATCTAAAATAATAATAGATAGAGAAAAAAAGGCAACTGATTTGGGATTAAGATAAATTTCGTAGGAAAGACCCAAGAAGTAACTTAGTTAGCTCGTTCACGTGGTGAGAAATTTCAATATTTGATTAACAAGTTGGTCAAGTAATTTTGTTTCATAAAACAAAATTACGATATGGCGTGCATTTTAAGTTTATCCATCATTCATGAAATTACTATTGTCTTAGCTGTATTTCTCTATATACAAACATTAAGAAAAACAAATAATTTTGTCACTTGTCTCACCTTTCCCTCTAGTAATAATCGAAGAATTCATAGAAAGCTTACTAATCATTAAAACTGTAGTGCTACAATAAAGTTTAAGATCAGCATTTTTCGGAATCATATTCTCATGTAAAGATATTAATCTGTAGTATTATTTTACTGGACCTTAAAAACACTAATAGTAAAAATAATCTCGTTCTAAAAAAAGAGAAATGGAAGAAGAATCTCAAACTTATTGTTAGATATTCTTCAGTTGATCACATTTTCTTATTCGATTTAATGACTTAAAAATCTATTCAGCTTGGTTAACAGTCTATTGCTTTGCACTTGCATAAAATTGAACAATGAATTTTTCCAAAGCCATTGCATATAAAACTGACGAAATTCAATACAATGGCTGCAATCTAATATTTGATGGACGTGACATAAGAAAATCTGAAATACTAAGATAATGAATATGAATAATGTAAATACTAAAATTTATTTTTCAAAAAAAGTAAAGCTACTACAGAATGAAATGTATATTATATAGTCATTAGTTTACGGATAACTAACCATAATTGGAAAATAAGTCTTTCCAGGTACAACCTTCCATATTTTCATTGTTAAATTGTTGACTCCGAAGTCAATGACAAACATAGAGAAGAAAAAGTCATCACCATCACGAAAAATTCTATGATATTGTAAACCACAGCCATATTTTTTAGCTGGTTTAAAAGCAGGATTACAGTGTATTTGTTCCCATTCACCTGATCGAGCACTTAATGTTGGTGATCTCAATAAACCTAAGACCCAATTTTGTTCTCCTAATGTAGTATCACAATTTAGTGTACCATCTGGAGCTTCAATCAAGTGATAATAATAGTCTCCTGACTTGACCATACTACCTTCACCTCCACCAACACATAAACTTTCTGGATTCCACGTAATATTCCATCCATTACAATCCAAAGGAGAGAATATAGCATCATCAGGAAGATCATAACCAGCTACATCATAATTAACAAAATCTCGAGTACGGGCAATACCACGAGCAGCTTTATTGTTAGGTCCATCCCAACCATGAAAAGTAATATAGAACCAGCCATTTACTTTTTGAATGATTTCAGGTGTACCTTCATCATACATAGTCAATGTGCAATGCTTTCCAGTACCAGAACAGATTCTACTCCATAGTTGTCCACCTTGAACAACTGGGTTTTTTGAATTGGGTATCAATGGACCTGACATAGGATCATATCCAGCTCTTGAATAATGACAAAGAGACCAACGTCTATTATTTCCGATACACTGAGCTAAATAATGCCACCAGCCTGTTTCATTATCGTAAAAGGGAGCTCCATCAAGTGCTGCACAATTATCAAAAGTTGAGTTTCCAGGAAGTGCAACAACAGCAGGTTCTGACCATGATTTTCCAAAATCGGTCGAATTTCGAACAGCAATACGTGTTAATGGTACGATACCATTGCAAAAGTCTGGTGTAGGTGCATAAAAACCTTCTCTATAGAAGACATACCATCTTCCATCGAATGGTTTAATGTATGTACCTACATTCCACATTGCTGTAGAGCTTGAATTTGTATGAGGAGTAGGAAACACTGACGAGCTTACTAGTTCTAATCCTGCTTGTCCTGAAAAAATATCGGCTAATTTTCCATCATCTAACTCGTTTACAATTGTTTTATAATGAACGATTTCACTACAGCAATGATAAAAAACTCGAAATTCTAATCTATGTCCAATAGTACTCGAAAAGTATAAAGAAAATATTTGTGGTTGTATTTTATCATAACCAAAATCAAGTCGTGAAATATTTCTACTTGTTAATATATAATTCATATCTGCATCATTAACTTCAACAGTTAATAAGTTTAATGGATCAGCAATGTTATTATCTACTCCTAGATAAAAATCAACACGTGAAGCTGCAGTCGTAGTCCATTCCTTTGTATAAGGTCCATATGTGAGGTATCTTTCTGACGGATCTTGAGTGGTGACCACCCAAGAAGTATTATTAAAACGAGAACCTGTTTGATGGTAAGGTTGTGTACCAGGATAAAACTCAAGTTGAAGAGCGGTGACATAATAAAATAAGGATAAAACGAGCCATGTAATCGTGTATATTATCATAGCTGATTGTAATACTTATAAAGACTAGGTAAGAAATGTTCGTTTAATATTCTTTAATGGTCTGTTTGTCAAATATACGAAAATAGATGTTTATCTCTCTTACTTATTTTGGATATCTACAGGTTATTGATAAGACATGGCCTCGGTAATTTTTCTTTGTTATACAGCTTTTTCTATTATCGAATATTCAACTTAACCATATGGTCAACTGAATTCATAATTTTAGATTTTTGTTAATACTGCAAGATTTAAATCTGCTTTTTTTCTTTACCTAAAATACTTATTTCGAGTTTCTCTAGCTAATAAAGACTAATATTAATTTGTCAATGCGCAACTAATAAGACATAAGAAATCGTACTTATCATAATGCAGATCATTTTTTTATGTTATGTAAGAAATTGTCATTGACTTCGCATGTCACAAGTGTGACAATTTCTGATAAATGGAAAGCTAATGTGGATGGAGATACACTTTATTCTATGCCCTCATATATCATATAATCGTATCGTTTATATACAAAGCACACACTTATATATGCAAGTAAAAGAAGAGAGGATGAAAAGAAAAGAGATGAGGCCAAGAAGAGAGAAAATATAGAAAAAGCAATAGGTCAAGACAGCAACGTGAGGATAGAAAGGTGACAACAATATATATAATATACGAGTGAATGATAGAGAAGGATTGAATATCATACGTGAAACCCAATCAACCGGGAGCGTTACAACAAGTTCAAGATGTGTTCATTGGTTTTTTTCCGTTTGTCTATCGAAAACAGAGAATGAAAGTGAAAAAATAAAAAAATGCTATTTTGCTGAAGTATACAATTAATCGAAGACAAAAGCAATTGATGTGAACATAAATGATCTAAAATAATTAGAGATAAGTATGAATTTAATAGTCTTCATTTATTACGACCACGGTGGTCTTACGAAAAATGTTTTATAATATAAATTGAATTTCAAAGATAACGTTAGATAATGACCCAAGCATATTTTCTGTCAATATTAGTGAAACTTTCGCAAAACAAATACTTTACATGCAAACATTAACATATTAAATTTATTCAAGTCTTTTTTAATGTAGTTAATTATTTTTATAGGAATAATGAGCAAGCAAACAATGACATGTTATTCACACTATAATAAATCAATCCTCTTCTTCCATCGCACGCTTTCTCTTTTTTGATGCAGGTTCTTTTTTTGTTGACTTCTTGGAAATTGATTTTGATTTTAATGAAAAGTCTTCATCGTCGCTATTATTACTATTTCCTTTCTTCGTTGTCGTCATTTTGTTTGCGTTGTGATTCGCAAATGCTGCTCTTATCCTACAAAACATAGAATAACATTCTTCATTGAATAGATAATGAAAAAATTTGTTTTTGTTTTAACTCTACTTTGCTTGATCTACTGCTTTTAGTTTAGTAAAGTTATGTATTTCATGAATACCACCGAGCTTTTTTGTTTCAGGATGCTTCCAGAAGCAATCATAGTGATGCCAAGCCGTATTTTTATAACCTTCATCATCTTGCAACATAAGAGCCAATCGTAATTCGTTTTGTTCGATATTTTTCTTGCATTGACGACATTTTGCTCTTGACGATTTCGCGTAATCTGCTGTGCAGTCATAGCTAACACGACGACTTGCAGACTCTCCTAGTTCATTACTTTTAAATCGCTTCAACATTAGTAAATCGTATGAGTTGTAAAAAGAAGTTGTCAATTATCGTTCTTCTGAAACATAAGACATAGGTTATTACAACATATTTTCAATCTTTTCTGTTAACAAAGAATTCATTTCTTTTATTTGTCTTATAGAAACGAAAGAAAATTTTATTCTTTATTATAGGCAGTTGTACCATCATCTTCTGTGAAGCATAATTAAATGAAAAGCAAGCAACCATACTTGCCTATATTAGCAAACCGCTGTCTAACATACGGAGTGAAAATTGTGTGACTCAGATGATTGAGCAATTACAAGCGCCAGGAGCAACGTATTAGAAATTGATATAGAGAGCGTTACTTGCTGTGAAGATACCTTTAAGTTAAATAATATTCATCATATTTACTAGAGATCACAATGAACTGCGCTGAACTCGAGCCAGCCAGGTTCATCGCCTGAATTGTTTTTTATATAGAAAACTGTGAGTTAGGCCCGGCTGAGTCGATATCGTGACGGGTCGAATCTTGAATAAAATATAAAATTTTCGAAAGATATTGCGTATTGTTTTTCGCTAAATTTTTTTTTGACCATCTTATATAATTCTTTCATTCATTGTTACTTTTTCTAATTCTGGTTCTATTCCTACTGAACATTCTCAATCATCCATTTTTATTAGCACCTTTCCTTTGAGTGCCGGTGTTGATTTCTCATCACTTTGACAACAGTAGAAACAATCACGGCCTAGATCGCCTTTCTTCGGCTCAGACTATTGAGACACCTCTGATGCCCACCAGGTTAATATTTATATCTCTAGATTACTTCTGTTGGATTCAAATTTGATTTGAATTTCTTAGCATAGCAAAGTGTTCCTTCGTATTACAGTCTTTTTTCTCATATTAGTCTTACATATCAGCATATTTCAATAATAATATTCAATCGTGAAACTATATAAAAGAAAAAGACTGAAGCTGTCAAAGAACCACATTTTTATCACGATTTTTCATATGCTCAAAATTTCACGATGCACTTGTATAGGAATTCGATAGTATATGCTGAAAATAATTCTTCTATAAAGATAACATGATAAAGAGACCCTTTATGCGAGATTCAAAAAAAAGAAGAAAACTTGAACAAGTAAGATAAGAATACACATAGTGACATATCTTTTTCGTTGCAATAGAGAAGGCAAACAAATCGAGTTAATGCCTTATTCTAAAAGTGACAACAAGGAGTAAAAATTTTATTAAGTTTCTTAGAATTTACTCAGCAGACTTTTAAATATGAATTACAACTGCGTCAAATTAAAAAAATATTCGCATGGAATCAACACCTGCAGTAGTTCTCATAAACTTGATATATAACTAAAAATGTAATACAGCAAAAGACATTCTTTCATTTGTTATTCAACCACCGAACGATATGAAGACAATAATCAAGTTTCTATGCATCTTATGTATGATTGTATGTGCATGGGCTGCACCAGGTAGTTGAATAATCCGAGAGGAAGCGCAAGTACACAGTATGAGCTCATATTAAATTTTTTTCTTTTCAGCTCTGAATAAACCGAGCAATTTACATTCAGATCTTGGTGTTATTGCAGTAAGTATATGCATAGCTAATAAAGAATTAATATATTGTATTCATGTCATTTACTTTTTCTTCACAGATCAATATATGTCCAATACCGATGTGTATGCAAATACAACAACCATGTGCTAACATTCAAACAAGTTACATAACTATGAATGGCAAAAAATGTCCAATGTGTCAATATTGTGCTACACCGACGGTTGAATAACCAGAAAATTCTAATTAAATAGTGGGTTTATCTCTCATATTCATCACACGAAAAATTAATAAAGAATAATAATAAATCTATATATCACTATCTAAACACTACAACACTGATGATAAGGTGAAAGTGGTGCTCGCGAATTCAACTCATAAATAACTATAGGCATTGATAAACGACGACACTTGCACAACAAGTCAACAAACATTCTATATCACTTTTTCAATAGCTTGTTAACTTGGGGCTCGATATTTTATGTCTTACGTACATTTCGTATGTGTAGGTGTACGTAATAATAATCAGCAGAATATATAAAATAATTAGTGTAATAAGATGTTCAAACATAGACTTGAATGCATAAATGAAATAGTATGAAGCAATTAATGTACACTTATATATTGCCAACAATGATCAACTGAAAATCAAAAAGTGAAAGCTTTCTGTAATCGTATACCACTTAGATATGCTAAACAATAAGAAAATTCGTCTAATGATGGATAATGAAAATTTAACAATAAGAGCTAATACAATAATTGAAAAAATAATTGATTTAGTGATGATTTTTTTCTCTTTTTATTCTTATTACTCTCATTCAGATCACTAAGTTAAAATTTCATATTCATAGACATGAACATTGTGTTTCAGCGATAACAGTGACAGATCTTTGATGAGAGATGAAAATTTTGGCAATTCAAATATGTTGTTTGATAGAAGTACACTTCATTCTCAATCTATTTGTACTTGTCTCCGTATTTTTTTCCCTATCACAATACATGCATAATAATATACCACGAAATGATATGACATTATAATTCTTACTTGACATAGCAGTGACAGCAATAAAAATACTGTGGAAAACTTAATGTTCAACTTCTCTGCCATTCACATGATAATGTCGGCTAATCAACTTGAAATTTTTTTAGTGTGGTTGTAATATGCATAATGAAGTAACAATATACATTATTGATATAATTTATAAGACAATATTAGGACATCAATTTCTTCTTGTTAAATTCGAAAACATTCATTAAACGAGCTGGCAAATAGATCTATTCTGTGATAGTATCAGCTTTTTATGAATTTGTTTTTGCTAGAATCGATGCCATTGATAATTGTAACCGTCGGAAAAACATAGCGCTCGAATTTCTATAGTGTCTGTCACAGTCATTCAGCGTCTCGACAAAAGTCTTTCCTCGAATGTGTGCTTGTGGTAATTATGCTCTTTTTTTCACAAATCTTTTCACATAATAATTGCTGAGGCGATCATTTCGATTTAATTCATGATGGTGCAACATTGAAAAGTCACAACGTGCCTGAACAGGTTGAGGCTGACGTACGAACAATTCTAAACTTACTAACATTACATCTTAGAGATAATATTGTGTTCGCATGTGACAATGAAATCGAATATCAAGCTGAAAATTCAATGAACTTGTTAATGGTGTATTGAACACATTAAGATGTTGTGTTCAATATCCATTTAAAATGCAGACGGATAGACTTTTATATATCTAGCCTAGTTCAAAATAAAACGCCGTATTCTTAGCTTTTTCTACAAGCTATGCGTCAAAACAAGGTTTGAATACGAAGTAATAAGGGTAGTATGCGGCTACTTTGGAATGCAGTCGCTACCGCTCAGTATCATGATACCATCAATGGAACTGACTTGCAACAGGACACATTTGATCATTTCATGTGTGTAAGACAAGGTACTGCACAAGTGGCAGGATCTGTTCCAACTATATTAGCACCAGTGCATGATAATATCAGCAGTGAATATGCCATTCGTAACACTATATATCGTTTGTTTTAGCTTAAGACATCATGCCACCTATCAAATATAACACATATTCGCGTCATGGTCACTAGACGATGATTCTATCCAATTCAATGAACATGAAAAAGACTCAACAACAAAATTAACAAATGAATTTCGGAATCTTCAATTTAAAAATATAACTGTCTCACTCACTCATTGCTGTTACTCGAATGTCTTTAGCACTATAAGAATCATTCCATAAGAGTATAATTATTATGCAGCTCGTAAGAATAGTAAATCTAACGTATTCTGATTAGTAAAGAGGACCCATGACTTATATTATCGTTTAATCTGTGCCATTGTAGATAATATCTGATGAGTCATATGCCAAAGTTCGAACATATGTTGCTAACTGGATGAGTTTCAATGTGTGGTTTATTCAAGATTCAGCTGTCGTAGAGTTCAACTATATTGTTGAACCAATAAGTATACCACTTAGTTTTAATAAAGAGGATTAGCACTTGTTTCTATACAAGCATTCAAAACCAGAATATATTTTTTTGATATAGCCAGTACTGGTTGTGAGTTTCAAGCACGATAACGTAACTTATCATCATCATACAAATAAGTTTGATGACCTTGACAAGGTCGATCACAAGGTATTAAAAGTATGTCAAACGAATCTATTGAAATTTATTTGCATTAATGAATATTCAAAGGATTATTGTCATTGAATGACATGGGAGACTAAAAGCGAAGAATAGTCATTGCCGAAGGATATTTCATACTATTAAATTCACCTCAGTTACAAACCGAAGCTAAACATTTACTTTAAAATCAAGTCAATACGCTACCTTTAGTTGAATTCTCTCCTATTAAATTATCACTGATGGAATTCATCACTACATATCAAACGTAAGGTACATTCATCATAAGGAAAAAAAATGCACTTCACATTCAGCTCGCATATCTATTCACTCTTAATGGCCAGTCTGATTGAATTCAATCGATGACCCTTGATATATTGCAGTGTTTTAAACTTTATCTAATAGCACTTGAACAAGTCAGTTTGAAGTCTTATCAACTGATAGAAAATGCACGACAGGCTCAATGACAATCGCAAAAGTTCATCGAGACAATTCACAACAGAATATACTGGGGTTTATTCAATGACATTTTAATCAGTATTACATTTAAGGAAATTCGTACATGCATTACAATTTTTCAATAAATATTTATATTTGCATAGAATAATCTAACTAATTAAATCAATAAAGATAATGAACACCTAATAAACGTTGTTGTTTGTTTTTTTTCAATGTAAACACTATTATATTATCTAGAAGTATTGTTATTATCAGTTTTCAACTATTATAATATCTTTATCTTTTATTATCTGTAGATATAAGTAAATATTTTTGTTTTTGGTCAATACATCCTATTGTGTAAAAAATTGAAATAATTTTTATTCTATATACAATTTTAGAAATGATTTTTACCCCATATTATCTATAAACAAAAATCAAAAAAAAACGATAAAAAGAAAAAGAAACCAATCAAGCAAATTTACAGCAGCCCCCAGATGAATTCCTATCATTATCATTTTGCCTAGATGACGACGATGATGAGGATGATGATGATGATGATGATGGTTGAATTGAAACTTGAATGGACGATGTACGTCGTATCGATTCTTTACGGTTTGATGTTTGATCATACCCAATACTAGTTTCTTTAATTTGTCGTAGCAATGATTCATTTTGTAGAATACGTAAGATTAATTGTTTAAACATTGCTTGAATATTGTCACCACGTAATGCTGATATATTATAAATTGGCATATTATGTGATGATGCAAAATGTTCTGCACGTTGAAAAAAAATTCGTCGATAATGTACATCACAATTTGTTTCAAATAAATCAATTTTATTACAAACAAGTACAGCTTCAACATCATCTTTTCCTTTTGTTTGTAATTGTTTATACCAATAAAGTTCTGTACGTTCAAGTGAATCAATATCAGTTGAATCCGATAGTAAAAGTGCACCATGACAATTACGAAAATGATTATCACAGCATGATTCATATCGTTCCATTCCAGGTATATCAGCAAGTTGAATGATAATAACATATTTATTTTCATATAATTGATCCAAATAAAAAAAAACAAGATCAGGTCCTACAGTTGCTGAAGTATTTAAATGTACAAAGGATGATTGGGCACCATATTGTAAACAACGAGCAAGCGTTGTTTTACCAACATTAGAACCACCAAGAAGACTAAGACGAATTTTTAATGTCGGTTTATCATTCCATTCGGATGGTGTACGACCAGAACGAATATTAAATGAAAGAAATCTATTTGCTAATGAAAGTGTCTCTTGTTGAGCACAATATTCTTCAATAGCATTTTTTAAATTAAAATTATGTACAAAACGACGATCACGCAATGGTTTATTTGTCATTGGAGATGAATTATGATCGCGTAACCAACGTTGTAAAGCATATAATTCATATGAATGACCCTATATTTAGTTTAAATCAACAATATTTTCTAGTTATTCTATTTACGAAAATAAAACTTACATCTTCAATAAGTAAAACAGGATTTTGCATAATTTCTCGGGTTATTGGACAAAGGAAATCACGGGGTGGTGGTGAAGATGGTTGGCTGACCATTGTTCTTTATTTATGTTTATTGATACGGTGTCTAGAACGAAAGAATACAGAACCTACAAGGTGTTCGGTTGTTCGATACTTGACTAAAGGCATGCCGTTTTGTCATATTGCTTTTCTTTTTTTCCTCTTCGCTTTTTTCTGCTTTTAAAGAGCAATAAGAACGAAGAAAAAAAAAATTAACGAACAGAAAGAACATACGAGAAAATGGTGCAATAGGATTTCAGTTTCATGATTGTAGTCAGTCTTGTTTTAAACTTTCTCTCGTTCGTTTTTTTTTGTTATGTTTCTAACAGAAGGAATATAAGCAAAAGCTTAATATGAAGTAGAAGAGGACAAAAAAAGTGACGCAACTTTTTAATTTTATACATTTTACATTCGTTTTTTCTTTATATATATATTTTTTTTTCATCATATGATCATGATACTGATAATAATGACAGTGCGCACTCGTGAATGGGAGAAAAAAAGGCGAGAGTAGGTCGAGGATATGATAGAATACATACAAATACAGACATAAACTTACCCACATAGAGTAAGGACGTATGACAATTGTTTAATAAACACTTAACGTCATTTTTCTATGAATACATTTGATAAAGATATGATTAGGAAGAAAATGTGGATCGAATGAATTTTTTGAGAAAGGAATGTTTCTTTTTATAGTTTCTTTTTACATTTTAAATAAATATCATAACTCACGATGATTTATTTGAAGAACAGATATTCATCTGACAAAATCTAGGACATAGATAACGAACATAATCACTTTTACATTCATAATGTAGTGCGTAATCACAAATATGTGCTGGTTCTTTGTCACAATGTACTAGAATACAAAGAGATACAATATTTTTTTAAACTAAACTAATTTTACCTATTTCACAATTATTTCCACTAAATGCAGGTAGACAGACACATAAACAATTAGAATCTAAATGTCCTCCATTTTGACATTGTTTTTTATTGCAATACTCATATAAATAATCGTAAGTTTTATTATTATTTATCAAGGTTTTTGGTTCCATTTTCTTGTTTTTGTTATTTTTCATGGTTGCAATTGTTGATGACGTTGTTGATAAAGTTTTACTGATTATATGTTTTTGATTTTGTAATCGACCTTTATTTTGATTTGCTAAATTTAACATCCAAGAAAATGGTGGCATAGCTAATGTTGGTATTGGTTTTATTAAATCAAATAATTGTTCTTTTGGTTTATAATCAGTAAAATAATATGGTACAAATGATGAAGTATCATTATCATTGTTATTATTATTTAGAACATTCATAGTTAGTGTTGTTGATAACATAGGATTAAGAAAATAATCATTCATATCGAAATCTAATTCAGAATTCGTTTCTGATAAATGTTCAACACGTGTGATTGGTGGTATTGTAGTTGTATCAAATATTGACCATTCATCTTGATCTACATTTGTTAAGTCACTTGTTGACGAAATTAATGTGGAAGTACTCATTGTTATTGTTGTTGTTTTTGTTATTAAAGGAGAATTGTTAGATCCAATCAATGGTGGAATTGAAGCATCATTGAAATCCCACCAATTAAGTTGTGTATCTTGTTGAGCAACAGCTAAACCACCAGCTATTGTACTACTACCACCACCAAATGCTTCAATAAAATCAAAATGTTCCATAGATGGAATTGGAACACTTGATGATTCATATGCAATATCTGTGACTTCTGAAAATTCCGTTAATAATGTTGAAGAAGTACTAGTAATTGAAATTGTCGTTGTTGTAGTTTTGAAAACGGGAAAATCTGAATCAGGATCTTCCCATACGGCACTATTATCATCATCAATATCAACAGTTGTACTAATTGGAAGAGTAACAGCCGTAGTCGTTGTTGTAGAACTTTTAATTATTGTTGAAGAATTTTCGATGGTTTCCATTGGAGGAAATTTAATAACAGCTGGTAATTGATTATGAAAAATACCTAAATATGATATAATGATCGATATTGAAAGTATTCTTAGAAAAAAAAACCAAGAATTAGTACAAACCCATGATAAAATCAAAACTAATGCCGTTACATCTTAAATAAAATAAAAAAGTAACAAAAAACGAATTACTTATCAAAGGAAATTATTTATCATACAGAGATTCTTGACAGAAAAATGCATCTGAACCAAGTAATTTATGAAGACCACTTTTAGCATGAATTTGTGGCCATGTTGTTGAACAATCTCGTGTAATTACTATTGTGTAAAGAAAAACAACTGACTTAAACAAAAAGAAAATATATATTTCGATGATATACATACAATTATGATCATATGGATTTCGAAAGACCACACAACTTGATGGACATGGGCGAATATATTTTGATACATAATGTGGATCCAGATATTCACCACAACCAGTTGAACGAGCTGTACACGAATAGCATTGACGTAATTGACGTGGTACAGTACTCATAGGAATTAATGGTTGATCTAAATTCATTTGTTATATGTAGGTGATTAAATATAGAACAATAAGAACAATCTACATGTACTAATCCATTGCTTAATATTGATAATAAGACTCTAATCACTCAAAAACCTATACGAACTAATGTATAAAACTCACCAGTATGCATCACTATAGGAGTATTTCCTGCTAGGATGAATAATTGTTGAGGAGTAAGTGTTTGTTTAGGAGGTCGTTTCAATTCATTCTTTATTATTCCTTTACGTATCATTGATGCTTCTGGTTGTTCATAAGTACCATTATTACATAGAAAACTATCACAAAAATACGCTTGTATACCGGGAGTTAATTCATGCCATCCAGTTGACATCGGTGTCATATGACCATATGTCCATGAACATCCACGTCTTGTGAATTTATCTTCACTTCGAAATAAAACACATTGACCATTACATGGTTCCGTATAAAATTGAAGAATAGCTGTATGAAGAGGTAAATCAGATTGAACACCACCAACACATTCAGCAAGTATATTTTCTGAACATAAATAACATCGACCAGCAGCAGCGTCGACAATAATTGTTGGTATTATTAATAGGACAATAATAAAGACAAAAATTAATAAACGTATCTCAGTCACAATCATTCTTATCGAATGATATATGCCTGCATCTAGAGTACAAAGAAGACATATGTGATAAATATCTAATTGATAGCTGATGAATCTTATCTATCAACATAAACTCACGTTTTTTTATTTTTTATTCAACCTTCGTCAACTATTTTAAAAATATCCGGCCTTGTCCTAGTCTCATACATCTAAAAAATGATCGAATATATTTTTTTTTATGCATACATTGTTGCATATACTTTTATTGATTGTTACTATAGAACATAAGCTTACGATCATTTACTAATTACTGTTCAAAACGTGTTTAGATACTGAGGTCGTAATCTTTCACATAAAGAAAGAACAATAGTGAACGCTAAGCTCTTCTTCTTAGTCTTGTCTTATTTATGTAACCAACGATCAAGACACATCACCTTTCAATTTACATCTCACGTATTTGGTTACATTTACTTCTATTCTTTTAATAAGGGCTGATCCGAAGTAGTCAAAATTGATAGAGGTGTTACGATATATCGAAAGGGTATAAAGTTTTTTTTTCTAAGAGATCACGAAAACCTTTTGATTTCGCTGGCAAAACGTGTTCGAGTATCAAGCACTTCAAGATGAAAGCGGATAAGACTTCGTTCATCCCGAAAATATTACAGCTTGATGTCTCGGAATCAATTCAGTAGTGACTTCTAATATCATTACGACAGTTTATTTTGTGGCGTCTCTAGATCAAATTATCATGTTATACCTGTATCTTCTAGTGAGATAGCTAGGTTTTTATTGATGTTGTAGAGGAGTATGGGTGCAACTCGAAAAACTTGTAGTTGCAATATTGTCCGATATCGCTCATGGATTGATTTCAACACAGAAAAAATATTTTGTATTAAAGTGGTACCAGATACCTATTTCTTTCCTTCCAAGATGAAACAAACAGTTGATTTCTTTCATCCTCATTCATTTTTTAGAAACTTTACTCATTTATTGTTGCAAATTATGATGTAACAGGGTTGAATATCTGTGATGGATTAGTATTATTCGTACTCGAGAAAGTTCGTATTAGCTCAGCTTTGATTTTTTTTGCTTAAGTACGTTGATAGAGGTCGCATCATAACGATAAATAATGAATTCGATATTTTTTTTTATTATAGAAATATTTGAAGAATAGTATTCAAAAAAATTTTACATAGAAGAAAATCGTCATTTTCATAGAAATAAATATTTTATTTTTTTCGACATTTCTATTTAATTGAAACCTTTACGTTGGAGAATTTCATGACTCAAGTAAACAACACAGACGTATATAGTTTCATTTTATTTCCAACCTTGAGCATCATTCTACAAATGACGTCGGTATCAAGCGAAACAATATGGTCATCAATGATCGCTGCTCGACAGCTTTCAATGACTTATTATACACTTTCTACTTGTTTAACTGATTTCTTACATCGTTATGTTGAAATATCATTATCATCATCACCACAAACAAATAATATCTCATCTTCATTATTTCATAACCTTGATAAAACATTATTTTCTTCTTCTCTTACAACAACAAATCAATCACAACTTTTGGATGAATACTCCAATATTTTACTAAACATATTAAAGTGAGTAAAACAAAACTTATGTTTCATTTCACTCACTTGTAATCAAAAAGAAAACTCTAAATCCAAGTTTTTCGGTATGAATATCGGGTGATTAAAAAAACAACAACAAAACTTTCTTTTTATAATAAATAATTTATTTTTATCATTATAGGTAAGAAGAGTATCATCCAAAAGATGATGATATGTGTAGCTTGACGTCGGATAGTGGCCATAAGTTTGAATAGAATCAGACTTCGAGCTCTATCTGATGACGCTCATATGTCGTCATCTTGCGTGTACGGAAACCGGCTTTCAGGTAAAGAGCCGTTGATTCTGTACCGCCAGTTAATTGGTAGTATTCTATATATTTATTTCTCATAAAACAGTTTCAAATATATTTATTTAATTGTTGTAGACAAAATTCCTTACATACGAACATCATACAAAATGTTCGTCGTCTTTTTCGTCTTGATTCATTTCTTAAAGAATTATTCACTAGTGAACTTAACGAATATTGCCAATGTCAAGAATGTGATTGCATAATATCTAATAGGTAAGAAAAGAAAATAAAAGATTTCATTTTAATCTTTTTGATTATTTTTCTTTTTTCGCTTTCTTTTAGTATAACTGATGTTATTCATGATGTCGGCGAAATACGAACAACATTATTAATTGAATCTAGTCAAATATCTTGTGCATGTTTTCGATGTGGAGATCAAAATCAAACAAAAACATTAACATTTAAACAGTAAGTTACATTAATAAAAATAAAATAAAGTTTTTTTTTTAATATACTTTTTGTTATTATTGTAGATTTAGTCCTTGTCTTGCATTAATAGTAAATCGTTTAAATATAAATGCAACAGATCAATTAACTAATGCACAAGGTATAACATATGAGTTATGTTATGTTATTGAATTTGATTCATTATCACGTTCAATAATCAATGTATATTTACGTCAAGGTTGGTTTTTTTCGTTTTAAATTATTCTTCAAATTATTCTTTTGTTTTTTATTTTTGTTTAGATACAGAATTTATTAAAGTTGATGGACAAAATATATCAAGTCGATCATTAACAATAAATAGTCAAGGAAAATTTCTTACACTTTGGCTAAGTCGTTCAAGATCGATTACAATTCCTGAACCAACTGAATTACAAACAACAGTTTCACATAATGTTACATTTCTATCTCCACCACAATCAGCATCATCATCATCACAAATAACATCAAATTCTATAATCAATAATGATATATCTATTCCAATTGAAAGTAAAAATACAAATGATTTGAATGATATTCTAATATCATCAAATACTACATTATATAATAATGAATATAATGATGATGATCATTTTTGGAATTCTTTGATTGAACAATCAACACCAGTTGAAAGTGAAATAATGTCAACAACAAATAATAATGATGCTGTTAGTGATTTATATTTAACATTACTTCATTCAGCAAATAAAGATTCAACACCAATAAAAGATCGAGTTGAACATGATCGTACTGTAAATACACTTGCATCAAATATTCTTTGGCCATTAATAGTTGATCAAACAAATCGACGTAAAGAAAAAAAAACTTCAGCATCATCATCAAGAACAACAACCATACAAACATTATCATCGAATTCATCAAATGCTAGTTCAACTAGTACAAGAAATCATTCATTTAAACAATTATCATCATCAGTTAAACCTCGACGAATACACCCGTATAGAAACACATAAACATTTTTTTTAATTTAATTTTGTTTTGTTTGTATTTAAACTTGAAACAGTTGAATCATTATGTGTCTGATTAGTGTTAGAAGTATATGTATATTTAAAAAAAAACCAAACATGACTAATTTTTGTTTAAAAACAAAGATAGAAATTTAAATGTATTTGAATGAAAACAAACGAAACAAAAACGCCATTGGAAAAGGTTTGTGTTTTCAGATCATGGCCAATGTCGACGAATTATGTCAGTTTGCACGATTAGGTCAAACATTTAAAATTCAAAAATATTTGCAAACACATAGTGAGTATGTTGAAAAAAAAAGGCAAGCACGAAAAACGTTTGACCCCATGATTTCATTCCGATAGTCATCGAATATAAATCATTCATAGGTGTTGATATTAATTCATTGAATTTATATGGTGAATCAGTACTTTCGACAGCTACATATTACAATCAAATTACTACTGTTGAATATCTCTTAGTCAATAAAGCTGATCCTAAATTGTAAGTTTTATTTGTCGTACAAGTTTTGCTGTTCGCTTTGTTGATAATGATGTGAACATTTGTTTTTTTTAAGACGTCTTTCTGCTGGACATACATCTATTCATATTGCTTGTCGATCAGCTAATATATCTATTTTACATCTATTATTATCAATAAAAAACAATGAAAATAATGAAGAAGAAAAACAACAAAAAGAAGATAAACATATATATGATTGTTTACGAATACAAGATTATGCTAATTTAACACCAATACATTGGGCTGCTACACAAGAATCTGTAACAAAACGACAAAAAATTTTTGCTTATCTTGATCAACGAATGCCTGGTGTACTTGATAGTCGATATGATATTAATTGGTTTAATTCGTGGGTTAAAACACATCCATGGGTTATCGAAGAAAAATTAACAAAAAATATACTGCCAATGTAAGTCGAACACTGCACAGTTTAAGTTTTGGATTCGAGAAACTTCGAAAATTGTTTTTCACTACCATATAGACATGTGTAGAACTTATAAACTGCTTTTATGAAAGCTAATCTAGTTGACTTCTCTGGTTGGGTAAAGTTTCATATTAAGATTCGATAACTTAGTCAAGTCTCAATAGAAACCCAGTTTGTATTAAAACACTATATAGTATCTACAGGCTAGAAATCATTGAAATCGGAAAGGGACAGCTGAGGAGGTTCTCTTGTGAGAAAAATTTACTAGCCCTTACTTTGCAACATATTTATTAGAGAGACTACTAGCATTTATCTATTGATAGCATATAATGCATTTTGGCTGTATGAAAAGAGAGCCAACTTTCAGAAAAGTTAGCCCTTAATTACTTAGGTACTTGTGCTTGGTCCAATTTCTTCCATCTTATGATAAAATATAAAGCGGGATTTCATAGAACAGTGGCAATAAATAGCGACGGCTGTTGGTTTACTCTCATTCTACTCTACTTTGCATATTTTTATTACTACATATATATATATACTATTTTTGACGATATTTTATAATGAAAATGTCTCTCAGATAATTTTTTTTCTCGAAACTTGTTCATAAGTTTATACCGTGTTCATCATTTAACATACGATTAATAAACTGATTAATATGTAAAGTAAAACCACTTGTTTTTTTTATCGATGTAAGTCTGATATAGATCTCTAAATGTAGAATACTAACAGATATAGAAATACCTAATAGTTTTTATTTGACGATCAGATTTTTTTCACAGGTTTATTTTAGTTCTCCAAAACAACTTTTATCTAAACTAACAGATACTGATAAAGTCAATCGACAACATTGTGAACACAGATCATCTTTACCATTATTAAATGAGCCTACTTCAATGAATATGACTCCAAGAACATCGTTGCATGAGTATGAACGTACACCAATAACAACAGTTGTTTATGATAACGGTATTGATGAACACAAGAAACGAATTTCATCTAAAGTACGTCTTGTAAGAAGTCATTAAGAATAATTAATGGATACTAGTCATTTCTTTTTCATATAAAATAGATTGAACATGCTTCTCAAGCACCAAAATTACCACTGACACCTATAACTAGTCGTATAGTAACTTTCACTCATCATCATACTTCAAAGCATGAACATCATCCTAATGAATGTCATAAGCCACCATCAGTAAGAAACATAAACATCAAACAATAAAAATATTACCACGATATTTTTTTTTGTAATAATCTATAAAGAAACAATCATCTATTAAAAACAATATGACTCCTAATTCACAAAAAACACCTTATTTTCAACGACTTACTTCAATTGTTAAAAATTCTTTATCTCCCCTTTCTGATCGTTCAACATATCGTGCTGAAAGAGCTCATGTTATACCAACATTTAATTTTCCTCCTTCGTCCACATCTATTGAACATAAGCGACACGATTATGAAGATACTACTTCATTCATATCAAGTAAACGACCTTCTCATAATTTACTTTCAAATATTCTTCCATCATCATCATCATCATCGGAGCAAAGTAGTCAACGATCAATAAAAACATTTAGTTTCGATACATCTTATAACTTACAACATCATCATAATACAACAACAATTGAAACATATACAAAAAATATTGAATCAGAAGATGAAGATAATGATTATGAAAGTAATCAATTTGATTATTTATGCAAATCAACTTCAACTTTAGGTTTATCGTCACCCGGTGCTTATACGTATGATGTTTAGTAGTTTTTACTTTTTATTTTCTAATCAAATATGTTGTCAGATATTTTATGTTTTGTAACATACATTGATGAACAGCATTTGGGTTTTTTTCTTCTTTTTATCAGATATAAACATGATAAGAAACTTTTTTTTGTTTTAATTAAAGAATTCATTAATTGCAAAAATCATTTATTTTATTGATACCCATGAATAATCAATAGGATATTAATCATCGTCGTTCTCTATTTCGTGTTTGATATTCAACTATAGTTGTCGCTAATGCTGTTGGTTCAAGGGCCATACAAAATGGTTGACTATTTACAACGGCTTGAAAACCTATTTTAACTGCTTTCCATGTACCTTTTGCTAATTTCCATGCAATTCGACCTATCTAAAAATATGGAAAAAAATCAAGAACAAAACCGGAAAATGATTTCATAATAATACCTTTGAATGTTCATGTCTATTATTATTATTATTATTATTGTTATTTTCGACTAAATATATTGTATCATTTTCACTTCTTCCAACTCTATGTCGACGACGAAGTTTCATAGGCACAATTTAAATGCTAGGTCAATAAAAGGATATCATGTGAAAAACAACATTATACAGAACACAAAAAAAGGTGAGAATAAAAACGAAAAAGGAAAGAGAACAATCTATTTCACTATTAGTTTATGATTATCAATATCATGTAGGTCAGTAAGACTGTTTCGTATAAAATCAGGCACAACAGCTGAATATAAATGTGAATTTTTTGATAATTCATCTTCACGAAAATTAAATAATGGTGGTAAATTACGTTTATTTGGTAATAAAATAGAATGTTGTTTTAATTCAGAAAAAAATTCCGATGCAAGTGCTGCTTGACATGTTAAACGTTCATTTGGTTTATATTTTAATAATTGTTCAAGTAAAATAAATGCTGATTCTTGTGTACGTTCAGGTAAATAACCACGTAATGTACGTGGTGTGAATGTAATTACAGTTAAATCAACTGAACCTGTATAACGTGGATTCATTTCACGTAATTCATCTCGTGTTGGAATACCAATTATTTTTATTATGCGATACATTTGATCACTTGAATCAATACCACGAAATATAGCATAACCATTGAGAAATTCAGCTAAACAACAACCTGCTGACCATATATCAACAGCTGTTGTGTATTCAGTACAACCAAGTAAAAGTTCTGGAGCTCTAATTTGTTAGCAATAAATAAAGTAAGATGCATACATCTTTTGCTCTCGAATAAGAGAACTTTCTTTAAACTTTGGGAACGAATTTTTTGAAAACTTAGCAAAAGATGAGAGGAGTTCGATATGTAGCTATGTAAACCATAAATCATCGTAAACATTTGTGCTGTGAGAGAAACTAATTCGACAACGAAATCTTAATAAGTTAAAAGTGAAGCGGTAAACTGTTTTACAACATGGGAAGAGTTATAATCGACTGCCTGACAGGTGTCATCCTTTTATAATATCACTAACGTTCAGTAGAAGATGTTTGGTGGATTGATTCGACGAAAGTACGAGACAACCACGAAAACACTGAGACAAAACTGTTTAATGAACGAAGTGGACACATATCCCTGATGAAGATATGGCATCAACTCGAAAGGATTATTTATGGAAATATTTAGCTCTATGGAATGCCAAGGTTAGCATGTAGATGCTGAAGGATGTGAGCATCAAGGAGTGTATCAAACACAAAGGGCAAAAACTATAATAGAATAATGCTCATCAGCAGAACCTCTAACGAATTATTCAGAAAGATGATTCGCCGATAGCCACAAAATTTAAGAATTGATGTTAAACGAATTTCGAAAAAAAAATAGAAAATCATGTTATATGGTAGTTTAGGTTTCATGCCCCTAGAGAACTGGTATTCATTCAAGAGAATATCGACGGTCATTACTATTTTCAAGCCATTGCAAATCGTCATCTCATCGGCTAATCCAGAAAGTAATTCCGCCTATCATTGGGATTCAAGCAATGCAATCATTTTTACTTTACTATTCGAAATTATCAGTTGATTCTCGAACACTTCGAATATCAATCCAATCGGAAATCTCTAGTCAATCTATTCATGTCACGTTCAGCAGCGAAAACTGGGAAATTTCGATGAACTGAACTTGTTTCTACATGAGGAGTGTGATACAATCAGCTTGGTCATTCTAAATCATTTAGTAAAATCAATAAAATCATAATAGACTAGCTTTAATTAATTCGTAGGCAAGAAGAATCACATATTAATTGTAGTACTTTTGTACTTTGTACTATGACTTATTTGTGAATATGTTTGGTTTCCATATCTATTGTATCCGCCCTGAGAAGTAGTTCAAATGCTAAGGGCAAAGATTTTTGCACTTTACTGTGTATAATCAAATACTTTCAAAATGAAGTATTCACATACCTATAATAGCGAGTACAAACCTAGAAAAAACAAGAAGATAAATGGTTGTTTTTGTTTTGAAAATTTCGATCAATTTTTAATTTATTTTTACATATGAAACTGATTTTTCATTTTTATTTAATTTTTTTGCACTACCAAGATCACAAATTTTCAATATTCCTGCTTCATAATCAACAATCATATTAGCTGGTTTAACATCTCGATGTGCCTATGTAAAACAAGAAAAAAGAATCTAATTTAAACAAAAAGTTTATCTATACAAATACCTACTTACAACGCCGTGTATATGAAGATATCCAAGACCTCGTAACATTTGATAACAAAATAATTTAATATAAAATAATGGAAGTATTTTATGATTATGTCGATAATTTGATATTAATCGATGAGCACTCATTGGCATATATTCCATAATAAGACATAAAATATCTTTTATGGATGATGAATGAAAAAAATATTTTAATCGAACTATATTTGGATGAATCATTGTTTTAAGTATATCTAATTCTCGAGATTTAAATTTTTCTTCAATTTCAACTTCTTTTATAGCAACGATTTCTTGTGTTGTGATTAATTTCGCTTTGTAAACTTTTCTATTCAAGACAGATGTATAAATTTATTATGAAGAAAAATATCTTAATAGAAAACAATATGGATAGATAGAGATATATCCGCCGTTCATTAATTGAAAATCCGAGAAATTCAAGTGGGATTCATTGCTTGAAGCTCCTAAATAGGATTGTATACGTTAATCTTTCTGACTCATTCACTGAGGTTGTATCCCTGTGTTTCGATCCACTCTCTTGAATTTTACTTCAATAGCTGTTGAGTTTTGGATTTCTGGATGCTAGGTACTGCTAGTCAAATATAACTTAACAGGGCATAAAAGTTTAGCACTTCATGTAATTGAGTTTTAATTAATTAGATTTTTTATAAAAACTAAACTGGTTGTGATTTTACTGGAGTGTCTAGTTGATTTTAGAATACTGATTATCTAACTGAATCAATAACAAACATTATTTATGATTAAAAGATCACTTCAAAATTTGTCTTGAATATCAATAACCTCGCTGATTCATAACCTTTTTGAGTTCAGACGATGCAACTTTGCATCCTAGAAATTGAGACTATGAAGAAGCCAAATTAAAGAAGAGATAATTCTTATTCATGTATAGAAAGATACATGAGATGATTATGCATTATAAATTGTTTCAAAGATTACTGCATTCTGCAATTCTTTTGTATAGTACCTTTCATGATTCTTTCGAAACCAATATAGGACTTTAAGTGTTAATATTATCGAGTAGAATTTATATTTCACTTTGTCAATTCTACTCATTCAAACACTAATTTTTAATGTTTGTTTTATTATTTTTCATCTTTCTTAGTTCGATTTATTCGCTAGGTTTTCAGTAACTAACACAATCTAATTCAAATTCTCATATCACAAAATAATTTTAATACTAATTCGATATTCTTACTTTAAAACAATTTTCATAGGAACAAATTACATGCTCAGTATTTTGTTTGTAAACGCTTAGTATAATTTGGTCAATACTTTATACAAATTATCAGAAAACAAATCCAACTATCAGTATAAAATTAAATTATCAGTAACTAATTCAGTTTGCTCATTTAAAAATTCATTTGCTCATTAAATGAATATTACTTTTATCATTAATTGAACCATTTTGTTTTTTTTTATAGAGGAATAGAAGAATGGTTCCACGTCAATTAGGTTGATATTGTAAACTTTGTGATTTTTTGTGAAAGTGAGTTCAGCATATTCAATGACAATAACCAATGAAAGTAGAAAAGAAGAGAGCAAGAAGAACAAGAGAGTATGTGTAATAAGAGCATACAGGAATATATCACTGCACGAAAATATATCAAAAAACGAAACGAAATAATGAGTGTATGACATATGAGAACATTTCAGAATACAACCAGTAATTGATCTGTTGTAGTTGGTGGAGAAACAGACAATGTGATGTAATCACGTATTTGGACAAATCCTTAACAGACATCATCAATCAATAGATTTAGTATAATATACAGTCTAAGATAAATGTTTAACAAATATTGTACGAGCAAACAAGAATAAAATAATATTTTATTTTATTTTTAACTTTGTTTTATTCTTATTTGCTCGTTCAATATTTGCTGAACATTTATCTTAGACTGTTTATTATAATAAATTCTATTGACAGATGATGTTAACATAGTTAACCAAACGTCTGGAAATAAAATCAACTGCTTAAATCGTGAATAACCATTTTTCTATTTTGCTTACAAGAAGAACTAATTGAATAGTCAACAATAAATCATAATGTTATATAAATGTTAAAAATTTTCAAAAAATTTAAGTGTTAACATGCCATCGATACGATAATTAGGTTAAAAAAAAGCATCGTGGTAGACCATCGGAATCTAAGAAAGCACTACTAATGCAATAAACTCTAAGTTCTGAATCTTTTTAAATTAATTATTGAGCCTTTTTGAAATGATTACTGACCGCATAATAAAAGATATACTGAGCAATAAAATACAAGAAAATTTTAATTTTGATATAGAAAAATTTCTATACCCAAATGTACCCTGACCAATTTTTTCTCGTTCACCAATCTGTAATTCAACTGCATAATTCAGTGAACTATTAATACTTGTCGTTGTTGATAATGGTAATGGTGTATCAACTTTATAAGCAAGAACCTTAATTGGATATGAGCCACTCAATAAATCACTTCCATATGATCCTCCACCTTCTTCAATAATATCCATTTCATGTACACTATTACTAATATCTGTTTGTGAGATATTTGATGTTAATATATATCGTTGTGACATTGCTATTATTATATGATTTATTATTAAGGTACAAAAGGTACTCGCCGCCGCATATTTTTCTTTTTTTGGCAAGCGTAAATATTAAATTTAGAAAAACATAAAAGAAAATAAAATACACACGCGCTTAAATTTTATTTGATTACTATACAAAAAGATGTATTCTTTATAAATTTTTATCAATTTATTCAGCGTAATATAAAAAAATTAGAATAATCTATTCAACTATGACAAAAACTTATTCGTGATGTTAAGCATGCGTAGAAGAAAATAAAATTAAAATAAGTTGAAAATCATCGAAGAGAAAAATATATTAAAAGTAATAAAAAAAAATAAACAAAATTATTTCAAAGTTTTCTTTTGTATTTGATCAATATAATTTTGATCAAAATAAACAATTGTTATTGTTATATCATCCCGTATGGAGCGTGGATGAGGGAATGTTAATACATCTGATAAAAGTTTACTATCGAATTGATCTTGCGATGTATAAGCGAGTGCATGACGAATTAAATGAGTTGCAGAATTTTGATCAATTGGTTGATTTTTAATTGCTTGTTGTCGTTCATATAATAATTTACTTATTGTCTTTAAGTTAATTGACGATTTATTATTTTCAGTTTTATTTATAACAAAACGATCAAAACTTCGTATACCTTTTTGATGATTAAATATAAGTTCGACAACTTTTTCAGGTGATAATAAATCCCAAACACCATCTGTAGCTAACACAAGAAATTTATCTTTCTTCGTTAATTTATGTTTTACTATTTCAGGTCGAGCAGTTAAATATGGCGGTGTTATATAAAATTGTGGTATCGCATTGCTTTTTTTATAATATGGTTGTAAGTATTCTTGAAGATAATTTCTTGGCCATTTAAAACGTATATCACCAAATGCACGAGATGGTATTAATAAACCGAGTAAACGATCATCGCGAATAACTGAATTATGTTCATTTAATGGATGCTCAGATAAAACTCGTTTGATTTCAACTTTATTATTTATATTATGAATATTTGACAAAGGAATTGCAGATGAATTACCATCATCATCTATAGTACCTGCGAAACCGAAAAAAAAACTCTGTTAGCTCAATCTCTGCTGGGTTAAAATATGCAACATGATGTAGCTATTGTTGCTAATCACAGGGAGATTGTTTTAGTTTACATTTAATGGGACACATTTCTCCATTCTCTTTTTACATAATCTTCCATAAATACAGTAAGGCAGTAGTTAATATATTGAAACAAGACACTATCGATGGACGATCTGCAACCGTATATCGACAACGTCGGTCATAGTTTGAAAAGAGTGTCAAATTCTACCCTATATACAGTCCTGGACAAAAGTAGCTATCCCTAATGAAGTGCTACTATTCTTTACGATATTGTATTAATATATTGTGATCATGCGAGCAATAATAAACTCTGATCAAAAGCACTGAATCGCTCTTCATGGATACACATGTAGAAGAAGATATGATCTAGCTAACATGTTCTTTTTTGATAACCTCATCTCAATCATGTTGACACAAATGTTTCTAGCCAAACTCTCATTCGAAAGTTCGGTATTGTAGCTAACTTTAGTTCAAACTTCGTTAGAAATCATTTTAAAATAACTGAAATATTTTCTTCTCACTACGAATATTTGTTGAAGAGCAAATGCTTAGTTTTTGGTAAGATCCATCTTTCCCATGATGACTTTTATCAATTCTTTTGAAAATTTCACAGATCTTGACTATGTGTCACAGGCTTTGATGATGAGATATAGGATTGTCTTTAATGCTAGAAAAAAAAACAGTAGCAACTCGTGGGAAAATAAAACGGCAAACCAAAGCTTTTTGAGCATATATGTTGTTACTGAGCATGTTTTTTTTAACAAGGGAAAGAGCATATGCGAATCATAACTTCAGTACATTTGAACTGATAGAGAGTGATCTAATGCTGACGATCAGCTTTTAGTGTTGTACGTAGGCACTTAAAATATTAATTCTATATCATGAAAAATAGCAACGTTTCATGGTAGGTGGCTACTTTTGCCCAGGATTGTACTTCAACATTCTCTTTAGATTGAATTTCGTAAAAAATTAATATAGAATATTGATATATTCTTGAAATGATTTACCAAGAATAGCACGTGCATCACCACAATTAGCAACATAAAGATCTGTATCTTTGATTAATGCAACACATGCACATGAACCAGCAAGACAAATTTGTAATAAATCTTTATTAATTTCGAGTGTATCAACTGGTATTGCTTCAGCACATATATCTCGATCTAATTTAATAAACGCACTTTCTAAAGCACCAGTTATATCTGTATAATCACTATCAAATGTTGTATAGACTTCTTCAATATGTTTTAATAAATTAATTTGATGAATTTCTTTTATTTTGGAATTTCTCATATCTTTATATGGATTATAATAGGAATGTAAAAGTAATGATGATACATTACGATGATCATGACTCGGCATTGTTCTTGCTTGTTGCATTATTGTTTCTAAATCATTAGGTGGACGTAAAGAAACTGCAATATATTGGAAAAGACGTTGATTCACAGCATCAGAGCACCAAGGTCCACCATGACCATCAAATACTCCGAATAGATACATGTTTGAATCATTGGAACGGATACGAGCTTGAGCTTGTCGATCCTCTAAGAAAATGGATGATAGTTATCAATCTCTTTATTTTATCTAAATATTATTCAAGAAAAATAAATAATACACACAATATATACGATTTTTTAGATAAAAATATTGAAAAATTAGGTTGTGTCTGATGCATAGAACGATTCGTTTTTTCTTTTATAAATAAATTATACTTCAGATGTAAGTAATGATGTAGCCAAGAAGTAGAACTAAGCTTTCCCCCATAAATAGATGTCACAACAGCTAAACTACCACAAGTCTTCTTCTATCAGACAGCGCCTAACTATCTGAGCTCCAAATTGTCTCAATCCTTGTTCCATCACAAGATATACAATCAAATATGCATCATTATTAGAAAAATAAACCTTCGAATGAACTACGCTTCCACTAGACGTGTGCACAATTGACATTTTTGGAATCGAAATCATTCGTTCAAAATTACGAATATAATATCACCGAAAACAACTACAACAACATTGGCATGCGGCAATGAATAAGGAATGAACAGAAATCACAAAAATCTTTCGAATCACGAACGACAAAAATAATATTGTTGAACAACAAGCACATAATGAATCCAATTTTCATAATGACTATTTTTTCTGCACATTTGCAAGTTTGACTAAAAAAGCAGTTGTAAATTTATACAAATGTATTCTTCAATTCAAAAGTATCGTTTTCCTTGTAAGAGATAGTCATTTTCTTAAATATTGTTGAAATAAATTTCTAAGTGATTAATTCAATGTTTTGTAAAGAGATTAAAAAAAAATTATCATATGTCATAAAATGATTTCGATTCAAATATTCTTGTACGTTAGAATCAGAATTGGCAGATCTGTGCATTTTTTTCATTGGAATAATCCATTGCCCTAGTTATCGCTCTGAGAATATTGAGACATTGATATTGTGTATTTGATGTTGCAAGAAAATCATTTTTTCATTATTAGAAAATATTCATTATTTGCATTATTTTTGTTATTTGTCAGATTGATTCTTTTATAACTAATTCAAAAGCAATTAATGACTGTATCATAAAACTTTTTAGGAGGCACGACGTCTATATTCCAATTTTAATGAAATGGTCAACCTGCAAAATATCAAAAATTCTTCGTACAATCAATATTACTATTTGAAGGAATCTCTTCTTTTTTTGTTTAATGAACCTCAACGCATATTCTTCATTGTTAATTATTATATCGTGAAAAATAATAATGAAACATTTTTAACTTTCTTATATAATCAATAGAAATATATTATTTCTACTCCAACCAAAGAGAATTTAGAGAGTATAATTAAATATTTTATAGATAAGTGTATATAATCTGTCAAATTGATATTGTGCTTTTTATTTCTTTTGTAACAAAATGATTATATCAACATACCCGAAGGGTTATTAGCACCGAGATAATTAACCTCATAATAATTCACTGGACAATTGGCTTCCAGATCAATACTAGCTTCATGTGTTTGTAAAATTTTTGTTGCCTCTTGAGATGAAAGTCGTTGCTCTTCTTCAACTGTTTCATCAAATAAATTTCCTTCAATTGAATCATTATGATAATTTGCTAAAGAAATGATTTGTTTTTTATAAAATGATAATAAATAAGATGAATATTTCGAACACAAAGATCTATTATTTAATAAGACATGTCGAATCATTTCATCTTTAAAAGAAAAACATAGAAAAAACATTTAGGTTTTGTTTTTTTCTCTAACATCACGAAACACAACAAAAGAAGAACAAAAAAAAACAGACAAAAAGGAAGTTTTATTTGCAGAAAACTTTTCTATATATATCCATCATCAATTTAACCTTTTCTCTATCTGTTACTTGTATTGAATCATCTTCATCATCATTATTTAATCCATTTAAAGAAATTTTTTTTTGAAAATTTTTATAAATCATTTTTGATGGTTTACGTATACGTGCTGATGCATGAAATTCTTTAGCTCCTGTTTCCCGTAATATTGCTTCAAGATTTGTTACATTTATACCACAACCAGGTAATATAATAATACGATTTTGTGAATAATTTATCATTTGACGTATACATTTTCGTCCATAATATGCATTTGCTTCTTGTCCACTTGTTAAAATACGTTGAAAACCAAGTTCAATTAATTGATCAATACCAATTTCCCATTTAGAAATAAAATCAAAAGCACGATGAAATGTTAATGATATATCTTTTGGAATTAATTGTATTAAACGTTTTAAACTATTAATATCAATTGTTCCATCAGAATTAAGTGTACCTAATACAAAACCATTTATTTGTTGATTTGATTCTATAAATAAACGAATTTCTTCTTCCATAACACTTAAATCATTATCATCATAAATAAAATCTCCTGGACGACAACGTATCATTATAAATATAATTAATTCTGATGATAAACGACGACGAATTAATCTTAATAAACCAAGTGATGGTGTTAAACCACCTTGTTCCAATGAACTACATAATTCTATACGTTGAGCACCACCTTGTACAGCTGCTAAAGCTGATTCAAAACTATCAACACACACTTCCATTTAAAATAAAAAAAAGACCTTTTTTCTGTTGAATATAATAAAAACAAAAAATGACAAGCAAACAAAAAAAACGAAAAGAATATTATAAAAAAAAAAGAAGAATCAATGGAAAATTTTGATTTTAACGAAATAATTCTTTGCCACGATGATTAAATGTCATAAATGATGGACGATTACCAACTGTATCCCAAGTTTTATTTTGCCACTCAGCTGTAATAAGTATTGGTTTAAATTTACCAAATAATTGTACTGTACCAATACAACAAGCAAGAAAAGCAATTAATGTTTGAACAATAATATCTGTTGGTAAACGTTCAAATTGTTGTTCAGTAAGACGTACGTATACACGATGTTGAGCTGCTGAATAACCGGCGTGTGCAAGAGCAAATAAACCGATTATTAAAAGTATTTTTTGACCCATCAAATGATAGTTCAATTCGCAAATGAGATAAATTCTGATGACTATCTTTTTTTTTTCTTTGATGTACACTTCGGAGGCGAGAAAACTTGTTTTGTTATTGGTTTAAAACGAGAACGAATCAAATATTCGTCGGTTTAACAAGAAGAAAGAAAATTAATCTACGAAAGCATTAAAGATATTTTATTTGATATCTTTGAACAAAAAAAATTCACAATGCAAAGAAGAGTAAATTATGCAAAATTAGAGTTTCGTTTGGTTTTTTTTAACCTTATTAAAATTTCTAATCTATAGGTTAATGATGTATCGACCTTGGAGCAATTACAATCTGTTGACGATTATTTTCCTTTATTTCTTGAACAAACTCTTCAACTTTATGCTTTACGAATGAAAGATAATCAAGATCAAGCTGATACTGTGGTAAGTAGAAAGCAAAGTTTCTTTTTATTGTATTATGTAAGATGTTAAGTATCAATGTCTTGAATGAAGGAGACATTTTAGAAACTGTTGAATGATTCGTCCATGCAGAATAATATCGAGATTCGAGTTTCACGATTATATAGAAGACACTTCCATGCATATATTGATGTAGAACAGCTGTCCTCAGATTTCTGAAATTACTGACACATCTTAGAAATTCGCAGAAAAGTTAGGAAACTTCTACAATTTCTTTAGTATCGACAGAGTTAAATCAAGTGATAAGTCTAGAAATAAAGAAGTTCATGTCATTTGAAGATATAGACCTTCTGTACTTTCAATGAAATAGTATGATATATTTATCATTAGTAGATAGAGATTTTCTCCATTGTTTAAATTCGTTTTGAGTCTATAAGGTAAAACTAGAAAAAGCATAAAAGGACTCATGTCTATGGACCTTTGAAGCCGAATTATGGCTGTTTTACTGAGCTTTCGATCTTTTTTTTAGACACTTACTAAAAATTCAAACAACGGAATTTCAATTTGAAATTCAGCCCATCAATAGATCTCATACTCCTTAGAATATACAACAAATAGTCGTTTGCAATAGATATGTCATTAAAATCGAGTTTATTCGAAAATGAAATATTTCAACAAAGAAAAAGTCTTTTCGGCTGAAACTTTTAGGATATTCTAATGGTCATGAGATTTATCTATGAACTGAATTTCAAATCGAAGTTTTTTCAGTACAGACCTAAAAATGAATCGAAATTTCACATAAATAGTCTTAACTCCGCTCCAAACGCCCATGGATACAAACCTTTTCAGACTTTCTCTAGTCTTACTAACACTACCTCGTAAGCTAAATATGAGTTCAAACGGTGAATTACAGTTAAACTAATATTCTCATCAGTGTAAACTTCCTAAACACATTTTTTGAAAAATTTCATGTATCAATATTTTGATATTATTTAGCTTGACAAATAAATACATTCCTTGGTTCCATCTTTGTAATAAAAATTCATTATATAAAAAAGCCAACCGTATTTTCATTATTAAATGTGAAAAAATGTACAATTTCTTTTTTTTTTTTATTTAGGCTGATCGTTTATCTGATCGCGATATTCTTGTCGATTCAGTACATATATTTCAAAATTGTAATATAGCATTACTTGGTGGTAATAATGATGAATGTGTAGCTGTATCAAATATATATCCATATGGTCCCGGTATGTTTATTGAAAAGTTTATTTTTGATTTATTAAAAGAATAATTGCAATAGTAATAAGAATAAAAACATAGATTAAATTTAATATAACTTGTATACCTGGTATTGATAAATTTGATAAAATGTTTTCAATAAAACGTAATATGCTTATAATTAAAATAGTTAATATATTTATTTGTTTAAAATATTTAAGTAAAAAATTTCCTTCATATTGTTGTTCTTGAGCATAAAAACGTAAATTTGTATTATCAATAAATTCAATGGAACGTATAATAAATAAACGATTATTAAGTTGTAAATAATTATTTGTATTTAAAAATTGTATTGATGAATTTAATTGTGTTTGTTGTCTAAGCCAATTACGTTCAGTTTCATTATTTTTATATTCACATGTTATAAGTAAATCATTATTTTTTTCTGTTGAAATAATCGAAGATTTTGCATCCGATATTTGATTATTCATTAATGAAGCTTGTTTTAATTCTTCAATACGTTGTGCTATACTTGACTTAATATGTTCAGGACGACGAAGTTTTGTTAAAGCAAGTACATCAGGTGTTAATGGTGTTCGACGACGATTACGTAAATTAGGTTTAGCAATAGGATTTGAATAGATTTTCGATTTTGTCATTTGTATAATTGATGAAGATTCATTGATTTGACTTGGTCGAATAAACATTGATTGTGATAAATCAGTACCGGATGGTGTTATTGAACTTGTATGATTTTTAATTGCTTTAGAAAAATCAGTTGATTTTAATGTTTCTGATGAAATTTTTTCATTAAAATTTGATGGTAATGGCGGTGCACGAGGAATAGTTTTTATTGAAGATAATTCTTGATTACGATTAAATGTTGTAAGCATTATACCTGTTCGAACATTTGCTTTTGGTAATGATTCTGATAGAGCAGATCGATTTAAATTTAAAGTATTATGATGAATTTGTGGAAGAAGTAAAAGAGCATTTTGTTTTTTTTTATTATGAACTTGTGATGTTAGAGAAGAAAATCGTCGAATTAATTGATGTTTAACACATCGACCAAAATGAATGGATTTTTGACCAAATGAATAACTTCGATGATGCCCAATAGAGGGCATTTAAAACATTCAAACAAAATAAAAAGAAGAAAAAACAAAAGCAAGATTTTTCGAAACGATTTTATTTGCATGACAACAATAATAATTAAATATAGTGAAAGTCATATAACACTTAAGCAAAGAAAAAAGTCACTTCAAAGTAACTAACCAGGAAAAGTTCCGAAGATGATAAAAATTTTTTGAATGCATATTATGCTCAGTCGCAGGATATCGATAAACTAGAATATCATCTAAAGAATTTGTGCTGGCGCTAAGATTTGACGAAATTATTAAATTTTTAATGAGTTTTAACCTGAAAAATTTGTTCGGATCAAGTTCTTAGTGCGACTAGCTTATACATAGAATTATAGAAGTTTTTGATCGAGTGCCTTCAAGGTATGTATTTCTCAAGCCTCAAGCTGTTTTTAATTAATATTGTGTAAGACATGCATATTTTGAAAGATGCATATCTTATAGACACTAGATCGAAAACTTCTAAAATTCTGTGCATAAGCTAGTCGCACTGCTATTTTGATCTAGAGAAAGTTTTCAAGTCAAAACTCGACAATAGAATTCTCTAGCGAAAAACCGAACCTATGCAGAGAAAATTCACTAAAAAGTCAATTCTTAATATCAGCACGAACCCGTTGGAACCTGTACTAATCTATAGATCCTCTACATTTTAAGAAAAATATGGGCTCAAAAGTTCTTTATCAATATGAAACCTTCCTTTGTAGGACTATATTAGAATAAGTTAATTATTGAATTAAATTCAAAGTTTATTTTTTTTTAATAAAAACAAACAAATTATTCGATGTATTCAAAAGACAAACAATATTAAGACAATCATAAGAATAATAATAATCGTTGTACCGATACTAAAAATTGTTATTGTTCTAAGTGAAAATTTTGTTTCTGATTCTTGTACATAATCATGTAAATTGAATAAAATATTCGATTCATCACAATGATTAATTGTGGTTTCTTGTTTTGGATACATATGTTGTTTATAAAATTTATTAGTGAATGGTATTCGAGATGTAGTTGTTGGTTGGATTGAATCAGCTGATATAATTGATGTTGTTCGTTGTTGTTGTTTATCATCGGATTGATAAGATGAAATAGATTTTGTTATGCGACCATTGCCTAAATCTATTTCATATTCACATACATCAATAGGTGATCGTTGTTGTTGTAATGAAATATCATCGAAATTAAGTTCTTTTTCTAAATTTTAATATGTGTTAGCGTTCAATCTCAGATCCGTCTAATAAAGTTTGCTGGTATCAAAAAAAACCGAAACCATTAAGTCGTTAGATAAAGATAAAAACCTATGTCGTAAATGCTGTAATATATGGTGTCATTAATCTCAACAATTCAATAGTGAACATTTCTCAAAATAGATAGCAAATTTTTGCACGTCTTTAATGACTTAATGGTTTCGATTCCATGTAATATTTTGGGAACCGAACCAGAATTCTCGAACTCTGCTGCCTAGGCTAATATTGAATCTTACTTTGAATGAACATTAATTCAAGCTACTCTTGGATTGATCAATTACAATACGTTCAATTTAAAGTTCATCGGAACATTTTCGGCAAATCTCAGATTAGTTTAGACCAATGACGGATTGTAGGGTTAATACAGCAAATGTTGAAGCAGAGACTAAGTATTTTCGCTTAATGGGAAGTAACGTGGACATTAGGTTAAAAGAAACTTTTCCTCAACTATTAAATTCATTATACAGAGGTAAGTTAAGAAAAAAATAAATACATATCTGGAATCAGCGTAAAATACTACATCAAGTAATTTACAATTTGTTAACTTCTAAAATAAATAGTTTTTCCACAGAAATTTAGTGTAAGGATTTCCCTTTAAAATTGTTCATCGCTAATTGTCATCCATACTTCAATATCGACAATAACCTCAATTCATATCGAACTCCGGATTGGACGCTAGAATATTGGTTTCATTTATTACTTTTTTTAAAATTGTAATTACCCTTTTGATCATGATAAGTTTGAGTCATTCTATTTCCATTATCTAACTTTAGTACTTCGTTGGGTTTATCAGTAACTTCCATGGTCATGTTAGGACAATATTCGTTGGACATTGTTGGAATATCTATTATAAGAATGACGCTTTTTCTTTTTTTGATTGAAGAAAAATACTTAGTGATGAAATACCTGTTCGTTTTTGTGATGAATGTGCATTTTGTTGATTTTCATGTGAAAATAATTCCAATAAATTTTCTTGATCTTTTGATAGTTCAATATGAGTATCATCACCATGAGCTTGATCTTCATTGAATGTTTTTGTTACTGTTTTTAATGGTCGAATTTTTTCATAAACTTCATTATTATCTAGAGTTGCTATTGGGTCATTGTTTATCAATGAATATTCATCGATTTTGTTTAACGAATTCTTTTGAACTATCAATGTAGATATTTCATTATTATCATCTGATGAAATTGATTTAGTCATATAAATTGATTAATAATTCTCAATTATCTTTGTAATTCATTTAAATTGTATAAGATCAAAAAATAAATAGATATACGATTTAAGAAGACAAACAAAACATCTAAGTGAATGAGTAAATAGGATGTTGTTTTCTATATTTAATTTGGTTATTTCTTTTTTTTGAATAATAGATATGAAAAATAAAATAAATATTGGCGCTTTTAGAAAAATTAATATTATTTAATAAAAATAAAAACACTAAGAAAACCCGTCATAGCTGATAATGTAACAACAGTTATAGCTGAAAGTATTTTATATTGTTTAAATTTATAAATAAAACCATGATTATTATTTTTAATCGGTTCGTCAGTTAATTGATTTGATAATTCTATTCGTGTATCTATTGGATTATTATTTATAGTGGATTCTAATTTTGATATAGATTGAAGATTCTCATCCACTATATTTTTTGTTCGTGGTTTTTCTTTATATAATTCAATTGGAAGATGATTTCGGAGAGCACTATCAAAAATATGTTCAAGTTCAGTAAAATCAATATGTTTTTGTTCGATTGATGATGGTGGAATAAGTTTTTCATCACCAGCACCATTAAATATTTTTCGTCTTATACGTCTATGTCGTAATTGTGTTGTTTGTGGGCGATAATTAATACTAAAATTATTATAATATGGATTAGATGGATAAGAACTATTATTTGCTAATGAATGATATATTTTTGAACGTCGTATACATAGGCGACCATATTTTTTTTTCTTTTGCTAAAAGAAAACTCACAAATTAAATAAGAAAGAAAACTAGCAAAAATATTTTGAATAGTGGCATAAGCAAGGATGAACTAGGCCATACTTGCAATCGGATCAGTTGGGCGCTAGTTTAGCACCACAATAAACAGGCTACAGCTACAATGCGGACACTTTTTTTAACCAATTAAGGTAAAATGTCCGCAAAGCAGAATCAGGGGGTATAGACAAAAATGACCGCATTTTGAAAATTGTCCGCAAAGCAGAATCGAGGCACAGAATGAAAATGTCCGCATTATAGAATCAAGAAAAAATTTATTATGTGAGGAAAGAGAAAGATACAAGTAGTACGAGATGATTCAACATTCAACTATGCTTTGGTTCATAATCTTCGTCATCTTTGTCAGATGTATCAAATATGTGAATGTATCGGTAACAAAGAGAACGTAGTCTTTTTTGATAATCATCTACATCTAGTAGACCATTTAAATAATCTTTTGTTGCTTGTACTAAAATATTTTCATTATTAACTGAAGTTAACCTTTTTGGACGAGTTGTTCGTTGTTGTGCGTGTTCCTGTTCTAATCGAATCATTACTGATTAGCGTCGATAGAATCGATTTGTCTGTACTAATTTTCTTACTATTTCTACTTTTTTTTTGATTCTATAATGCGGACATTTTCATTCTCTGCCTCGATTCTGCTTTGCGGACAATTTTCAAAATGCGGTCATTTTTGTCTATACCCCCTGATTCTACTTTGCGGACATATTTTTCCTCCAATTAAGAAAAATTGCCCGCAATCAAGGAGACACGAATAAACAAACGTAATAACGACCACAATTGATACTATATATCATGGATTCTCCCAAGATTGTAGGAAACTGTCCTAGCACCCACAATTTACCAATTATACTACTAATTTTTGAGACTTGATGGATTTTTCTATGAGATTCGGAATTTTTCTATGTTGTGTTTACTTTGACCTAATCGATTTTGAAACATTCATGCGCGGAAAACTTGACAATTTAGCATCAAGATTGGTGTGCCTAAAAATTTCATCGAAATTTTTTGAATGAGTCTTTAAAAAACCCAAGACACTTAAAATCAGCTTCCTGCATTCAATTCGTAGCCTTTTGCAAATAATTCTATTCGATAGAGTAAAATGACTAGTCTTCGAGCTGCTCACGACTTTACACAATAGAACTACGTTCAATTTTAATATGGCTCCAACAACATTTTTTTCTTACTTTTAAAAACGCAGTCATTTTTCTATGTTTGAAGTTTTCTAGTTCGATAATGTAGGGTCGTGAAAAGCTTGGAGACGCCTCATTTTGCTCTATAGAATGAAATTGTTTGCAAAAAGCTTTCGATCAGATTCAGAGAGTTGGTTTTGAAAAATCTTGATTTTCAAGGGATCCGCATTCAAGAAATTCTAATCGAATTTTTAGATATACCAATCTTGATACCAAATCGTCTTAGCTACTGAAATCTTTTTTTCTCAGATTTCTTCTAGCTATTACCATCGAAGAAAAAACTTCAAAACACAACAGCCTTAAAATTTTCTTCACTTGTATAGAAATCTGCTGTTTTCAAAATAATCTAGTTTATACTTGAACTTTTGAAATCTTTCTAAAAACAAATTTGAAAAACTGTATTTTTCTTCGAGAACATTAAACTGATATTTCTAATAATGTATATTAAAAGACTATTAATTAAAATAACTTAAACTCACACGAGATGTTGAATATTTTTTTGTTCGAAATAATCCACTATTATTATGTGATTGCATTTGAATCAGATTCATTTAAATTATATCATGTTATGTTTACATTTGAAATAAGATGAACGAAAAAATGAATATTTTTTTCTTTAGTTCTTAATATTCAATAGTTTTTTAATATATATGAATTGAATTGCAAAAAACGAATAACAACAAATTCGAAAATTTCAAAGCGCTTTTTATAATTATTTTATTGCTTTTAGGAATAATTACTATTCGAGAAGATACAAGAGGATTTATACGAAATAATTTCAATCAACAATTTATTATTTGGCCTTGTAAATATGATCCACAAGCAATATTACTTCTTATACTTGATCAAGCACTTGCTTATGTACGAAAACAAGATAGAGGTAAAAACAGAATAACATTACTATTATTACTTTTATATATTTCTATTTAAAAATAGTGGATGATACAGATGCAAATGTTCTTGCAATGTTTACAAAAACACTTGCTATTATTGATTGTATATCAACATTGATTACAATTCGACCAGAATATTACGATAGATTTAATGGAATTTTATTAAGAATTATTTATCTCTTACCAAGGTAAATAACAGAACTTGTTTTTTTTTCATCTATGAATCTTTTATTTTTTGTGAATCACGATCTAAAAGGAATCTTGAAGCTATAGATAGAGCCCTCACATCGGGCTCCGACTAATTCGAAGTCAATGTCAGACTTATAGAAATGAAGCAGTCAAGTATTTCTCTTCTGCCATAGTAACAAGTTTATTCTTCGTATGTTAAATAATCAATACTTTATAGGTTCATAAATAAGTTTCAAGAAAAATACTCACAGAGAAATTCTCATTAACAAGTAGCATAAAACGAAGTATACAGTGACTCTAAAAATTGATCATACAGACTGTATTTCGATTTTTTTCTGTAATGGTAACTCATATAAAGAATCAAAATATAATGATTTGAATAGAGAAAATTGTTTTCAACAAGAATTCGAGAAAAATAAAAACTTTATAGTATTTCAAAGATCAAGAATCTCTAGAAAACTCCAAAATACAAGTTTTTTTTTATTACATAAAGCAATCGAGCAGCTAATTTTCTACAAAGGGAGATGCCTCTAATCTCATCACAACATTTTGTGAAGGAACTTCATCGATATTAGTCAAAAAGAACTTGTTATACCATATGAATTACTTATTGCATTGCTGAAGAATTAAGCAAAATGATAGTGAAGCAATATATCGCAAAACACGTAGCATAAAATAATATCCTTCTGATAACCAACATTAGATACATCGTGTTTCACAATACAATTCTGCAAGGAATGTAATAATAGTTACTTCTTTATTTTGCTTTAGTTTATGCAAAATGAATGTTATTCCATCTCATGTTTTAATACAAGCATTTCAAACAATGAAACATGCTCAGAGTATTTTCTTCAATAAATTATTTTCTTTTTAATATAAAAATTTTTCTCTTTTAGACTTAACAGTCTTATTTATTGATTCGAGTTTATTTCCATCATTTGTTGATAAAAATACAATTGTATCGAATGAACTTGATCCTACAGCTCGGTAAAATCACATAATTCTTATGTATTGTTTATTGTTATTATCTTCAAATAGATTACCTGAACTTGATAGTGCATTTTGGGGTCGATTAGAAGTAATGTGTAGTGAAAATCAATATGCTGATGAATGGATTCCAGTATTTATTGCATTACTTGAAACCACACGAGATACTGTACATGTAGGTTATGAATAAAAACAAACTACTTCTAAAGGATTGAGAATTGTTTTGTTTTTTGTTTTATAGATCAGTGAAACAACTGATCGTTTTCGAGCAATTATTTTTCATTTACTTTTTTCCACATTACCAAAATCAATCAAGATAAAACGATGGTTGCCAATACGTGAACAATGTTTAAAATTAATATGGACTGTTATTATTCGTTGTTTAGCATCGTCATCAGTAAAAGTATCAACAGAAGATGAACAAAACAAGTATATGTGAATTTATTTCAAGATTTTCGATGAAAATTTTTATTTTATAGATCACCGATTTTTATTTTTGGTTGGTTACAACATCCATCTGTTAGTCAAACATTACTTCAATGTGCTAAACCATTAGATACTGATACCACGTAAATTCTACAAAATAGGACGTTTTTTTTCTTCTATTATCTATTTTTTAGATTATCCGATCCAGCAAATCGAATTTTATATCAATCATGTTTACAAAATTCTATGTCAATTATTTCATCTGTAATTGATTATCAAGTAGAAAATTTTAAACAAAATATAAATACACCAAATAATCCATTTGCATCAAAATTATTAATTAAAGTTTGCATTGATTTCTTATTACAACATATTAATGATATAAAAGCACCAATTTGTCTACGCTGTTTAACAAGTTTAGCTAAAGTAAAATAAAATTTTTATTGTCTGTTTTTATGAACCTCATTTATTTCATTTAGATTACACCTGGACTTTCAATTTTATTAGAATCAAATATTGAACGATTTCGAACATTCATTATAGAAAACATCAAAAATAGAAAAGTAAAATCATTAATTATCATGATTAATTTAATTTCTTTTTAATTCTGTGAAACACGATCTGACAGGATTACTGATGTACAGAGGTGCAAGTTTCGATCACTTCCGTACAGACTTTAACAAGCGTAAATACGAGTTGGAAAGCTCAATATTTTTTCTACAATTATTACTAACTGCAGCTCTAGACAGAAGGCCAACCTAACTTACGTTAGAGTTCTGCCACTTCATCATTTTAGTTTCCCAAACACACTGACTAGCCACATACTGGTCACAAGAATAGATATATTTGACAACATAGACAGCATGCTATTGTACAGTTGATTCAAGACAAACAGTCGTTAGTGACTTGTCTCGGTCATAGCAGTTCCCGTGATAGGTGCTCTAGCGACACTCTTCCTCATCGCATCACCGATCGCGATGGACGTTATTGATATACAATCACAGATTGTATACTAATAATGTCTTGTTATAATATATAAACTATTTCATTATTGCATTTCTGGAGGACTAAGTAAAACGACAGTGAAGAGATGTCTCCTAACAAATAGAATTAAATAATCTCTATATGATTGGCAGCAGCAACTGTACTGTGTTTCACATTTTCATTTCTTAGGAATTGTACTAACAGCTTTTTCTTTGTAGTCTCCGGATTTAACAATGGCCATTTTGGATTTTTTGATTGTATGTGTTAATTCTCAACCAGCATTACTTGGTTATTTATGTGATATAAATACAACTCCAACAGCAACATTTGGTAACTCAACAATTTTACAACCAATTGTTGAATTACTTCGATGGAGTGCACAAGTTAGTATATAGTATATCTAAAATATTTCAATAGTTTATCTTTCTTTGATTATTTAGAATCCAAATGATATTGGTGCAAGTGATTTATTTATTTTAACTGTAACATTTATAACACAATTTTGGGAACAACATACTCAATTACTTGTAGATTATTTTGTTGAAATGTAAAAAAAAGAATTTTCATTAATTTTATTATTTATTCTGTATGTTTTAATTTAGAAAAAATTTTTGGAAAAATATTTCAACATCAATATCAAATACAAGTGTACGAATTGAATTAATGGATATAGGTGATAAACGTGCAGTATCAGCTTCATTTCGTTTACTTACTCAACATTTACTTAATTATACTACGTAAGTCATTTTAATTAATAAAGTAGTTTGTGATTTATTTTTTTTACTTTATTTTAGTGATCAAACTGGGAATGATTTCTATGATATATTAAATAAATTAATTACTGATAATTGTTTACTTCACTGGATTAAAGTATGAATATTTATTTATTTACTAGATTAAATTTAATAAATAGTATGAATATTTTAGGCTTGTCGTACATTTTTTCAAACAAATATTGAAGATGATATGTTAAATGAACAATCATTATCATTGTCTTTTTTTTCTTCAGTAATCTATTTTACAAAAGCACTTCTTTGTTTAAATGTAAGAATTTCAAATTTTATTTAATAGAAAATCAAATAATTTGGATAATATTTCAAAAATTGTGCACAAGATCATGTTATAAATGCTAGAAAAGAATAAATCTTTTAGAAGATGGATATTAGAGTTCACTTGTTTCCTGATAATTCATGGAGCAAGTGAATATATTTGTTAGAAGAATTCAAAAAAGTTATTGAGCTTTGCAGAGTAGCTAAAGAGTGATTCTGTCATTGCCTTGTTTCTTTAGCGTACGAGCGATCATCTTTCCACATCATCAAAATATGATAAAGAGCTTTAAGAGGAGAAGTTTTTTGAAAATTATGTCAAACATTCAGATTAAGTGAGTGCGATTGTAAACAATTGTCCTCCAAGAGATAGAGCAGTTTATAGTTCCCATCATAACGATCGTATATCTCAACGTTGTATAAAAAACTATACAAAGGTCATTTGTTTTTCATTTCTACATATACGATTCTATTGTTTGGTGTATATTCTTCGTCTTAGATCTGCATCGTAATTCTTATGTCTTTTTATACATTTGCTTGTGGTTTGCAAAAAAATAATTATGTTATCGGAGAAGGATGAAAATCACCAAACATCAGCGTGTCAGGCTATCGTCCTACGGCAAGATATGTCACATGTAACACATTAAATCGCGAGTTTCTAATAAGTCATCACTTCCATTTAATGAAATGTTAGCGAAATCTAATATAATCCGCAAGACATTCATCAACTTGAAAAACGAAATAGTCATCTGTCTTAGTCTCCATTATGTATAGAGAATAATCCTAAGACGAAAAATAGAATAGTCAGTGATAATAAAATCGATACAAGAAAATTTTTAGACATATTATAAACATTTTTTCATTAATAGAATGATCGTATTCGAAAGGTTTTACCAGATGGTGAAACATGGCTTCAAGAATTAGCATCTATTGTTCAACTTGTACTTACTCGCAATGATTCAACTTGTATGAAAATAGCTGTTATTTGTCTAAATCTAACTATTAATGCTTTTATTAAATGGAGAAAGTAAATTTTATTGTATTAATCAAATATTTAATTAATTCGTTTCTTTAATTCACAGTGATAAAGTTCAAGCACCATTAAATATTCTACCGACTTATATTAATTTAGCTAATTGTGTTCTTGGACCAGAATATGTATCAATTTATGTCAAATATTGTTATTTAGATGCACTTGTTCTTTTAATTCAAACCTTTATTGAATTGACACCTGGTAAAAACAAAGAAAAAAAAAATTCTATTCAGCCTTTAATTCAAGATAAACTTTTATTTTTGTTTTTAGATATTGATCAACAACAATATGATTTAACAAGTTATGCAACTGTTCTTATACATTTACTTGATTTTGTTGATTATTGTAATGATATTATTGATATTCATTCATCAACAACGCCACAATATAAATGTGCTGTTAAAGTTAGTTGAAAAAAAAGAACAAATGTCGATGAGATGTTTTTTTTGTCCACAATATTTTCAGAAAGCAAAGTAGATTTTTGAAATCAACATTAAAGCTTGAATTAGATAATGTAGCGTTATCTGTCGAAAAATGACTTTCATTTTTCGCCTGTGAATACACTAGAATCATCGAAAATTTTTTTTAAAATTCTATTATTCATTGGATGCAGAATTTAATGCTGATTCCGAATATGTGGTTTTTTTCTGAAAATATTGTGATCGAAAGAAGTGACCTTATTAGCACTTGTTTTTTATATTTTAATATTTGTGTGTTTTCTATTGATTATAGGCATTAGTTCATACATTTCATTTATTATCTATATTTGTCTCGAATGAAGAATCAACAAACTTATCTGTAAATATAAAACAAGAACGTACAGTAGCAAATATTATTGATCTATTTCATAAAGTGTCACAAGTAAAAATCTACTTCTATACAAAAAAACAAAAAAACTTTTGCTTGTTTTTGTTCTGCTAGGAACGAGATAATTTTCGTGTATGTTATACAATATTAAGTTTTTTATATGATTTAACAAAAAAGAATGACAGTATTCAATGGTTTCATACGATGAATATTATTCCACGTACACTTCATACATTTCGTTTTATTATTCAACAACAAACAAATAGTTCGAATGAAGATGTAAGTACACAAACGAAAAAAGAAAAGTATACGAAATAAAATAATTCAAATTGATTATAGCAAATATCTCAAATCAATTGGTCAAAAGTCATACGTCTTTATTTACTTTTAAATATTTTTCTTGTTCATTCGGAAAGTGTATATGGTGATTATCGACATTTTAATAATGCATCAGATGTATTTGCAGCTTCTAGTGAATATATTGTTGAAGTTAGTTGATAGAATTATTCTTCTTTTTTTTTCTTATTAATTTTAGTTTTATTTTCTTATTTATAAGAGTTTTCATAATGTAACAAGACAATTTTCATTAGCATCATTGGATAATGCTGATGTATGTTGTCAATTCTTTGCATGTTTAACACAATTCTATAATCAATTAATGAGTAAACATCATAAAGAAGCGTGCATTTGTATTGTAAGAAAATCAAAAAAATGAAAAAATTTGTTTTTGTTTTCATTTCATTATTGAGAATTTAGGCAGCAGTAAATTATCTTCTTCATGATTCAATTAATCTTCTTCTTCATTCTGCTCTTGTACACAATATGTTAACAGTAAGATATTAATGAAAATCTGCTGTTTTCTTTTGTGGAATCATTTTTTATTTTGAATAAATTCTCTAGAAAAAAGTTCGTTGTGCATATCGATCAGAATTAGAAAATCAAGAAAATATTGTACCTGATTATTCGATATCACAATCAATTGTGATAGATCATTCACAATTATCTCAACGTTCTTCATTACGACCAACATCAACTTTTCTTAATCAATCAATATTATCATCTCCTGCTAGTGTACCTCCTGTAACACCAAGTGAAGGTACCCCAAAGCCACGATTAGTTAATGTTCGTCAACAAGTTGCTGCTGCTTCTGCTCAACCGGCTAGTTCTCAAGCACCAGAATTTGAACAAGTTCAAGTCGGGTACAAAAAAAAAACGAACAAACAATACAAATTATAATATTCGATTTGTTTTCTTTTTTTTATCTCTGTAGACTATTACGACTTTTATGTACTTGTTGTTGGGCACTTCATCCATGTACTATTCCATTAAATGAACTTAATGAATCACTACTATATAAACAAACAATTGATTATGATTCATTTAAATATTTAGTTGAGCCCTTATTTAATACACCAACATTAGAACGACGTACAGCACCATCATTTGGTACTTGGCTTACTGGTGCTCAATATATTGTTACTCAAATGGAGCGAGTATGTATATCTGTCTTAGATTTGTCTAAGAATCATCTAGATCAAATCAGAATAAAAATTTGTCCAATTGTGCATTTGATTTTCAGTATAAGGATGATGTATGTCATAAGTATGTAAAGATTGAAGCAAATGATGAACAAGAGAATGATAAATAACGAATGTTTTGGTAGACTGATGTGCTGTACTTTATGAACTTTTTCGTGTACGATTGGCTGATTTACATGAAATATAGATAAATACTGCATTCGAATTCTATGTTCGAGGTGCTATTAACGATGATTATTACTTAGGACAAGGACGAAACAACAACAGTCAGTATGCTTGTAAAACCAATCAAGTTTTCTGCTCGATTGGTCATTTGTGGCTTGAATTACTAATCACTTTATCCTAGTTTGGTCTAGAAAAAAATTAGGATAAACTCGAATCTTAGATTGACCTGGGGATATCTATGAAAAATTATAGAATTTTAATTATTGTTCGAAATTTTTTATTTTTTAGTTTAGTCTAATAAAAAGTAATTCACCAAGACCAGCTCGTATAAAAGAAAGTGATCTTGAACGTTTAGTACAACAGAGGTTCGTATAGTTTTTCTTTTTAGTTTTAAAATAATTACTAAATAATATTTTTACTTATTGTCTTTCTAGACCTTTTCTTGTGCTTGCACTTGAACATTTATTAAGTCTCATTCTTTCTCAAGTACCACTCTTTATGCGATCAACATATCTTAGTGAAACACAAAAGAATATGATGAAACAAACATTATCACTTGAATTGGTATGTCAATATTATGAAATGAACTTACGAGATTAATAAATTGAATTACATAGAAAGTTCGAAATTTTTGAAATTTTTTGTTATAGGATTACATCTTTTCGAATCTTAATTTAACTGAACGAACATCCAGTGCCAGTGGTGGTGGTAGTGATCCAAATTCTCAGCGAACATCGGTTAATGTACCAACACCGGGTACTGTTGGCGGTCCGACAAGCCATAAATCACTTGTCATGAGTGTATCGAATATGTCTCATCCTTCTGGATCAGTTTTACGCGAAGCTTATACACCGTTTTCTGTTGGTACAAATGTGACATGTTCTGGTGCATCTGAATATAATAATTCAACTCATCTGAAAGATGTTTGTACATCAATTTGGAAACTTTACAAACGTATTGTTCAAGCTGATCCACTTGTCTTTGTTGGTTAATGATTTAGAGGAAAAAAAAACTTTTCTTTTTGTGTGTTTATTTGTATAAAAAGTTGCTAATAAATCATGATCATCAACGGTCAGATGAAAAAAAAACTATATTAAAATTTTTTCAGATGTCAGGTCCAATTTCAGCTTTTGCTCGATACTCTGAAGAAGTATCATTGTCTCCTCAAAATGATTCAGTATTACCTGCATCACGTAAACGTAAACGGGTTTCAATGGCAAATACAAATGGTCATTTAAAGGAAAATCAAACAAAGAAAAATCGATCAAAATCATTGCAACCGGCACTACCAGTTTCTGAAACAAATGGTCAATCAAAGATTATTGAACAACCAAGTACAACAAAAAAAATAAAAAATTCTGAAACGAAATTTTTATCACCTGCTTATCCAACACCATATCCTCAACGTCGTGTCCTTGTTTCGGGACCTCGCCATTCTCAGATTGATAAACCAACTTTAGAAGAAAACAGTGAAACTAATGAAGACGAAGACGAAGATGAAGATGAAGATGAAGCAGATGAAGTAAGAGATTAATTTCATTTATGAAATCGATGAAGATCATTCTTGGAACCAGTAGGACTTTCTTCGGCAGAACCAGACTGGACGCTTAAAATTATTGAGTTAATTAGCAAAATTCGCTAGACTTACTATATCAATTAAGCAATCTGTTCTTTTGAGAAACAGTTAATTATTTTACTTCTGTGAATGTATACGATGTAAAAACTCATATAAATCTAGGAATTTATAGCAGTAGCAACTCCTATTTTAGTCTGTCAAGTTTCATATGTATTAACATTAAGAACTAACGAAGATTTCTTTCACAATGTTTCAACTAGCAACTAATATTGAACAACACCCATTCTATGTTTTGACTGACTTTTTTTAAATAATGGTATGAATTTTTTTTAAATTGAGAATTTTGATCTATTTTTATTTGAAATAATTATTTAACGCAGCTGAAACGCATCTCAATTCATAAAAGGATATTATTGATGATAGAAAGATAACGTGAGCTAAAACCTATGGTTTTTATATTCAACTTTCTATTTTAAAGGTTCTTCATATCTATATATTTTCACAATTGCATGACACTAGTATTTGATAAGATCTTGACAATAGAATGGAATTTTCTGATGATTTTTAATGAAACTATGGACTGAAAACTCACACCCACGTCCTATATAGCAGCTTCCTCGGAAAAGTCCCCTCAGGATCTGCCATTCAGTTTATTAAAAACAAGATATTGTGTATTGCAAAAGTTTCAGAGTTTTTATTTACAGAAGTGCATTAGAATCATTAAGAAAAGATCTATAAATTATGTGAACCCGATTTGTAAGATTTAGCCAATCATGGGTTATCAACATTTTTCTACGTGTTATTGGCAGATGTTTCGCAATAAAAATGACTTTTTTTTATAACCTTTTCAGGATACATCTACCTAATAAACCTATATGAAAGCCTCAAGTTTATAAAAAATTCAATGAGACTCTGAAAAAACCAGTCAATAAAATCTGATATGTACACCCAACCGTAAATCTCTATCTTATTTCTATTAAAAATTATTCCAAAAATATTCATCTTTCTCTAAGTTTGAAATGGATAGTAGTTTTCAGAGTTCAACTAGACCAAAACAGTAATGAGCAGACTCATTGCTCTAGTTCCAAGTATGATAAAGATTCATCGTACCTTTTTTTCTACTATAGATTGAAGATGAATCACCTTTATCAGCTTGGCTTCATGATCATGTTCCAATTGAAGATAGTACTCTTCTTGGTGAACATTTATTTGGTTTACTCATTGATCCTACTCCAGTTAAACAGTTTATAAAACGAACATGGCAACGGGAAGCATTACTTATTCAACGTAAACAACCGACGTATTACAATGGACTTTTTTCGACAAGCGATATAGACGATATACTTCGAGAAAATACACTTGAATATGGAGAAAATATTGATCTGACATTTTATAATCCGGCAACATCGAAAAAAGAACGACATAATCCAGAAGGTTGTGTTAGATAGATATTTATTTAATTGTAGAATAAAAATAAACTTTGATATTAATTTTTTCAAAGGTCGTGCCCGTCCAGCTGTTGTATGGGATGCATATAATGAAGGATGTTCTATTCGTCTTCTTAATCCTCATACATATTCAACAAATATTTGGAAATTATTATCATGTCTTCAGGAATATTTTGGTTCACTTGTTGGCGCAAATACATATTTGACACCACCTGGTTCTCAAGGATTTGCTCCTCATTATGGTATGAATAAATATGTCTACAAAATCATATTATTGATATATACACATATATAATTTTATTTTCAGATGATATCGATGCATTTATTCTTCAACTCGAAGGAAAAAAACATTGGCGTGTTTATAAACCACTTAATGATGATGAAGTTTTACCATTAAAATCAAGTGTTGATTTAGATAAAAAAGTTATCGAGAATGTCAAACCATGTATCGATGTTGTACTTGAAGCAGGTGATCTTCTTTATATGCCACGTGGTTATATTCATCAGGGTCGTACTCTTGATGATGCTCATTCATTACATCTTACTGTTAGCTGTTATCAACAAAATACATGGGGAGATCTTTTCAAAATTCTTCTGCCTAAAGCAGTAGATTATGGTTCGTTTTAAAAATATTTTCTAGTATTATTTTTCATATTATTTTTATTATTAGCTATGAAAACAAATGTTAAATTTCGTCAAGGTTTACCATTAGGTTGTCTCAATCATTTTGGTTTTATTCATAGTACAAAAAAATTACCTATGAAAAAACGTGCAAACTTTCATGCTAAGTGTCATCAACTACTTGATGAATTACTTCGTGAAAGTGTTCCTATTCAAATGGATAATAGTGTTGATGTAATGGCTCAAAAATTTATGCATGATGCATTACCACCAATGTTAACAGCAGAAGAACAATTAACAACTATTCAAGAACAAGGTGAACGATGGAATAGTGATTTAAACCGTGTTAGTAATGTTGTAGAACTTGAGCCTGATACTCGAATTCGTCTTTTACGTCGTCATTGTTTACGTGTTGTTGAAAATGATAATAATGATGAAGATAATGAAGACAATATCGTCGCACATTATACAACAGACAATGCTCGAAGTTATCATGATCGACCATTATCAACACTTGGCGTAGATAAAGAAACATTGCCTGCACTTGAAATGCTCTTCACAATTTATCCAGAATATATTAGTATTGATTCTTTACCATTGGCAACTATCGAAGATAAAATCACTTTCGTATCAACTTTGTATGAAAAAGGCCTTGTTCGAACGGAATACGAACTTGAACATTCTGACAGAGAAGATGAGGAAGGAGATGAATCAGATAGTGATGAAGAAGATGGGCGTATGTTAATATCTTATGTCTAAAACAACTAGTTATTGTTTTCTTTTAGTTGTTTTAAAACGTCAAAAAGTTCACAACGAATCAACAGACGATGACGATGACGATGACGACGATGACGATGATGATGAAGATGCTTAAAAAACGTAGTGACATGGTCTTTCTAATTTTTTTTTCTTTGAAATCTTTGCCATTGTTACTGTTATAAAATAAAAAAACAATACAATATGTTATTAAAGAAAATGTCTCACACTTAAAAAATCAGACTCTTAAAGCAAGCCTTATCCTTTTATTAGCATGAATCTACTATAAAAATAGATCAAGAAGAAGAAAAAGATAGAAAATATAAGTAATTTTAATTGTATGATATGCATAAGTATATCCTCTAAATGATACTTTATTATTATTGACGCTGAAGACAGGTGATAATATCATTGATACATCATAGATCTAATTCATGGAAGACCAAGTCGTATGAAATGTTGGGTGTGGATGTAGGTAGGTGAAGAAATTATCAAGGTCCATATCCTATTCAAATTGTTTATATAGAGAATTTATTTACATATATGGATAATTTTAGCGAAGGTAAGTGAAGGCAATGTATGAATTGCAAGTTGTAGCTAAGCCTATCGCATACTTGTAGAATCTAACCTTAGGTTCAAAAGATGTTTAAATAACGATGTTAGCGTAATTTTTGCAGAATTAGATTTTGAAACACGTTATAGCTACTGCTGCTCTGTGTATTTTCGGACACGTCTCTTCATCATCCTTTTAATTCATCCTTCAGAAATTCTATAAACAAGTAGCTCATATATAGAACGATATGTTATTGATATACGGTCTCTGATTGTATATCAACAACATCTGACACGATCTGTCAGGAAGAGGAAGAAGGTCCACTTTTCTACTCCTATACTTCAGCACTGCTTTTAGATCGTGTTTTACAAAAAAAAGTCATTACAATATACGGTTGTTCATCGATTCCATTAGAAAAGAAGTGAATACATGCGAACTAAAGAATTATGTGATCGATTCAACGATAACCAATTCACGGCACAAGATTTATTATTCGAACATGCCGTTATTGTTACGAATGAAAATACAATAAAATTTAATCTGTTATCATAAATAAGATATCACTCAGAACTATTGCTCAGGAATATCCACTCTGAAGGATTCGTTTTTAAAAATTCAAAGTCAGAGATATTTTGTAAAAGACATTCTAGACAATTACCATTTTATCAGTGAAAGTACCCTTATTCTTTATAGTCTTTCGAATGCATTAGATCAATTATCTGTAGAACGCACAACAACTCCAGTTACTATGCCCATCAGTTGTTATTGTCGCTGAGACAAAATAATAAATGGCATGGAATGTATCACATCCAAGTCTTAGTTGATATTATATAAAGGTAAGAAATTTGAAAAAATAGTTGATATCTTGAACAGCTGTTTATCATAACTTGGAACAAGACAGGTAGAAGTGGAAACTCTTCCATTAGATTAGAAAATAGACAAAAGCGCTGAACATTATATTCACGGCCGAAGCAATTTCTATTAGACAAGTCTTATCATATTTATGTCGAGTGTCTCATGAGTAGAGAGTGGTTTTCTTCACTGATTCTATTCATCCAACCAGTATAATATACAAAAGCTAGGATCGATATGAGATTGCCCGTTGAGGACTGTTGTGTAGTGACTAGATTCGCCAGAAAGTCATTGAAAGTGATAGCACGTTGATTGTATGAATAAGGATGCCTATACCAGAGATGTACATCGCGGTTGAAAACTGACCACTGCCGCGCCGCTACAATAAAAGAAAAAAACTAGCGCGCCGCTACCGCACCGCAGTGATGAAAGTAGAAAACCTACCGCAACGCTGTCGCACCGCGCCCAAAAATAACTATGCCGCTTTGGTTGCTAGCAAAATGTTGTGATTGTGGCCGTTCAGGACTAGAACTGTTGTTAGTAATCGATAAGATTCGTTGAATCTCATAGTTTTGTACTTGAAAACATTGAATTTCTATTCAAATTCATGCATTTTTGCATTGTCCTCCAAAAATCTACCGCCATCGCGCCGCTACCGCGATGTTTACTTAAAAAAATGACCGCTGCCGCGCCGCACCGCGATGATTATTTGACAATACTACCGCTGCCATGGACATCTCTGGTCCATACATATGGCATTGATAAGTTCCTATTCGTTGAGGATGAACTACTATGAAATCTTGCAACTCGTTGATCTAATGAAAATTTTTCAAATGTATTGGACCGAAAAAGTGAGTGAGTTGAACCAGCTCGTAGAAAACCGGGAACTTTTTGTGTACCGTACTGAATAATGATCCAGCACTTGAACTAGATTTCCGATTCGGGCTTTGACGACGGTTTCCAACGACTTTCGACGAAGTATTGATCGTTTTTCGTCGTAAATGATTGGCATTTGTACAGCGAAGATTGTAGCGGAATTTGGTTGGAAGGAATTCGTAGGATCTGAATAAAACTGATCAAAGATCAGCAAAACGCAGAAGAAATGCTGCTAAAAATTAGGGAATGTGTAACTTGGATAAAAGTACATTTCTTTTACGTCTTGTCTTATGGACATTCCCTCGATAGAAATAAATTTCAAACTAGTAATATACCTACAGCTTGAATAGATGAACATTAATGCGAACAATTCTACTAATTTAGATTGTCTTCGTTGAATCCTATATTCGATTATGTGATACTACGAAATAACAGTCCATCTAGTGCATTTATAGACGAATATATCGATTGGCATCAAGTTCATGGCTAGAAAGTGACCATTAGTATTCATGGCTAGAAAGTGACCATTAGTATTCATGGCCACTTTTTTGTATTAAAAATTTCAGTAACAGCATCTTGTTGCATGCAAATACATGCACTCAATTGGCTTGTCTTGTGTACAACCAGTAACATCGTTAAAATAAAATTAAAGTACGTCTTTTAATAGATGGAATCTATAAGAGATAATGTGACTTTCAGTCGTAACTTGAGAATATTTGTTTACTCGAAAAGAGGCAGTAATGAAAAACAAAAGACATGACTTTGCTTATTGTCTGCCCCTAGTGAAACATCTTGTAAGCAAGATCTTGAAAAGATTTGGAAAAGATCATATGTATGTGAATATCTTGGTTATATCGGATAAATCTGCACTAAGGATCTTGTCAAGATCATAGAAGAGACATTATTTACTATTATCTTCTCACAAGATCTTGAGTAAAAGAACGATATCATTAGTATTTATGTGCTGACTAGTCATTCACCGTTCTTTTTATGCATACATAGCCGTATATAAACAACGTGTTTGAACATGTGAAGCATACATTTTCAAAATAAATTTTTTAAAAACTATTTCTCGAATGTTAATTACTCGAGAACATGCTGATCTCGATCAATCATTGAGGGAGGACTGCCTTGAAGCACTCCAATGGAGATCGAGCCATCTCAAGATCAGTCAGATTCCAAGGTCTGACTTGCTTCAATTATTTGAGATAGGAATAATTCAAATGAAAATAAATTGAAAAAGTGTGATAATATGATTTTACAGAAAAAAAATTCGCTTTATGATAGGTTCGAGTCATAGTTTCAGAATAAATCATGTATTGTATCGCAAACCATGACGTACGAAACAGATTTTATCGTAATATGTGCCCAAGATCTAATGAATCTATTCGTAAGATCTTATTAATCTGTGCCCAATATCCTAAATATCTGTAAAAAAAGATCTTACTTATCTGGACCCAAGATCTGATTCAAGATCTTGGTACAAGATAATATGAATATCTTGTACCTAAATTTTCAAGATCTGTTAACATTTCTGTACCTTGTATCTTGTCCAAGATCTTGCTTACAAGATGTTTGACTAGGGTTCTTGTTCATTTTTAACATATTCCAGTCTGTCTCGTTCAAAAAAGAGCATTACTCATGCAATAAATCGATTGTGCTTATGTTTCAGAATTCTACTACCGCTAAACCATTTTAATACATAGTCAGTTGATTCAATTCTTAACGTTAAACAATAGCCGTCAAAAAACAGTATACTCTTTCATACTAAGAATACAGTTCTGTTGAATTTTTGCTCCTCTACTCCATAAACATCAATAGAAAAATGACACGCATCAACAACATTCTGTTTTACGTGGCTGAGAATCTGATGAAAATCTATCACTTAGAAACACATATGAAAAACGAAACTTACATTCAAGATCAATGTTTTTGTTCCACGGCAATAACATATCCGTCGATAGACGCAGGATCGTTACTCATTGGCAATAACAGCAGTATGTTGCTATTTGATTATGCCTTTGCTTTGATTGTTCTTCAGCTCTCAAGAGTTATAGCATTTAGATGAGGACTCATGGTGAGTCCTGTCTTACACATGCATCTGCTCGAAACTTTTGTGTTGACAATCGTGACGCCCATGAATAATTGTTGCCGAAAATAAAACAGCGACATGTAGCTTCGAATGTTTTATGTAAACAAAAGGCAGACGGTGGCATTGATTCTTTTTTTCTTTCTCTTCTTTGATTCCATGGCAAATGAAAATGAAATTCTTTACTGAAGCAGCTTTCATCAATTCTCATTCTGAATACATATACAATCATCGCAGACATGTTTCTTTCAGCATCGCTTGTGATTCTCGCCGTATTTTTGTTTATTGTCTATCGCTATTCAAAGTCTTCTTCTTTCACTAGTGAACGTAATCCCAATGTACCACGCCGGATTCCAACTCAATGGTTAATAGGCAAGTATTCTGTTTTTCGTTTATCTTAGGCAAAACCTTGACAAAAACATGTCAAGATCTACTTGACTATGTTCTTCTTGTCTTTTATTCCTCTGTGTGTCTATATGCTGATGTATTGATTGTTTTAGGTATCATCTGGACTGCAGGTCGTGGAGCATTTCATGAGTCAATTGCCAGACTCAAAGCAAAATATGGTGACTTATTGGCAATTCAACTTGGACGTGGTCGTATCACAGTAGTCTCCTGCACCGGCTATATTCGTCACATTTTAGCTGATCGAAACACCTACGAAATATCTGAAACAACTAATCGTAATTTCAGCTTAATTTTTCCTACAGCTTTGCTTGCCACTCGAGGTGATGTTTTCAAGCGTCACTCTCGCATCATGTTGCCGATGTACAGAAAGAGCAAAACACTGCAATTTTTTGATAAAATCGTGCAATGTATCGATCAATTCATTGAAGAAGAATTTTTTCATCAAGACCTTAGAATTCATACCGATCTTGTTGTCAAGTGTCATCATGTACTTTTGAACATCATTGCCATGATTGGTTTCGATTATGATTTAGAAAAAGGCTCATCGACAGATGGTGACATACTTATAATTGCGTTTGGCACTTGATTCAAATTTTCAACGTGCTTTGCAAGTTCTCCGACATTATGTCATGCAAATTATTCAAGAAGAGCAAAAACGACAATGTGAAGAACAACAATCGATGGTTAAACCGAAAACTCTGATTGCATCGATGGTGGCTGCGGCCGAAAAAGATCGATTAGAAACGGGTTCATCAAAAGCATCGCTAAGTAATAATGAACTCTTCGATGAAGTATGTTTGTCGATGGTTGCCGGTTTCGAAACAACATCTACTGCACTATCGTGGTTCTTTTTTTTAATGTCAAAGCATCCAGATGTACAAGCGAAGATCAAAGAAGAACTCCATCGGCACGGTTTAACTTCGGATGCTATACTTACACCCGAAGATTTAGACGAGTTGGTCTACGTGGAATGTGTCATGAAAGAAATACTACGATATGCTCCGATTGCGGCCGCAATCGTTCGTCAAGCAACACGTGATGATTTAATCAATGATATCATCGTTAAAAAGGGTGACATTTTTTTAATTGCGACACAGAATATGCACCGAGACCCACGCTATTGGAAGATCGATTCGATGAAATTCTTTCCTGAGCGATTCCTTGACGAAGACAAATATCCAACTCCATACGCCTACATGCCATTTGGTGGCGGTCATCGGATATGTATTGGTCAAGATTTGGCTTTGTTTGAGTTCAAAATTGCCATTGCACGATTTATGCAACGTATTACAATTGAGGATGCTGGCAATGAGGCAAACAATTCTGGTGGATTTCAACAACGCATCACTTGCTTTCCAAAACATGTGGCTGTAAGAGTTTACATAGATCTAAACGCAAAGTTGCCGGCGTAAAATCGAAGGATGGTTGAAAGCATTTACTTTCAAAACTTGTTGTTGAAAATCGAAATTTTTTTGTAATACTCCCAAAAATAGAATTGTCTAGTTTTAATTTTGATGTTTGAAGAAGAGTGTGGGTATGCGTATTAGTTTTTTCTTCATTTACTTTTACACCTACACTGGATTTTCTTTTTTTATTTCGTTATCTTCATTACTTCGAAGATCTATTAAAAGAGTGAGACTTAAGTTTTCTAGTTTGAAACCTTTTTTGACTGGTTTTGATTCGATTATTGATGTTACTGACCCGCCATTAAATTAGTCATGAAGCTTCGAAAGCAAAGATGATGCACATTAACAGCTCATTTTTAGCTTTTCGTAAATCTCAGAGCCCATGGTCAACAGTTATTAACCTTTCATATATTTTTTATGTGCTTCGAGTACAATTGAAGATTCTTAAAAATTCATGGATATACTATTCATAAGCGCATCGAGACATTGACGATGGTTAGAAATCCCTCTATACAGTCTTTCATTCACTTCGAAAATCACTGAAGATGTCCATGAATGCTTCTAAGTATTCTTTGTACATGGTACACTTGGATATAGTGATTTTATCAAGCATTTCGGAAAGGATTTCGAAGACTTTACATGGTGCGTAAAAATGTTTTTTTCCGAAGAGTTACAATGGGATTTCGAGTAACACTCATTGCAAATTTTATATCAAAATGAAAACTCGTCGATAATAGTATTCATCAATACTAAACAGATAGGCTTATGCAAACTTGTTATTGTCGAACTTCGAAAATTTTCAAAAATTTCTGAAATACATTGTGATAACCTATGAGTAATGAGTCATTTGACAAGAATGGGAACTTTTCTCACATATTCGTATACGTATCATTGTTATAAGTATTCAACATGATTTACTCTTCAGAGTGACATTACTCTTTTTCGTTGTGTGGTCTTTTCATCCTCCTTCTTGGAATGAGAATAACAATATATCACCATGATAATAGAAAAGATAGAATAGCCCTGATTTATATTTGTTGCAGGACACTTCCACATCTGCATTCACGTTTCATTTCTGTTCTTTTGCACAGTATTAACCTTATAGACAAATATATAAAGTGGATCCTGAGCTTTCGCAAAAAAAGAAAAAAAAGCAATAAAAAAAAGAAAGAACAAATGGGAAATAACCAGAAGAAGAAGAAAAACAACAATTGGATAGTTATCACTCTTGTAATAAACATAAAATCCTTTTTGTAAGCAATAACAACACTGGGTATGTATGACTACAAAAGGAGAAGACATAGAAAAAGAAGATGAAGGATCGTCCATCTATATATTCTATAGATGTCGATCCTGACAATGTTCTATTCATCATTCTTGTCCTATTAATGTACAGTAGATTATGTTTATTAGGTTCAAAATTCGCATAATTCAATCAAAACTTCTGGACTGGTTCTCTTCTTCATTGATTCGAAGCGACAACTACAACGAACTATCGATAGGTTTGATAGAAATCAAATAAGAGGCTGTTTTGTCTAATCTCGACACGTTTCTTCTTCCTGCCATTTGTCAACAGCTTATGTAGATGAAAACAAGCCGATGATTGTACGAGGCAATAAAAACACAGCAAATAAATACCGATTGTTTTTTTTCTCACATATCAGCTGTAGTATACATACACGCATGGTTAACTGAATTGTTTCGAATCATACTCATATTACCATACAACAAAATCTACATGAATAATGATTGTTTTAGATGAATGTCCATTTGACGACTTTCGAGATGTTGCCGGACGAGATGATATTATGCGTGTGCCGATATCTTCGTAGAGTCGATGTCCTCTATTCTTTTTTCAACTTGAATGCTCGTCTCACTAGAACAATAACAGATTATTATCGTTATTTGTATTTAACGGGTTATATCTATCAGAAATTTGACTATGTCGTCTCATATATCTTGCCTCAGATAGGTTCTTCTGTTCGATTTCTGTTGCTGAATGATAATTGGGAGACAATGGTTTCGTCCAAAGCGTTCGCTATTCTTTTTGGTTCGCCGATACCACATACTTTTCAAATCTGCAACATTTGGTACTTAAATGGTTCACTTGTGAGAGACTTATGTCATTTCTGGACACTCTTCAGGATCTTTCGGAGCTCGTCAAACTGGACATTCAGTTCCTCAAAGGTAGTGCACAAGAAACATTACTACCCAAAATTTTAGCTGCTAATAACAAGAAACTCATATCGATATCATTCGATCAGTACTCGATTCACTTAAATGTATCTCATTATGATGACAATACTTCTTATCCGAACATTAAAGATTTAACAATCAACTTGACACAACGTCAAATGTTGCCTCATCTTCTCAAATTGGTACCAAATGTGAATCGTTTACATGTGTATCTCAATGATGTGTCAGGAAGTTCAACTGATAGAAATGAATTCCACAATCTATTGTCTCTTGTCCATCTCATTGATTTTGAGTTACATTCAATCAATCTTTTTTGGACACTCGATGAGCTTATCAATGTACTTAGACTGATGCCTTCTTTGCAGAAACTAACACTCGATCTTCCCACGAAGGACAAACGTTTGAGCAATAATGACAATATTGTCATTGTTTTACCCCCTACAACTAAACAAATTCATTTCTTCATTCGGTATTACTCAGGTCTTGGTGGAAAACGTAGAAAAGGAAAACGCAGAAAAGGAAAACGTCGAAAAAAAATACTGAAAAGGAAAACGTAGAAAAGGAAAATGTAGAAAAGGAAAATATCGAAAAGGAAAACATCGAAAAGGAAAATATAGAAAAGGAAAAAACAGAAGAGGAAAACGTAGAATATATTTGAAGATATCAGTAGAGAAATTTCGTTCTTTTTATTCTCGTTGGCTACTCTTTCGCTGCGTATATTTTATTGTTCATCGAATTAAGAAATTTTTCAAATATTGAAGAGATATATCGTCAGAATGACGACAAACTTAAATTTTGAGAGTAGTTCATGTGAAACCCAATGTTTTGAGATATCGTTTTCCACATCTAACAAGGATAAACCATGATTAAGATATGAGAATTATTTATTCAAGTCCAATAAGACAACAGCGCATAAAAAATATTGGTTCTCTATTGAGCGAGAATGTGGTGTATATGTTGGAGTAGAAATTAAAATTCAGTAGAATTTAAAATTCTACTGAATTTTAATTTCTACTCCAACATATACATACATACACACTAGTGTCGCTGATGAAATGATATCTATCACAGGTGATCACAATCACTCTTTCCATCGGATCAATTAGAAATAAAACTTTTATGAGACAAAATGAAAGAACGAATATTAACTGAAATAACATCCGTCACAAACATATATGATGAAAAAGTCGCGAAGCGAATCTTTCTAAAGGTGCAACAACAATCATGCCAACTATTGTTGAATATCGTATGTATCACTGTAAACATCGGTATAATATTTTACTTAAAATATTTGGAGCTTCATTCAGACGATCAAAAGCGAACATGTTCGTTTTGAACATATTTCAATTCAAGTTGATGCTGGTGCATCAACACGGAAACAACCAGCAAAAAAAAAGAGTTTTTCAAATAAAATTTGACACTGTACAACAGATTTTTCAAGAAGTAGATCGGGGCAAAGAAACTATTGTCAGGTTTATCACAGTTAATCGGAAAGAAAAAAAATTAGATGCGATTGTGTTGTGAATTTTCCCTAGTCTTTTTCATTCTAAATTAATAAAGCATAGTACTTATCATCCATCAAAAGGACAACACCAATCATTTCGACGTTTTCCTCTTCTGTTTTTTCCTTTTCTATATTTTCCTTTTCGATGTTTTTCTTTTCGATATTTTCCTTTTCTACATTTTCCTTTTCTACGTTTTCCTTTTCAGTATTTTTTTTCGACGTTTTCCTTTTCTGCATTTTCCTTTTCTACGTTTTCCACCAACCCCATTACTCATCTGAACAAGAAAATGACTCAGGTGAATTAGCTGAATTACGGAGAACTCATCCCATGATCAAATATTTACTGGATGAAGTAGAACGCCGTATTTTATGTTACACTATTCCTTGTAACTTACGTTCAGTAAATCTAACAGCAGCGATCGCAAAACAATTGTCAACTGGCTGCAAATATATGCAGCAAGTGGAAGATCTATCTATCTACGATACAACATCGCTTACGGAGATATTTTTGATATTACAACACTTTCATCGACTTCGAACATTGGAAATTGATATTAAAAACAAGTCGGAAATTCGTATGTATTTGTCTAACTAAGCATCCCTAACTAAAGCCGTCAGTATATAGATGAAAGAAATCTGTCCAAAGTATATCTCACGTTCATGTGCGAAAGGCGCGAAAGATAAAAGTCTATGCGTTAAAAGCCATAGCTATGTATGTTTCTTTTATTTGTTTCAGCAAAAAGGAAAAATACCTGAACTAGTTTGAATTACATCAAGATAGTGTTCACACGACCAAATGAATGATGCTAACTTGTTATCGGAAGCTAGGAAAGAAGTAAGATTTGTTGAAGAAAACTCGAACAAAAAAAGCTTGATAAAAATAAATGATATTCAAATTTATAACATTAAAGTCGTTCAAGTTGCTAACGAATTTCTTACTTCTTTCAAATGTTTTCTAGTGCTCTGCTTCTTTATTGAGCGAAATCTATCTCTATGCTCAAGTATGATCAGGAAAAGAAAACCATGCATCTTATAGTTTTTGAAAATAAAAAACAGTTCTTTAGTTTATTCACAAAGCAGTCATTGAATTCAATTACTTCATCTTTTTTTTTCATAGTTTCTAAGATACCTGACACAGAAAAATGTGTCTTGTGGTTGCCATATCTCAAGAGGCTACAGGTGTCTGGAACATGTGAACTGTTCGCCTTGGTAAATGCTTCACCAAACCTCAACTATTTATATCTTGACTACGAATGTCTTATAACTCTACTTGATAACAAATTTATTTGTGATCTATTCGAGCAACAAATCATTCGTCTGGATATCTATGACTGGGTTAGTATTGAATCGGATCCACTACAGCGCATCGCTCAAGTATTTAGACGTCTTAATCATCTTGTCCTTGTTCCCAAAGATTCGACTGTGCCCATTGATTCGATTCCATTGGCATTCCTAAAACTTTGGAACAGTAAAGAACTTCCTTCGTTAAGTGTCGACGGTTCACCATCGGATGAAGCAAAGAAAAATCTTCGACAATGGTTGATTGACAATACTCATTTATTGGTAGAGGACTCATTTGGAATTGAATATAAGGATGGTTGGTTCACTTTATGGCTTTAATAGTTTAATTGTATCGTGGCATTTTCATATTTAGTACAATTACTGTGAAACATTACGAATTTGTTCGACTAATATCACATCACTAGAGAAAAGGGTTTTCATGATGATGTGGTGTGGGACTATGTGGTGTGGGACTATGTAGGGACTGTATATTGGTGGTTGCTTTGATTGTGTTTTCCAGTTTGTATTTGTGAGCAGAAGATCCAAACCTTCTCCACTCCTATTCATACTCACGCCTCAATCCGAATTTACACGTAGTCTCGCATCAGACCAATACCATAGCCTACATCTCTTAATCTTTGTTGTTTTTATTCGAAACAGCAATAAGTATATAGCAAAGGCATTTTTTCTGACTGAGCTCGCCTATCAGACTTGCTTGTTCTCTTTTTTGCTTCACGAGTATTTCTCTGCTAACAAAACTATTTACGCTGAATATTGTTAAGGGAAAAATATCTGTATTTTGTGCAGCATGAGTAGTAGATTCTTTGTCATTCATCAGTTCCACTACTTTCATTGACCTGCTAAGCACAAATTATTCATCATTCAGAATGGAGTCCATCTGTAACTTTGTATGGAGCCAAAACATACAAAAACAAGAGTACAGGATAAAGTCATATGAAAGAAGTGACTGATCGAAAGGAAAGTTTTATTTAGAAGATTCATAATAATAATTGTCTTTCTGATGTATTCAGTGAGGAAAAGGAGAGATAGAAAAAAATTTGAATAAAGCAATGAATGGACATAACAAAAGGAAGTTACGTTGACTAAATGCATTACTCAGGCAATGACCGAAACAAGAACGATGAACAACCTCACTTACTAGCATTAAATGAGCGATGTTCTAAAGCAAAATATATGCAAACCGCAAAAAGAACACAAACTATAAACCGAAGAGCAAACATAATAGCAGCCAAGAACGCATCGTCATGTATGCCACAGAAGTGAAAACGCTTCATGTCTTTCTAATTATTATGAAGATAGTCCTTCAAACAATGATTCATGACAACAACTTAAGTGAAGCTTTACTATAATCAGTTCCACCAAAATAACTAACATCTGAACTGACACAATGTCCAATATAACAGACTCAAAGAAATCGATTATCGCACTAAAAATAAGAAAGATGAATGCCGAACGAAAAATCATCACATGAAACTATGAGAGGCTAGATGGAAAACAAGAGTCTATATTGAAACAACGAAAAAGGGTGGCAGAAGAATTGTCAACAATACATGATGAACAAAAAGACACTTGATTATACTCATCAACACTAACCTCATCAATTGTGATCAAGGGTGTGAACATCCTCTGCTGTACAATGCTTAACATCAGGGAGAAAGCGAAACATCAGTGTCACACGTCAGTGGTACACTATTATGATGACTGACTAGTATAGACAATCAGCTTGTTGATGTTTCAATGTGTGGTACCACCTTGAAACGATTTGTGTCACAGTATAACACAATTCGGCTAAGGGTCTGCAGTCTAGTTATGACACTGAAGCTTTGTGCTTGAGCATAGAAACCATGTTATGTAGTAGCTTGCATTAGTTCCCAAACAAAGTGAGATAAAATATGCATTCCAATGAGACTGTCAACTCTATCAACTGTCCATAGTCGATCTCAATATGACGATACACTCTCTGTCTGTGAGAACAGTGCACTCGATGTGACGATGGACACGAATTATGAGTGTCGCATGTCGTTGGAATGCTTTCATGATGAATAACTACTATAGATGAAAGTGAGACGAACATTGCTAGAGTTTGACTACCACGCATCGACTTGAATCTCAGGAGAGCGAAATTTTATGTCTACCTTAAGAAGCAATGATATCAAGCATCTTACTGTGTTTGATTATGTAAGTTTATAAGCAGGCGTTGATGCGACTGTGAGCAGGAGATCCAAACCCTATTCATATCTAAGCGTCCCATCAATGACGACCCACACACTCTGTACCAACATCCTAGTTTAGCTCACCAATCACAAAAGTACGTCTATATCCCATTACCCACATTCCACGTTGACAATTGGCATCTGCATCCACGCCCGACACTAACAATGATACCGGAATCTCATTCCATATCCTAGCCCACATCCTAGACCTACATTCATATACATTGCCAGTCTCGCACTCATCTAAGATGCGCAAATATAAAAATAAATTGGATTGTCATGAATTCATATACTTCTGTCTATCATCCATATATTGTCATGTAGTGGAAGAAAAAACTTCGAGTGGGTGTGGGTGTGAATGTGACTGTATGTGTGGATATAGAGTGTGAGCGTGAGTGTACTTTATTATGGCATCAGAAAACACACCCATTCTAGGCTTTCTTCCCCAGAATACTATTTGTATTCGTATTTGCGCAGTGTTCGCACCCACACACTTGAAGCAATACCTATACCCATAAGCAATCTCCAGGACTCATGCGACATCATCAAATTCACAAACTCACATACTATATGGAGAAAAAAGCTGAATATGCGCATATATTTAGAACCACTTTGTGAAAAATTTAATGAAATGAATTCAGATAGGAGAACAGTTTGTCAAAATTATCCATTCTGTCGCATGGACTATTGAACATTCCTTTTTTTTCATTGTTTGCTGCAAGTAACTCCCTATACTTATCGTTCTTGTTTTTGTGTCGATAAAATTTCACGAATCAGCAATGCAAGCATTCTCTTGTTATTAAATCAAGCAACAAAAAGTAAAATCAGCATACGCTTAAATAAGTCACTAACTCTCTTGAATGTGAACCCAGCTACAGTAGAATAAAAGGCTGAAAATATGTTGAGTATTGCATAAATTTTTGTCGATAAACGTTATGTATCGAACTTTGGTTCTTTTGATGGTGATGCTTGGAACGATTGTTGGTAATACAGGTTAGATATCAGTATCAAACCATGAGGAAGACTCAGTTAAAATAAAGTTTCATTGTGATAATGGGATAGATTTTTAAAATTTTGACAAATCAAAATGCTTCATATAGGAGAAGAGAGAAATGTTTTTCGAAAGGACAATGAAGTTCTAATAAGTTCTTTTTAATAATCATCAGCGATCGATTTGACTGACTGCAAAATGACACATGCTGAAGCTGTTGCACAAATTTAATTGATGGGTGTACAAATGCCATCGACCAGTGAGTGTGGTGCTGATACTGGTACAACATGCGTTTCACTCGAACAAATTAATTGTGACTCTATTGGCTGTCTTTTTTCCATTTATCTTTAAAATATAGTGATATAAAAAAGGAGACGAATAACGAAAACGGATACAAAATTGGCATCGGACTTGATAGTTGCATCGACAATTATATCAGCAGCACTTTCCAACCCGTTGAAAATCCTTCCAATGGGTCATACAATATATGGCTACGAATGGAAATACGTTTACCAAGGAAACTGATCGTTGGGATATTAGGTTCATAAACTATTGCTAACTTCAAATTCTTTTATTTATCTAATCTTTTTCAAAAAATTCATAAAAGGAAAAGTATCAAGAAACAGTGATGCGTTAGGTTCTGTAATATAGTAACAGACTAAGTATAGATGTAGGTGTGGGGTGTGATTGTGACTGGGGCTATGAATGTGAATGGAGGACAAGATGCATGCTAAGATACAGCCATACGTGTGAGATCTTAATCCCGTTTGTACTTTATTTCTATAACTTTATCTATCTCCCATCTGTTCAACAACCTAACGAATATATATATAGGATGATGACAAGGGGAAAATTCTTAATGGAATATGGCATAAACGATGAACAATGACACTAAAATGCATACAACAACATGAGAGAGAGCAGAAGAGAAGGAAGAGAAAAGTCCAGCATATATATGTTGTAGCCAAAATTAAAATTCAACCCAATTTAAAATGTGCCGAGTTATAATTAAAATTTTAATTTGGACTAGACGAAATTGAAATATTATTCTGATGGATAGGAACTAATAAAGAAATACAAACAATTACAGTACCAGCAAAATCTTTTTTTTTTATTTTATAATATTTATTTAGTAAACACAATATAAGGCCTAAATTAATTTAGTCCATATTTGAACACCGACACCTCTTGCAAATAATATTTGGTCGAGTAGAAAGCGTTTGCTTTTTTTTACATGAACGTATTTTTGTCTCACGCTTCGCTTGACAATTACAAGTGCATCCATTTGTAGAACTACGAGAATATAGTTTTGAAGCTTCAATGATGGTGATTGACTTCAAAGTACTAATGTCAATTATATTTTAATTTACTAGATCAAGGATCTTTTAAATTAATAAATTGTCCAGCTTCAAATGTATTTTCTAAAATACCATATTGACATATTAATTTATTCAAAAAAATAACATTCATTTTCCCAATTGTTTCGATGCATAAACACGGCACATACTTTGAATCGGTATTTGTTCTACCTACCGTGTGAATTGCAATATCGACACAATCATTTAAATTAAAACTATTAGCAATAAGATTTAATTTATCTTGATGTAGTTTCATTTTTTTTATTCGTAGTTGTTAAATAATCATTTGTTGCGATTTTACGAACCAAACCATGTTTTGTTGATGTTGTTGCTATAATTGATGACGATCTTAGTGTTGATGGTGTATTAACTAATGAACCAGAAACAGCATCATCAGATGATTGATTAACAAGATCAACTACTTCAGCATCAATACCTTTCTTAAAATTAATTAAATTATCATCTTGATCATCAATTAAGGCATCATTTGATTCAACAAATGAAGACGATAAGTTTTCTTCATCTTCAATCTCATTCTCCTTAGCTAACTTTCAAAAATCAAAATTAGAACAAGGTTTTTGCCCGAACATCACTTGATGTGGAGTGGTTTCGGTTACAGTAGATGTTCTTGTATTAATACCGTAAATAATTGGTGCTACAGCAAAAGCCCAACTTGTCGAATCATTGGTACACATCAATTTGCTGAGAGCATCCCATAAAATCCCGCTTGTCCTTTCGATGTATCCTTAACTTTGTGGATGCCTTGATCTTTCATGGATAAAAACCAAATCTGAAAAAATATTTTTTAATTCTATAATAACATTTCAAATAAACTCACAGCCGTTATCACTACGAAGGAAATGTGTTGGTCCAAAAAAAAATAGTTCACGTAATTTTGTTACAACTTCATTAGCAGATTTATTTCTGAAAGGAAAGGTTCATGCAACTTTACTAAAAGTGATCAATGCAATTTAAAATCCAAGAATAAAAAGTATCAGTTGACACTTTATCAAGTCTTGTGTACGCATGTCAATGACGTCGATTTAGAGTCATGTCATTACACCTAAGGAAATAATCGGCTTTGAAGCGACATGTTGTTTAATTGGTTTTCTTATTTGATATGGTAGACATTGTTTCAAGAATATTTTAACACAATATTAAGAAATTCATGAATATTGAGAACTTAATTCCAAATAGGTCTTATCACGACCACTATGTAAAACAACAGTATGTGCTTCACTTATGACATTATAAAATGTCTTATAAACACATATTGGTTTTTTTAAATTTTATTCAAGCAATAATTTCAATACCAGCTATTTTTTATTAAGATAAATTTGTGCTTCATCCAATAAACAAATGTTGATGAATATGGATCAAATGATGTACCTTTTAATAACAGTAAACATTTCAAGATATCGTCGTGAACTTGCTATTTGATAACACATTTTTCACGAACCTTTTTATCTAATGAACCAATATATTCATCCACTTTCCCATAATATATTTTTACATCAGTATTGGGTGTAGATGGGTGTGGAGTGTGGATGTGGATATGGGTGTAAAGTGTGTGTGAGGGTAGGTGGGTGTGAGTTGTGAGTCTTCTCTACAGCTAGCGCACTCACACTCAGACCCACGCCCACATTTATAGCCATACCCGATGCACAATAAAGGAATCAATAGAGATGTAAAGAAAACAATCAATCGTTTATAGTCAAGTCGAAGACAAGATATCTATTGAGTCATTCGCAAACAAATGTCTATGACTTGAAATTATCATAAAAACGCCGTTTCAATGGAGAAAATTCTTGATGACAAACAACAATTTTGTAAGAATGAACTAGCAATAATCTGACCCTGTTCGGCCTGGTTTAAGTTTTGGTCCGGTTCGGTCTGGCAGGATCGGTTCTAATTCTGCATCAATGGTCATTATGGATGATAGAGGTGTAGCTACTCACTATCAACCAAAAACACAGACAAACTCTCGATGTTGCTGATATTGATTGAAAAACATTTCAATTGATAGATAGTTGCTTCAAAGTTAAGCCCCCCCCCCGCCCCCTCCTCTCAAAAAAAGTCAATTTTCGTGAGAACTGTCAAAATTGAGATAAATACATAGGAAAATAGCCTGTCGTCTGCTCTTTCAAAATCAATAAAAATTTTTCCTAAAACCTCCATTTTTTCCCGAAATATTCCAGAATTTCAGAGAACCAGTTTTTGAAAAACCAGCGGTTTTTTGAAATATCCAGAAATGTTTTTCGCTTTTTCTCGATTTATGATTTTTTGATTTTGGTACAAGGATTTCTCAGTCCGAGTCCGTCCAACATATTTAAATTTTTTTTTGTTTGAAAGAGCGCGTCGAGATGCAGATCATCATAGAGTCCTTTTTTTAATTAAGCCTTGTTTTTTATTGGGTGTACACACATAGACACTCATTTTTGGCGCTTTTTTTGAGTCATTGAACTTGTGATCCCCTTTTTTCGCTAAAAAAGTAAGAATTTAAAAAAAAGGACTCTATAGTGACCTGCATCTTGACGCGCTCTTTCCAACAAAAAGAAATTTAAATATATTTACCCAGCCTGGACTGAGAAATCCTTGTACCAAATGAGCTATTTTTTATCCTTGTTTGGTTTATATCTCTGTTAAATCCCCGCGAATCGAGCTGAAAATTTTACCACAGCCTCCCCACTTCAGCCCCAATATATGCTCAAAATTTCAGCCCATTTGAACGTTTCTGGGCTGAGATCGATTTTGGAGGGGGGAGGGGGCCTTAAGAAAGCTATTCAGTTGATGGTAGGTTTATTTCTAAACAAAGTGCGTCAAAAATATTTTTGTTTCTTTTTAGATTTTCAAGCATGCTCTATCGAATTATCGGTTCAGTTTTTTTTACTTTGAACGGTTTCATTGTTTTTCAAGTTTTGACTGCTCATTCATATAGCGGATATACGATTCATCCATATAACCACAGATTCAAATTCGATATACGAGCAAGCGTTTCTAATACATAGGCAACTGATTTCACCATCGTTTCATAGCCGAATGGGTTGATATTTTATATTGTATCACATGCTTGATGATAACATGGATCAAATTTTACACCAGCAATACCACCGTACCCGTGACCTAACATTCTATCATACCGATCCCGTTGCTCAAGTGTTTTAATACTGTCGGCTCCGGAGAATGTGCCACCACATGGAATACCCGCGAACAGAAACGGAACATAATCACTCAGGATAGGAGAACTATTATCCCATGGTAGACCTTCTTTATCAAACCAATGGCGAAATACTTGTGAAATTCTGTCTGAGGCATTTTTTACTTTTGAAGATATTGTATCTGGAAGTGAGGTAGCTTCATAAATACCAAAATAATAGTTGGGCGAAGCAAACATATCGAAATTTAATACCAGCACGTAGTCTTGCAAACGGTTACCTTCAACGGTTGTAATGTTGGCTTCGTCAACATGATGATATGATCCGAACATGTTATTTTCTTCGGCACCCCACCAACAGAATCGAATGTGATACAAATATTTTTCATAGGATGATACTTGAAATAGATGAGCTAAATTCAGCGCCAAGACAAGAGTTGCCATTGCACCACTACCTGTATATAACAAAAGAGTCTATTCAAAATTCAATATCTCAACGTTAAATAATGTACCATTATCATTGATTTCTGAACTATTTTCGACACTATCACTATGACTTTCGATGACTATTGTATGGTTTCTATTTCCAGTTGGTGTGTCAGCGCATAGGTATTCCGATGACGTTGGTACTATAATTGTATTTTCAAGCGAAATAAATAGGCGAACGCTTGGATTAGTTATTGAATGATTTTGTGTTACTTTCACTAGTTGTGCACCTAATTGATATAAGAGAACCATAGCCGGATAAGTTATATTCTTAGAGACAACAACAAATGGTAGATCTGTAACATTGCTATCATTATTATATACCAGAAGACCACTAATATTGTATTATTGTCTCAAAATACTTTTTTCTGCTATAGAACAGTTGGTTTTATCATATACAATAAGTACAACAATTCCCGTAGCTGAATGCGGTGTGGCATTTTGCCAATCATCATCGCCACAACCAAAGTTCGGTACTACAGTAAGACGAATAGACTTGACAAAATTGGCCGCTGGTGAAAATAATATCTCACGAAAGTCCGTATCGTATGTATAATTTTATCAACACTATCAATTGTGGAAGTTAGGATGGGATTACAATGTACCCGTACAGGTACAATGAACTCTTGCCTAAATATCTGAAAATTGGTCTTTGATCTTAATTGTGCTTTTATATAGTCCAGCGTGGCTTTAAAACCAGTAGTTCCAAGAGAGCGCGTCTTGGTGTTGTTATCAGCAATTATTTTTAATTCATTCGGATGAAACATTAAGTGACTTATCTTGATGGTATCCAATAGATGTATTGCTACTATGAACGTTGATGTTGATGTATTGTCTATGCTAGCAGTAGACGTCAAGGAGATTGCTGTCGTCGATGTAATATGTCATTCACTTGGCTTGAATTTTTCTGGCTCTTTACCAGATCTAATATGGTTGCTACCAGAGCAATTATTATTACCGAAATAAAAACAATAATAACAAGTAATATGGTATGTAAGCGTGTTTTACTCCTGGAATTGTTCATTGTCAACGTCTTTACAAAATCAATATTGCAGGAAGAAAAAAATGAGAACTGACGGAGAATCGAGGTTAGAATACTGTGACTATGATTTCTTACAATAAATATAGGGATTACTCATACACTTATTTATGCTTGTTACCGTCATCTTCGCTTCTCTTATCGTTATTCTCAAATTGCACTTTTTCTTTGCTTCGTACTTCAAAGACAGTGTTTGACAACAACTAATATGTGTGTAAAAATAAGATTAGTTGCAAATCTCTATTGTACATTCTACATACTCATTCTATGATAAATATTTCTTTCGTTTATAAAAATAATTTGAAGATGAGGAGGTCGAAGAGATAAATGTTGACTGTGGGATGAGGGTGTGAGGATATGCGAATGCGAAGAAGAAATCCTCACCGCAGACACATACACCCATCATCGTTACTATAATTATTAAATTGTGCCAAATTGAACTCTCAGATATCGATTTCTATATGTTCTGTTGAGCATGAGCACTAAACATATTTCATGCGTTTTCTGGCTCATCAGGGAGGTAACAACTTGACAGCCTAAATGCTCAAGTTTGAAACAGGCGAATTCAGCAACATAATCTCTTTTTGTAATTGATCAGTTGATATTCGCCACTCGAAGTGCATATTTCGTCTAGTAAAAATAAGTCAGTACCATTAAACTATGGTATGCGAACAGTACCGATCATTAAAATCAGTTTCCATGATAATCAAAGAAACCAAAGATACTCTTCTTCTGTGTCGTAATATTGTGTTGAAGCAGTTTTTAGGCTGATTTTTTACAATTGATTGCCACCCTGTATCGAATATTTCTTCATTTTGATGACAGCATAGAACACTATTATTAGAGGGCTATATCCAAGTGACACTTGCCGTGAGTGGCACAAACACTTTCAAATGCACCAGTCTTATTGACACATACGATTATTTTTACGATGATGATGGTGATGACGACAGCTCATTTAAAGTCACTGTTATTGTCAAGTATAGACGTTACAGGATGATTCTTCGTTCTGTTGGTTGGTTCAGGTACTGTTATATTATTCAAGCGGTCTAGATGTAGCACAATTTACTTCGTCCATGTCGAAGTCGAGTATAGTATGTTCAATAATAGTAGCAAATGAAACAGCTAAAGAACAGACAAAGTAATAAAAGATATCGATGAGTTAACTGTTATATTTGATGTTTTTAGACTTTTAACTTATTGAAGTAAGTCAATAGCTCTCGTTCAAGTTGCATGCTCTAGAGTATTTCTTATTATTTTTCATCAATTTTCAGGATCTTAAAATTCATAGTACATGTTGCGACAACACGATCGAAATGAACGACAAGTAAACTTCATGCAAAAAAACCAAAATCGAAAAGAGGTATATATTAAGATATAGTCGTCATTAAGGAAGTAGGTGTTGGTAAGGAAAATAAAAGAATGAAGCCATCACTTTTAGAGTGTCTATTGATTAACTCCATAGTACATGAAATAACTGAAGTTATAATCATCACATTTGTTTGATAATAGGTATGGAATATATTCTTATTGAGATTTTCCACTTGAACCCACCTTTGTAATTTAAAAGAATCCAATATACATAGTACCTAAAAATTTATTAAACTTTGTTATGGATCGGCCATGTCCTATCATTCAAGAATGGTAAAATTCCGTTCGATTTATTGAAAAAACTAATTTTTAAGAACATTCTAAGCTGGAATTGATGCAATATGAACAAAATGCATCGCATATAGGACGTTGTAAATATTCTCTAGTTACGGTATGGCTAGAATAAAAATGACGAGCATTATTAAATTATTTAGTCTGCTTGAATTATTGTTCAATACTGTATAACTAAGTATGCACTTTATTAATAAATAAAAATTTGAGAAATGAGTACGAACACATATAATTACGATTAACAACCAAAACTAATGCAATTTCTTAGTGTCTTTTTTATGTAGCATGTCTTTTCTTATTGACTAACGATTATATATAATACGAATAAAAAATAAACTAATATAAATGCAGTTTCTTCTGTGGTCGCAAACAGCATATGTTACAAGAGGATTTCGTAAGAAGTATGTAACATAATTGAAGGAGATGAAAACAATATATAAACGCAACTTAGAAGTTTGTAACTTTTTCGAAAAATTTTTTCTTTATTTGTTTTGATACATGTAAATATATGCTTGAAAATGGCCTGTAGTTACAAAAGTTTACTCGCCAGTCTATAGCCAAGTATATTGATTATTCATAAGTATCATTAACTGAGAGATTTCCAACAATATCTAGTGTTCAGATATAAATCCAACATCTCCAGCTTCCTGTCGGAAACATATGCCAAAGAATCCAACAACTTTTTTTTGACAAGATTCAATGAGACATGAGTGTGAGATTCTGTGTCCTATTTATACATTTGACTTTATCCTGTAAGTATAGAACAATCGCGTCTACAGTTTAAAAAAATCATATTTTATGAATCATTTAAGGAGTTAGTGATCGTTTTTGTCTAATCATGCTAGTACATCACAAAGTTCAAGATAAATTAATGGATGATTGAAAAATATTCAAGAATAAAATGACGTCCATCTAGATTTTTTTTTTCTATGATTAACTAACATGGCTAATATAAAATGAAAGTACGATCTATATATATATCATTTCAATAATGTTATTTCATGTGATCCCTTCCACGATTGATTCTTGTCTAATTTTACAGCATCATTAACGTGACCAACTTCAACACAAACATATTTTGAAAAATTATGTTCACCAATATCAACAGCTGCTTTGGCTTTTTCTTGCCAAGGATTCCATATGACAATGTCGGACATGGTACTCGAACCAATTACTTGCATATAATCATTAATAAGTATTGGATTGCCATTTTTACCACCATCTTTATAGACACTATCAGTTTCACTGGTAAATTCAATAACTTTATTGGTTTCTGTTTTCGTTTTGCCTCCATCGACTTTATCCATGTAAGTTACATTATTTAAACCAGATCTAAGCACGAAAAAGAAAAACAAGAACAGTTATATAAGTAAATATTATTCAATCCATAAATAACTTTTAACATAGAATATTAGTTGCTTTTTATAAACTTAAAAGTCGCATTTATATACATACATTTTCGTTGTCTTTATATCATCAACAGTAAAATATGAATGAAATAATGCAGTAAATTCGAATGTTTGATTATCTTGATTGTTAACAGTTAATTCTTGATAAAGTGATTTTTCACTTAAACGAATAGTAAGTATTAAATTAAATTTATGCGGCCATACTTTCAATGTATCCTCATCTTGTGAAAGATGCAAATCGATGCTGACATCACCATTTGTATTTGTCTTTCCTAACTGCCATGTTTTGATACGAGCAAAACCATGTTGTGGTAATGGACCAGGCCCAAATTGAGGCCATACAATAGGTATACCACCACGAATAGCTTTTCCAGGTTCAAATATAGCTTTATCACTATAATGAAAAATCATCATTCAATAAATTACATAAAGAAGAGAATAGCAAACCTAAGAAATAAGATTTGTTTATTATGTACAGTCCATGAAAGAACATGTGCACCATATAATAACACTTCGACAGATGCAGAACCACTTGAATTTGTTAAACGAAGAGCTGGAAAGCCAGTTTTATATTCGAACTCCGTAACCGACATTGCGAACTAAAAGGACAAGAATTGTATTACTGAAGGTTTTTCTTTTGATGGACAAAATAACAAATCGTATTTACTGGATTTTAGCTACAAATGATTGCAAGAAAGGAAGTAAGCTCCATCTTTTTACTCGTATAAGTCAAACGAAATAACGAATCAAGCTAAAGAGAAAGACAAAAAGAGAAAAATGTTTTGAGCGGACAAGCACATTTTGATGACGATAACATTTCATATGGCATCTTATCGGTCACTGTATATAAAACAATATTGAATTTATTTAACATCAGATCATCCGAAAACAATACATTTTGCATAGATTTATTTCTATCAATGGTTTAATTGCATTTATGTCTACTAAATTGATTGAAGAGTTTATGTAGATAGATCTTTTTCTTATTTTTAAGAAGACTGACGACTTCTGACATGAGTTTTGACACATTCGGTGGCGATTCAGAAGACCAGGATAATTGGAAAGAAATTTTTTTGAGCTTGCCGTCCATTGTATCATAAAAGAAACTTTCTTAAAAATAAATATCAATAGTGACTCCAATGATATGACTGTATTTTTCCTAATTAAAATATTTGACAAAAAATTTTTTAAAATAAAATAAAATATAGAAGAACAAAACTCTCGAAGTTTTTTGTATAATGATACAAACAGAGTTGCTATCTTCTCAATTCAAACTAGCGGAAACAATGCGAAAAGTTGTTTTCCGTAAGCTCTTCGTATTTCTATAGGTTTAAATAATTGTCCCCATAATTTTCGGTTGACAATTCTTTTTCAAACAAAAAATGTTTGTGCATGTTCATGAAATAATGAAGTATCTCAATCAATTTGTATTTCTACAGTTATGATATCTACTAACATTCAACTGTAGAAATCATTGAACAAATATCTCATTTCCAAAAGACTGCGTTCGGCATCAACTTTATTTGTTGGAGTAATAGAACACAAAACACATCATATAGGCAATAATAGATTGTAGACGACTGCTGCTACAACTTAATATACTAAGAGAATTTATTGCCTGAAATTATTCAATAAAAAAATAAACCAAAATTTCTTATATGAAAAAAGCGGAGGATGTGGCAACCGTGAATATAAAGTTTTTCTGTGTTATTCAATTTTGAAAGCTGAGAGAGAATAAATATCAAGAGTATTTCATCATTTACTGACATCTGTTGATTACACGTATAGTCATTCATTCTTATTTATTCCAATCGAGTATTTAAGTACCATTTATTTATTATTACTCACTCATTTCAGTGGTCGTCATGTCAACACTTTAAGTCTAAATTGACACTGACAAAATATTCTTACTACTATCTGTATTAAATGACCACTAATCATCAAACAGTAGGTCGTAGTCTTTTGCCAAATAATGAACGTGAACGTGATGCCCTTCTCAATATTCGTCAACTAGAAAAACGGTAAACTTAACACATTTTGTTAGAGGAATGAAAAAAATTATTATTTTTTTATTCTCGATTAGACTACGGCAAGTGATACGAGAAGTTGATACACCTTTTGTTTCCCGTCATAATGAATATAGTGATGTGTATAGTGAACTTGTCGGGGAAAAAAATTCATATGAACAAGCATTTAATGCTGAAAGTAATCTTCAAAAATTAAGAAAAAAAATCATCCTAGAATAAAATAAAATAAAATCTATTTCGTATTTAGAACGTCGAATTCAACAACATTTGCAACGTATTAGTCAAAGTGTTCGTTCATTTTCAAAAGATGTTCGCCATTTGAAACCTGATTTAGCAAGTAAAATATTTCATTCATATAAGTTTGTTTTATATTTATTTTTATAATTAGTGGTTAATAAAATTCGTAATACAATCGAAGAAATCGAACAAACAATTTATGCATCCAAAGAAGCATCTCGATTAAAGTAATGTTATCATTCTCGAAGTTCTCGTTCTTTTCTTAATCAAATCATTATTTCAGATATGAAGAACTTATTGCTGAAGAACGTTTACTATCGAATGAAGTACAAGCATTAAATGATAAAATTGAACTATGGTCTAAGCAACGATCAGGTCAACAACGAAGTGATTCAGTTCCACCATCAGGATCTGCACGTAAATTTGAAACATTCAATGCAAATCTTTTGCCTGAAATTATTGAATATGACGTGAGTAATTTTACCATATTCATCAACATATAGCAATGGACAAAAAATCTTCATCCCAGTCGATCTCAACCACTATATGTTCTGAAGGTCTGAAAATTTATGTATATTATTAACATGGTGGTACCGTTATTCCTTAATTACAAAGAGAGTTATCATGGATGGCGTTTATTTTTTTTGTCTGCCTGATAACGCTGGAAAGAAAGAGTATGTGCTTTAAAAGTCATTCACTGTCCTTTGAAGGTCAATAACTAAGTAAAAGTTCAATGAAATGAGTTGAAGCTTTTTTGAAGTTTTCTCTAAAGTTAGGCATTATTATCTACAAGTTTCAAAAGCGAATCTTGCATTAAGAAGAAATGGAACATAGATGATAATTGTGTTAGTTCCACAGATTCAGAAACATCAATACTCGATCAAATGATCTTATATTTTGGATGAAGAAAGACTGTTGAAAAGACTTCAGTAGGTAGTGATGTTTTAGATTAGCATAATGAGAGCAAAAACTAGGTGCCATCCATCATAACTCTCTTGGTAATTAAGTAATGACAATCCTGCAATGTCAATAACTTGCATTCTTAGAGAAATAAATATACACAAACTTTTAAAGTTCCAGCACATACAATGGCTGAGATAAAAACTTTTGTTCATTATTGTATTTGATTGTATATTCCTAGCGTTTTCTACTTGAACATGGTGGAACAACAGGAAATTGGGATGAATACGATCATGGAACATTTCTGCGAATTCGAAATAAATATAAGGTTACTAATTACATGATTTATTTATTTTAATTGAAAATACTAATAAAAAACATTTTTCTATAGGGTGAAGATAAATTTATTGATGATTGTATTGGATTTTTACCAACGAAAACTCGAGATCAAATTCAAGAACATGAAAAATGGTATCGACAATTTCTAAGTATTAGTAATAAACGTCGTCTAGCATTAAAAAAATGGCGAGAAGAAAAAAATGTAAGTTTTCTTTGCTTATTAAAAAAATGTAAAGATGAGCCGATTCATTATTACACTTCTACAGCAAGCTAAAGAAACAATTTTACATGAAGCCGAACAAGCACATAATACTCTTAAAGAAATTGATGAAGCTATTTATCGAGTACAAGCTAAAGAACAAGAACGAATACGAGCTGAAAAATCAGCATTAATAGCTACTTGGAAACAAGAACGTGAATTGAAAAAACGAGAAATTGAAGAAGAACAAGAACAAATTGAAAAGAAAAAACAACAAGATGAAGCCAAACGTTTTGCTGAAAAAGAAGATCAAAGAAAATTAGTTGAACAAATTCGTCGTGAACGTGAAGAAACTGAAAGAATTCAACAAGAACAAGAAGTAAAACAACGACGTCTTCAACAAGAAATTAGACAACGAACAGCTACAACTGCTATTCGTAAATTTCGTGAAAGAGTAAAAATTTTAATATCAATTAAAAACAACGACTTATTCATTTTATTCATAGGATATGAACAATTTGGAAGATAAACTTGTACGTGATAAATTACAAAAGCAAGAAGAAGAAGCTCGACAACGACGTCTTGAAGCTGCTAAATATCAAGTATCAATTGATTATGATCCTCAACATTTATATGAACCAACACAAGCATGGACATCACGTAGTAAAACTCCTCGAGAAGTGTCTAAAGATACGTCTGCTCCACCAAGTATTTTACATGTGCCTCATCGAGCAACACCCAGTTGGCGTCAATGACAAACTTTTCCCTATCTTTTTTTTTGTTTTCGTCTGCAATAGTCAGATTGTACGTTGGTTTCTATTAATCTGTAAATTTTAAAAAAAAATGAATAAATACTTTTTTTTTATCATCTCGGTTATATAAGATAGTTCTAATGAACAAAAGATTTCCATTGACAGTGTAAAGAATGTTCTATAAGTTCTGAACGTCAATGAAAAATTAGTTTATATGTGAATAAAGAGTGATCCCTATCCAACTATATCTATGTAAATCTGAAGTACTAAGGATGATGCTTTTGATGGCATATTATTCGAAGACAAAAACTTCCCGCAAAAATTGATCTTAACCCAAGTATATTCAAATCGCATGAAACTTTCGAACATATATCATGATGTTTTGGGTAAATATTCAATTAACAAAGGTCAAAAATAGCTCATTTTCCAACTCGGAAATCTATCTGAGCCTTCATCCGATAAAGTTTATGAGCTTCTTTGTTTAAAGCGAGAAAAGTTCAATGTCTCAAAAAATAGCGCTCTCTAGTCATAAAACTGCTCTTTTATATAATAGCCACAAAGCTGAATTCAAAATATGGGCTCTGTCATTCACTGCATCTTAACATGGTCTTTCAAACAAACCAAATAGCCATTGACCACACTGAATTTTTGAAGACAATTCCAATATTCATAACCAAAAAAACCATATTTTCCGAGCAGAAAACAACGAAAGTATTTAGAAAATAATCAACTGTCAAATAAAAAGTCAAATCATTTATTAAAGATCAAAACTTGGACTATCTTCCCATGCATTTATCATAATTTTCATGTTTTTCACGAAAATTGAATTTTTTGGAGGAAGAAAGGTTTAAAATCTGGAAATTTTCTTTGTATCCAACATCTAATTGTTACCATTGTTCTGTTGATATCTTTATTATTAAATGGGATAATGCCACCTAAGATCTCATGGTAAGCACTCGAAGCTCATGGAAATATAGTTGAGTAGGGATTACTCTTTGTTGATATACAAACTAATACTCGTTAACATCCAACACTTATAGAAGACTTTTTATATAAGCAATAGACTTGGTTATTTTAGTAAAATTAGCAAAATTTCGCGGATTAGCACAAAACGTCGCCATGATAGACGTTGATTGCCTCTATATGTCGCCACATGATTTAATTCGATTTCTATTGGTTAAAATCATAACAGGAAAAACAAGGGGACAAGCATGTGCACACACGCACATATCTACTGCAGATTATTGTTTATTTACGTATTGTTTTGTTGTTTGACTCATACATTAGAAAAAAAAAACATCAATTATAGGAAATAAAAAAAATCAACATATGAATAATGTTCTTTTTATCTATCCGTTTAGATCTTTAACATTGCCAATCAATGGCTAGCAATTTTCCGTCGCGAACAGGTACGTTCATATATATATGTATTAGCGGTTAATGATTATCTTATAGGTAGCGAAATGAAGAACGAAAAAAATAAATTTTGATTTTGCACATTGTATTGAGACTGACAACTGCTACATAGACAAAGATTATCAGTTTATATTTTTATATTTTATTTAGTTGTTCCACGAAGTTTTAAACTATTGGAAGAACTTGAGGCGGCTCAAAAAGGCCATCACGAAGGGTAAAATAGAAGAATAGTTCTATGATTTTGAAAAACATTTTTGTTTTTTTTTATTATCATAAGATCGGTATCATGGGGTCTCGAAGCTAATGACGATATGTCACTATCCCGGTGGGTTTGTATGATAATAGGACCATCACGGGTATGTTATGAATAATGGTTTCTCGAAACGAACTAATGCTAGTTCATACTTGTTTTTCAGACGCCTTATGAAGGTCGCATTTATACATTGAAAGTTCATTGTGGTGATCGTTATCCAGAAGAATCACCGACTGTTCGTTTTCAGACACGTATCAATCTAACTGGTGTTTCAGCTAATGGTTCTGTAAGAATTTTCTATTCAAAAACAAAAATGAAAATCTTTTTTTCATTAAATTCTTCAATTCTATTTAGGTTGATCCAAAATATGTTTCATCTCTTCGTAATTGGAATCGAGATATGACTATTCATCAAGTGTTGAACGATATTCGAACGAGCATGTCAGCAAAAGAGAATGCAAAATTGTCTCAACCATCTGAAGGAGCACTTTATCCATCTCAGTGATTTTCAACAAATAAATATCTATATACAAAAAGAAACACGCTTATCATTTTCTTTGTGTTCGATTTTCTTATATGGTTTTCTGAAAAGAAAATAACATCAACTTTGGACGGAAATCTTTATTTGTTCAACCTTATTTTTTGTGATACCTCTTTTTTTCTTTCTGTGTTTTTTTTTCGCTTTCATAACATCTTGAATCCTTTGTGTATGATTCATTTATCTTTTCTGTTTTTTATCCCATAAACTAAACTTCAAGTCATTTGTTCTAGAAAAATGAAACTAACATTAACACCATCAAAAAAATCCAATTCATCAACAACAGCTGATGTTGATTCATCATCAACATCAGATTGTGATGTTCGAATTCATGAAGGTTCATCTTATCAAGCTAATATTCCATCATTAGATCCAACACCATTACCAACTGATCATGAGGCTATACTATTTTGGCGACCAAATGATTCAATTAGTGATAATGATCTTATTGAATATATTGATTTTGCACGTCGTAAACATCGTATGAATGAAGAACAAGCATTAGCTATATTACAAATATGTAAATATAAAATATCCACAAGTAAATTACTTATGCAACAATATACACCTGAAATTGATGAATGGACAGTTGAGGAAAAATGTTTATTTGAACAAGCATATAAATTTTATGGAAAAATGTTTTCACGTATAAGACAAATGTTACCTGATAAAAGTGTTGGTGATCTTGTACGTTATTATTATTCATGGAAAAAAACACGCTTACAGAAAAGTTTAATGGATAAACATGAAAAACAAAGTCAATTAATGCCTTATGATGATGATGAAGATAGTGATGATGATGAACGAAATACAACATCAATACCATTACCGACAAAGTAAATTAATTATACATAGAAAAAAGAGACTGATCGATAATTGATGCTATCGATCCTCTCGAAAAATTTGAGTTCTTGTATTTCTAAGTCTCACAAAAAGATGTGTGACAGTGTGTTTACGCTATGTCTAAGCTTTTTGAAATAGTATGAGACCGACCGAAAGCGATTTTTTCGATGAAAAAAGAAGTTCATGAACATATTTAAAGCTTTTATAGGTCTACTCAGTTTTGAATGCTGATTCCGACTATCTTTATTGGTTTTATTCAGGTCATACTTTTGTCTGATCGAAATCTACGAAATTTTAGTCCAAAAAAGCATAATATTACGTCTCAAGAATAGAATTCTTAGTCTTCTTTTAGAAGCTTATGTTTTTCTCTGCATATGTTTACACATTTTGTAGCGCTTGGAAAATATTATCAAATCATATGGAAGCTGGCCTGACCTATCATCAAACTAGCAGATAAAAACAGTTGATTGTCATCAACAGTCCGACTCAGCATAGATGTAACAGTCATTTACTATTTGAATCGGCCTAGACACAGCATAAACAAATGGTATAGAGCTAAGCTATCAGAAATCATTTGTAGACACCTTGTGTGAGAATTTAACAGAGAATAAACCAAACTTTTCGAAAACATCAATTTGATCAGTTATCGACCACTTTCTTTGGAACGCAAACTTTGTTTTTGGTTTATGTAGAGATTTGGATCATCGTGGTAAAATGTCAACTGATCAAACAGGTATTGATGAACAAGAATGTTGTAATTGTGAAGTAACAAATATAAATGGTAGTATTGGACCAATGCATTCTACTCCCAAAGGTATACTTTGTGATGAATGTTTTATTTATTGGCAAAATTCTGGTTTAATGCGACCTGAATTATATCCAAGTAAATCATCAATGAAAAAAATTAAACGACCACCAAAAAATATGGCACTCGATTTGGATAGTTTAATTGCAATGAATTCATATGATAATGCTTCAACATCAAATACAGATAATAATGAAATAATTGATCCTGTTGAAAAACTTGAAGATGATATACGTCAAGAACTAGCAATTATTCAATCACATAATCAAGCGATTGATTTATTAACAAATCAATGTCGAGATGGAATGGAAACGATGCGTATCCCATTTCTTACATCATCATCATCACCATTTATGATTAATAATTCCAATTCAACAACAGTAACACCAACATCAAATTGGTCAACAGAAGAAATTCTTTTAGCTATACAAGCATTTGGAAAATATGGAAAAGATTTTGATGCTGTTGCACGTATTATTGGTTCAACAAAGACAGTTGCAGATGTTGAAACATTTTTTCTTGAATGTCGTGAACGTTATCAACTTGATATGGTTATTGAAATAAATTCTAAACCAATAACAAATGTACAACGTAAACAGCAATCTTCAACAACAACAACAACAACGACAAATAACGATTTAAATTCCAATCGATCCAATACTAATGATATTGTTCTTTGTTAGTTAATTGTTTAGATTATCTTCTTTTTTGTTGTTAGTGTAAATAACAATTTCTTTTTGTTCTTTTTGTTGACTGTAGTTCTTTGAAAGATACAAAAGAAAATCTTATTTTCATTTCAGATTTCAGATTTCTTTTTTCTTTTATTTGATCAAAAAAAAGAAAAATATTATGGAAGATATTATTGTTTCACTTGAACCAGCATTTCATCGTGTTGAACGATTTATGTTATGGCATAATCGATATGCAAGTTTACTTGCATTTTTTATTGGTCATTGTATTTTTTACGCTATAGCACGAGCTGGTTTACGTCCATTTTGTGCTATTATGCTTGTTGTTTTAATATTTCATATATTGGATTGTTTAAAAAAGAAACGATCACATTTATTAGCTAATGGCGAACAGAATTTATGTGAATTAACTCAACTTGTTTTACGTTCATACCGTCATATGTGTGAAACACATGAAAAATTAAATACACTTAAAACAGAAAATCGTGTCAAATATTCAATACTTATTATTATTATTTGTCTTATACTTGCATATATTGGTGTAAAAATAAGTGGTTTTTATGTATGTTATATAACTATGTTAATACTGTTTACATTACCAGCCGTTGTTTATCATAAATTAATGCCAAAATTACTTCAACGCCTAGCACCTGTACTTGAACAACTTGATCAATCAATGTAAGTTAAGAGAATGTTTATTTTTATATATTCTTTTGACGCTAGCCAAAGATCATCATAGACGGTGACAAATGTTGGTCAGAGACTATGACAGACGTTGTTGATATACAAACATAGACCGTATATCAAGAACAGCTCGTTAAAATTTATTACCTATTTGTTAATTGTATTTCTGAAGAAGTAAGAGGATGGTGAAGATTGTGTTTCAAGATAGAGATAATAAAACATCTCCTAGTGATTATTAGCAGCAGCTACATCGTATTACACATTTTTCATCTTGCATGTTTTGAGTTAATAGATTATTTTTTTTCTATGAAATAGGGAATATAAACGACGTTCATTACTTGATCGAAAAGATTTATTAGTTAAAATTGATAAATCAGGATCAATTGATGATGATGATGATGATGAAGATGTTCGACGATTAAAACAACAACGTGATTTAATACGACAAGAGCAATTAGAAATGAAACGTCAACCGTTAAATTTAACTGATGATGAAGATGAAGATGAAGAAGTAAATGAACTAAAATTAGTTGATACAAATGATCAAAGTCAAACAATATTAAATTTTCGACAACGTTATCAAAATGAAATAGATACAGATGATGTAGCTCTTGTACCAAAACAAACAAATGCAGGTGATTCAAGTTATGATATGCTTAGTGATTCATCATCATCAGTTGCGGATGATGAAGCAGCTCGTATAACTGAATTATATGCTAATGTTGGTGATCAATTTGATGGTAAACATCGTATAAAAATTAAAAATGATGAATTAAAAATTAAAGGACGTTCAAATAAACAACGACCAAAATTAATGGATGCACAATTTTTTCAATCAAATATTGATGATAATGATACAAAAAAGAAGAAATCATCTGTAACAACATTAATTAATACAGCATCGAATGTTCCACATAATGAACCAGATTTAACAAGTTTTGATTTTCTCAATGATTATGATGAAAAAGCATAATTGAATATATGTGTGTCAGTGTGTTTTTCAAATTCAAAGCAATATTACTCCTTTTTTTTCTTCTTCGTTTATCTATGGTGATTGCATTTTGTTTACTGTATAAAGAATGTTTACAATACGACGTTTGTGTTTTTTTTTCTAGTACTTTATGTTTCTTCGATTATGTATATAAGACGATGAAAATTTTAGAAATCATTGCTAAAAACAAAAATTTTGTATCTTATATCATGTTTTTATGTGCCTATCTTCTTTTTCCTTTTATACCTTGTCATCCGTTTAGTCCGTATGTGTGCTTGTTGTTCGTTTCAGTGAACAGTTTGTATTTTAAAAAATAAATAAAAACAAAACCAAAGAAACTTCAATATCGATCAACTCATCAATATATCTGATTTAATTTATTCGACATCAAAGCACGTAGATCGAATTTCATGTCGTTAAATCTTGATACGAGAAAAATGTACTCCATTGGACAGAACACGAACGATAACGTTTGAAATGGTATAACAAGATTTTTTTCTAGATTACATTATCTTACAATTCACTTTCGCTTACGATTATTGTAATTATTTTGAGAAAGGATTAAAAAAAGCTTTTTCAAATGATGGAAAACATTTCTTTGGGAATCAGGTAGTTAGTTTGAAAGACCTGGAGAGATACCTTAGTTTGTGAATTTATTTGAGTTTATTACCCTATGTTCTTGAATTTGAAATTGAATTGCTATGGACGAATGCTAAAAATGTTAGGAAATAAACTTTAGTTGTCGTATTCATTTGAATGCGTACAAATAAGCAGTATTGAAAATTTATTGGAAAGACATAAGTTACAGAAAAAAACAAGCTGTATATTTATTTTATTGAATAAGTAGTGCTTAATCAAATTGACGGTTTTATTATTGATTCCAGATATTGCTCTTGCCCACTATTTTTGTTGGTTATCATATTGATAGTTTCTTTTTGCATTGCATCAAATGGAATATCAGGCTTGCGATATTCTTTAATAATTGCTTCTTCCCAAGCTGAGCAAATCAAACCATTATCATGATGTTCGTGATCAACCATCTTGCTTTGCTGAATATTCACACTATGAATGCTTCGTCCGATAATATTACTACGAACAATGCTCGGAACCAATAGACGAATACAAAGTTGCTGCATTATATTCGATGTATATAACCTACATTCATCTGAAAGCTTATTTATATCCGAAGAAAAAAATTGATATTTACTTTTGGCGTCATGACAAAACATATTCACCTATCATATTGCATGTGTTTATCTTTTTACCACGTTATTAAGGACGGATTTAGTATTTACAGAAAAAGTGCATTGAGCTGACTCACTGTGTCTCAATGAGTTATAATACTTCTAAAAAAAGTACAGTAGCTTGGTTTCGCTTCTCGATATTCGTTGTAATAGCAATATGGAGAATCATTTAGGCGTACGATGTCATGCATTTCTTTTATCATGTATCTTATTTACTGTGACGAAGCAAACAGTATAGAAGTTACGTTAAACTATGGAAAGAAATGACTCATTACATGGTTTGATAGCAAATGTTGCACGTGTCACTCATTCGTTTAGTTGCACATATCCATGAAATGAATGAGAAGATAAGTGGGATGAAACAAATGCTCTTACTCAATAAAGACGAATAGCTAGCGCATGAAATCTATTGGAACTTGTGAACAGTAAGAGAAATGACGTTCAGAATAAGGGGAATGAATCCAATACAGTTGTACATATTTGCAGAAAAAAAAACAAATGGATTGGACATTACAATAAAGATTGTTTCTTACTCACACTGACAAAATGTTTGAAAAACTTTATTTCGTTCTGCTAATTATTACAAATTTCTTTTTCTTTTTCATTTACAATTGTACTGTCAATTAGAGGCACATTTTCAAACAGATCTCGGTGTCTGTTTACTTCGGATTTTAGATCAATTGATGCTTTTGAGAACATTATATAGACAATCAAAGGAAGAAACGTGAACAAAAAATGGATGTTTCAAGTAACAGTAAAAGCCGTTTTTTTTCTTATTATGATCGTGAATTTAGCACTTGGCAGTGCTTACATAATAATAGAAGAAGACAGTGAAATATTTGAGCATCAAGCAACAGTATAGATGCAAAACGTTTCATCACTATCACAACACCCAGTATTAAGTTGGCTTGTATGGGGATTAAGAGAATAAATATAGAAGCAAAAAGAACATCGAATAATTCAAGAAATTTAAGTAGAAGCGAGTAAGAGAAAGCGAAGGATAATACCTTATGCGCATTTAAAGGACAAGATAAACGCATGAAAAAGACAGGAGGATTCTGAATGTGCTCTTCTTTGAATAAAACTGATCTACTTTCAATAAATGACATGCGTTTTAAGTGAAGCAATTTGTATTTTTCTATGAATTGTTTTACACGATTATAATAAAAAAAATTGATCAGTGTTATTCTTCGATCTTTTATGAAAATCAGCTCATAGAAAAATATCATTATTGAAAGACCAAGATCTGTTTTGTATATATATTTTAACCTTCTTTAAAAGGACACAAGACAGCATTGCACTAATCGAAGATCAACACGGAATTTCTGCCGTAATAATCATTGTTACGGTTTTGGGAAACAAGGCAATCATACCTTTCCAAAGAGATGAACTTTTCCTACACATCGATCAATTGTTGATTTCTCAAAAAACTACGACAGTTTCAACAAATTGAAAAATTTTCATAATTAACAAGATGCTGAAGTCGTCTTACTTACATTTTCACTGATTTCAGCTCAGAATCCAAAAAAAAGAAGGGATATTTCCAGTTAGATATAAATTGATTAAAGCTAAATTTGTTAATTATTTGAATGATTAAGGGACAGTCATCTATTAGCTCCAACACAATGCTTTTTCAACGAGCCGTATATTATAAGTGAGGAATTCATTTCTTTGTCAGTTAGACTTGAGACATTTTGGTTTCGGTTTCTAACTATTCCTTTGATTAAAGATCATATGAACATTTCAACGAAGCAGCAATAGTATTATATGACTTCTTTCTTGTTATCTCCTTTGCTGTCTCGATATGTTTGCATAGAAAACTTACGGATGCCTAAAGGTTGAAAGCAAGCCAGCATGGAAATGAAAACTGGAATTGGAGAAATGTTTTTTTTGAAAGATTTACTTGAAACCGATCCGTTTCACTGCGATGAACTAGTATGATTAGAAACACGATAATCTATGTGTGAAAATTCTTTGACTTTTGAGAAAAGTTCTCCAAGTGATCAACCGCTTTTTCGTAAAAACATACATATCTGTATATCGTTCACTACACTGATTCCGAATATCAGGGTCTTGACGGCACTTAGACCATTCTAGATTTTGTGATATTACTCTGAACTTCCTCTGATAATGGTGTTTCTCATCAAGTTCAATTTTTATAATCAATCTTCCATGTAGCACTAGATAAAATATCCGCAGAATTACTTTTTTTTTATAGACACTCCAACCTTAAGTTTCAAATAATAAGCTATCAAGCAACAAAGTAGTTTGCATAATGGCTATAAACAATCAGTTGACATTCCTTTTCGCTTCATCAACATATATTCACAAATTCATCATAACTTTACTATATTCAGCGAAGTAGTTTGTAAGATGGAAGAAATAGAAAACATGTATATGCTAGCTTCCTACAAATATAAAACGTTGCTATTGAAGATATGCTTTAAAACAAGTTGCAAATTCACCGAGATTATGTAATGGAATGTATAAGATAAAATTATTTCTTTACCCTTTCTTATGTGAAAAATATTAACCGCAAAAAGGTACTTTTGCATATTTAGTCTTGTTCTGTCTTACGACCCATCTTAGTATTTGATTCTTAAGGTTGAAGTGCCTATGAAAAGCATTCCTGTGGATATTGTGCCAAGTACTACATGGTAGACTGATAAAAAAAATTAAAATTTGATAAGAAATACTATTATAAGAAGGTGGTTCAAAGTAATGATACAAAATCTAGAAAGGTACAAGGGCCTATAAGACTCCGATATTCGGAATCAGTGCAGTGAACTGCATACAGTCATGTATACTTCTACGAAAAAGTGATTCATTATTCTGAGAACTTATCTCGTTAGTCAAATCCAAATCTTTATTGTCAAGTTACAGGAAGAAGCGTTACAAAAACCAGAAACACGATTGAAATAAATTGTGCATGCACACAATGTTGCTGTAAACAAACACCAATATCTCTAAGTTTGTGTAAAATCATTTAAAAACTTTTAAAGCATTGATATTGATGCTTTTGTTGAACAAATTCCTCCTTTGATATTATGAAAAACCAAGTAGATATTTGATGGATAATGATTCTTGATTATGCTGAGTGTCCGTCTACAAAAACTATTGGTCTTCGCTATCATTTTGTCCTTCATATCTAAAATTACATTATTCATAAGAATAGATAAGAAACTTGTCATCATCTGCTATCTTTGTTAGATTTTTTTTCTGTATTTAAATATTCTTTTACACATGCTACAGTAGTTGTTGTTTGCCGTATTATTCTCATAACGAAAGGTAATTTGTCTGTCATCGAAGAAGAATTAAGAATTCTATTGTACACGAATTCTCTTTTGAAATACCTATCATTGCATCGATTTTAAACAGAAAAGCTTAATTTCATATTGTCTTTTCATGTAATACTTTAGAAGAAAACTATCACATGAAGCTTATTTATTAAAGTGAGTTGATCGATTATAACTTGTTTTCGACTACATCATGTACTGAGTACGAAAAACAGAGGATCATAAGTAGAATTAAAATGTGTACAAATGCATGAGTACCACTGAACTAGGGCTCTTTTTATGTCACGTGTTTTAATTTTATAGTGAGTGGACGAAATTTCAACTTTTTCTTTTGAATCTTTCACTCGTATTCAACAAGTGCAGTGATGTTGTCATATGGTGTTTATGTAGCAATTTTATTCAGTTCAGTTTTCATGATCACTTTAGTTGGATCTATTATTCTATTTAAACTGTCACTTCAGCGACTTGTTATACTACTTGAATCAGTATTTCATTTTAAACAAGTGCGTAATATTGGTAAGGACTATATTGTCATTGATGTGTGTGGTGATCAGTTCGAAATATCCAGGACAATATCCAGTCGTCTTCCTTTTGTATTTGCACTTGGTATGTGTCTATTAGTTACTATTCTTGTATTTATCGAAGGGTGTATCTTTTCAACACGACATGTGTATTCGACAAAAGCATGTTCAGATCGAATGCCAAATTGTTATTTATTTAAATCTCGATTTACATCATTCAGACCATTGTATGAATTTGTTTGTGAACCAGATAAACCAGTCATTCCATCTAATATGTCTGCAAGTTATGCTGTATGTTACGGTTTTGTTCTTCCTGATCAATCAACGATTGATATTCTCAATCAACTTGGTGTTTGTACAGGTATTCTATCGTTGGTTGAATCTCTTTATCCACTTGCTTACAAATTCGGACGTCAAAAATATGGGCGGATTTGTGTCATACTACTTCTTAGTGCAATGGTGATAACAGAAATTATTATTCTAGCAATGCAATTGAATATATCATTTATGACAATCATTTTACTAACATTAACTGAAGTTTTGCTAATCAGCATTTTTATTTTGCATTACAGAAATATCAAATATCCTACTAATTTGAATCGAGTAGGATCCTACATAGAAATGAAAGATATCAACTAAACTGGATTTAAAAACGGTGTCTGACTATTGAATTTTCATGACTTGAATAAAAACCATTGGCATTCACTATATTATACCTTAATTACTAATGACAGACGACTTTGTTTATATTTGAATTCTTTCCTTTTGTCTTCATGTGCATTATATAATGCAACAACCACTTATGTAAATATATTTATTCAAATAACTCTCAATAACCTTTTATCAGGTGTGAAATAGATCGCTCTTTGAAGCAAGCTATTTGTTTACTGGTTCATCCCATTTTTAAAACAAACTATTCATTTGAAAGATAATCAGTACGAAGATCTTTTTGCTTCGTTGTCGATCTTGTTAACTTACCATCATATTTTTTGTCATAGGATTGTAGTTAAATACATTGGACATAGCAAGAGAGTAACTAGAAACGAATCCTTTTTTAACCAGATCGTTTGGGTCCCATGAATTTCGGCCCGGACTTTCGGCCCGGTCCGAAATTCCGGTGATTTTTTGGACTGGGCCGAAGTTCCTGGTGGACTTTCGGCCCATGACCTCATTGACCCTAGTATAAAAAACCTAATTTTTCAAAATTAGTTGCTAGACAACGTAGTGCTGAGGAAGACGTCATAGTAATCAGCGATATGTCGTAGTGCTGAGCAGTATGGCGTAATGCTGAGCAGTATGGCGTAATGCTCAGCAAGACGTCATAGTGCTGAGCGGTATGGCGTGGTGCTGAGCAAGAGTCATAGGGCTGAGCGGTATGGCATAGTGCTGAGTAGTATGACTTAGTGCTGAGCAGAGGGTATGAGGTGTGGATGTCTCTTCCTTCAACACCCACACTACCCCACACCTCACCCACAGTCACACCCACACCTACACTGTAAAAAGAAAGGTATTTTACCGAACCCTCCAAAAAGGTTTCGTAGGTGTCTAAAAGCTTCCAAATGCGTCGAAATGCTTAAAAAAATGGTTGTTAAAATCTACGAAACCTTAAAAGGATCGGCCCGCGCGCACACCGTCCGAACCATGTCCTACGAAACCTATTTAAGTTCCGTAAAGCAAAAAAAGGTTTCGTAAGAAAATACGAAACCTTCATAGTTTCCTAGTAAACATTGTGGCTTCGTAGAAAACCATAGTGCGAAACCATAGGGTTACTAGGAAACTATGAAGGTTTCGTATGTTCTTACGAAACCTTTTTTTCGCTTTACGGAACTTAAATAGGTTTCGTAGGACATGGTTCGGACGGTGCGTGCGGGCCGGTCCTTTTAAGGTTTCGTAGATTTTAACAACCATTTTTTTAAGCATTTCGGCGCATTTGGAAGCTTTTAGACACCTACGAAACCTTTTTGGAGGGTTCGGTAAAAGCCCTTTTTTTTACCGTGTGCGCCATACCACTCAGCACTATGACGTTCTGCTCAGCATTACGTCACATCGCTGACCACTATGACGTTCTGCCCAGCATTACGTCATATCGCTGAGCACTATGACGTCCTGCTCAGCACTACGATGTCCAGCAACTAATTTTAAAAAATTAGGTTTTTTATTTTAGGGTCAATGAGGTCATGGGCCGAAATTCCTTGTGGACTTTCGGTCTGGCCCGAAAAATCACCGAAATTTCGGACCGGGCCGAAAATTCCGTGGGCCGAAATTCTGGTCGCCCGATCGTTTTTGCCATATATAAAAGGTTAGTCATGTTCTCATACATTCTTCTTATCACAGGTTCATTTGCCAACAGAGAGCATAGCTCCCTTATTAGAAATCTCATCAAGCAATATTCATATAATATATGTTAGCTGCATTAAATACAATTTATCTAAAATATTGTGATCCGTTTCGTTCGATCTTTCCTGGAATTTCTATCATTCACGATCAAACAAAAATGAACACAAGCAAAATAACTAGCATCTTATATGCTTCGAACCTTGAAACTTAGTCAAAATGAGAATATATTCAATTTATAAATCTTCAACAAACAAGTTAAAGATGTTCTCTCAATCATTTCTTATTTTACCTGTTGTCAAGTTTGCCTTAATGATTGTATTTTGTTTCGGTTGAATGAGATATTCGCAAAATCCACATTTCTTCATTGTCTACTGAAGACGATCGAATTGTTCAAAAAAATCCATTTTTTTCGAAAAAAATCGAAGTTCAGTTTTTATCATAGGAACATGGAACGAAGTTTCTTCTCTCAAATTATATATGACTTTTTGAAAAATATCTCATTCTAGCAGGCTTTCGGAAGAAATCTCGACCCTACTACCGTATTTATTGAGAACCTCTTGTGGTTTTTTTTTTGAATTTTGTGAAGTCTGCTTTTGTTGTTAGCTTATATCATTTGTTACGTACTTTTAAATATTCCATTTAAATATATTATTAATATGCGATTTTAAGACTTTTTTTGTGGACTTGGATGAAACAGTCCATGTGTCAGCTCGTTTACCGTTTGTCTCAGAATATGATTTTTCAATCAGAAATATTAAAAAAACTTTCGCCAGTCTCAAGAGAGCATTAATGTTTTTTCTGTCTTAAATATTCCAACGAGAGCGTCACTTTTGTCTGACTAGATTTTTTATAATTGATTTTTGTGTTGAAGAAAGTGAGATTTTAGGTCTTGAAGTGATATTGTTTTGCTTTTGTTACACCTTGTATGCACTGTAATCATCATAAAAAATGAACAGAAACAGATTGCAAAGTTCTTTTCGGACAAAAACTGTGCACGGGTGTTGGCTTTAAATTGAAACTATTCCGAGCTCTGTATCTCTTGCAGCGATGAAGTTACAAAGATTCTTCTCAGGAGTATAAATGAACTATCAATAAGGCGTAAGTTCGCTCCAGTTTGACATAACAGGTTGAAATTTTTATCAGAAGCGTTTCTCACTAGAGTCACTGCTGAAAATTTCAGCCAAAATGGACCATTCCAAATGAAAAATCTATTGTAACGAATTAAACAATAAAAATTTTGATAGAGATTAATGAGATCAACAAAGTACGCGTCAAAAATTCTTTTGGCCGAAATTCCGGTCTCCCAACACAAATGCAATTTTTCTTTCTTTATATCGATTATCGCTTCAGTTTTGTTCCAAAGTTTCCTATAAAGAAAAAGATTAATAGATTTGATCTTGCTCAAGTATCTTAATATTACAACACGACAGAAAAAGAGTCGTCGAGATACGATGAAAGTATCTACATCTGGACTTATACGTATTTCTGATGAATCATGAATTTATGAGACATCATCAAAAGTGTCTTTAGTGTTTCGAAATAAATATTGAATTTTCAAAATAAACTCTATCTTCTAATAAATGCTTCTCTTATTATTCAAATTAATGAACTTTCAAACTTTAAAAGTAACGATTCGAAAAGTTATGTTTCATTTTCAAATCCTTTCATCTTATAAATTCATCTATGTCATGACAATATTATGTAGAAAAAATAATTTTGATATGAAATATCTTCTTAAGTGTTTTCTTTTGATTTCGCATTATGTCTCGTCGTCTATTTGTGGCTTCGTCAAATACAATTTACCATCTATATCTTGTTTCTTTTCAATCTTATAATGATATACTGATAAACAATTTCTTGTCACGATGAAAGACATTGTCTCCTTTTCTTTTATGCTATAAAAAAAAGTGGAAGTTTTTTTTCTTCTCCTTCTTTTTGCAAGAAAAAACAAGAAAAAAAGTGAAACTATTAAATAACGTTTAACTATTAGAAATACTCTCATTCTCTTTCTTTTTCGCCTCTACGGTAAAGCTTGACAAGAGCGTTTTTTTAAAACATCATCACGCTTACAGTAATAAATTCTGTTTTTTTTTATCACTAAAATACAATGTCACAGCTAACGACAACGGAATCCACTGTCGAATATGAATCAACAACTTTCACATTAAAAGCGGACAATCTTGGTCCAAATAAAGCTACTTTATTACATGCTAGAACAACCAAGAACGATAGTCAATTTTATAAAGCTGTTCTTTATATACATGGATATTCTGATTATTTTTTTCAGTCAGTAATAAATATTTCGTTCTATTGAAATTTTATTTTAACTTTTTCCAGGGATCATATGTGTATACAGTTTTTGGCACATGGTTATGATTTCTTTGCATTAGATTTGCGTAAATGTGGTCGATCGATTATTTCACCACAACAAGATCAATATAGACATTATTGTAATGATTTGAATGAATATGATGAAGAAATTACACTTTCAATCGAACATATAATCAAAGAAGCAAAGACTAAAATTAAAAAACTAATTCTTCTTGGACATTCAACGGGTAACTATTGACTATGAAAGTAAAACTATATAAATATTTTTTCAAATAAATAGGTGGTCTTATCGTCAGTTTATATGCATCATCGGGTTCAAAACATCAAGATATTGATGCGCTTATTCTTAATAGTCCTTATCTAGCTCCATTAGATACATCAGTATCAGAATCAGTATTACAAAGCATGGTGATGAATTTTGGCTTCTCCACAGATATAGATGATAAGTAATATTTAATATAGGAAAAAAGACAGTTAATCAGATAAACGTAAAAAATATTATTTATTATTGTAGTTGGTATGGTCGATCGATACATATATCCAATAAAGGCGAATGGAATTTTGATTTAAAGAAAAAACCAATTGATAAAATTCGAATACATGGTTCGGCTTTCTCTGCTATACGCACAGTTCAACAAGATCTTATGAAAAAAGGTTCTTGTATAAAATGTCCTATTCTACTCATGTGTTCAAACCGCTCAATAAAGCCAGATAAAACTTGGCGTGATGAATATGAAGAAGGTACAATAATCTGCTTGATTGTTTTTCTCCTCAAAATAATTGTATCATTTTTTTTAATTTAGTCGACCTTTTACTTAATGTAACAACCATGCGACGTGCTGCATCTACTCTTGGTCAACAAGTAACAATCTATGAAATTGAAAATGCAATGCACGATATATTTCTATCGAAATCATCAGTTCGTGAAAAAGCATTTCATATAATGTTTCGATGGCTTAAACATCTTGAAGATGATTGGATGATATCCACACAAAGTTAAAAAAACACATTTTGTTTATTTTGTTTTTTCTTTCTTAATACAATATATAACAAATAACAACATAATACATCAGTCGAGTACACCAAATAAACGTACACTTCCTGAGTCATCATCTTGAACATAAGCAAGAACGGATGCTTTTGGATGCCAAGCGACTGCTAATGTTTGCGCATCACATTTTAATGCATAAACACGTTCACCTAAAAGAAAACAACATTCATAGCTTTCATTAAAAAAAAATCTGTATTTACCAGTATCAACTTTAGCAATTTCTATGTAAGGATCTTCTGAGGCTAATGCCAGTAATTGTGATTGACAACCAAAACTAAGACCACGTACAGCCCATTCAATCCTAATATGAACAAAAAAAAATATGATCAATTTGTTGTATAGATAAATAAAAACTAACCTTGTGAGTACAGTCAGACAAACAAGTTGAGCAACATCCCATATTGATGCTGACGCATCAGCAGCACCAACTGCAAAATATTTTCCTGTTGTATCAAATTCTAGACAAATACAATTGCCTGTATGTGCTGTTAAACAATGTAATTCTTCTAAAGGTTTATCTTTTTCTTTTTGAATACCAGGTGCACTGAATACAAAAACAAAATATTTCAATTAAGTTTTCATACGATCATGCTATAATGTACTCGAAAAAAACTACTGAACCATGTCCAGTAGTAACAGCAAATAAATTACCCGATCGATCCCAAGATATTTCATTAACTTCATAACGAAATTGTTCTTCACGTATAATTCTAGATACGAAAAAGAAAAAGATGTTTTGCATTTATTTCAAAATATTAATAACAAAAACTTACTTTGAAGTTTTAACATCAATAAATGTTATGAGATCATCTTTATTACCAACAGCTAACGTAGTACCATCAGGTGACCAAGCTAAATTAATATTTTCTCCTGAAGAAAAAAGAAACCAATGTATGAGATAATAGAGAATTCAAAAAGAAAATCTTTATTTGTTACCTTTTGTTTCTATTGTTGTGTTAGAACGATCTGTTCTTGTATCAAATATTTTAACTAATCGATCTCCACTTGCTGTTGCGACATAATGTGATATAGATGGATGCCATGCAAGTTGATTTATTTCTTCTCCATGTTCACGATAAGTTCGATCTTTTATCTGTTAAATAAATAAATATATATATATATCTGTATTTGTTGAAAGGGCAAAATTTTAATTCTAGTTTTGACGAGACCAAAATTACGATTTGATTATTCCCCATTTCAAAATTTAATTGACGCGAACATTCTTTTGAATAGCTTTTGATCGACTAATGTGATCAAGCCTGGATTTTCAACATTGTAAAGAGCAAATTCGAAGACATCTATCTATATAACATTCATGAGGGTCAAAGACATTTCCCATAATTGCATGTACACCAATATGTTTACCGTTCTCTATTTTCATAATAAATTAACTTCAAATTATACCATGTTGTAGTCCCCCAATTGCCCTGTGTACACAGTAAAACTTTCATATCTCTATGATCTTTTTTTGACGAGATCATTTCCCAATGTAGTAAACATATCGATGTACGTACCAACACTCATGAAAAGCGTCTTTCATCCTAAAAAATGTTATACAGATCGACACTTCCGAGCTCGATAAAATTAGCCGATCAAAATGTATTCGAAAAATGATTTGCATCCATTTAACTGTGACATGAACAGTAGCGATAAATTCATTTAATCAAACAATTCTAGTAATATCTTATTATTCAATTTTGATCTAAAAAGCTACCACATCAAGTTCTTTGTTGCACTAGATTGTATACGAAATTTCACCATCTTGAAAAGTTTTCAAAATCTACCATTTTCCTATCGATGTCGTGTAAAAAAAGATATTACATTTCAATTAAAGTTTATAACTTTGAATGCTACTTGTCAAAAATTACTGATTTAGTTCAAACATTCAAATTTGTTTTTTTCTTGCCGGCGATTCTCCTACAATCTGTTTATCTTGATGTGTACCAAAAAAATCAGAAACAAAAATCAATGAACTTTGCTTTACAATTGGTGCTCGCTAAAAATGCAGATATATTATTTGAATCCCTTACCTACCATTGAACCTTTTCCATCATAAGCAAATATGACAACACTTTTATCTAGAGATCCACTTGCTAAACGACTTCCATCAACATTCCAATCTATTGTATGAACTTTTCCACTATCTGTTCGATAACTTTTATTTTTTGTATTTCCATTAAATAAAGATTGAAATGTTTCCAATGTTGTTGTCATCTACAGATGAAAACAAACAAACAAAGTCTTGCTTTTTTTTGTTTTGATTTGAAACAATCATCAAGCGCTTAATTTTTTTTAAGCGAAGCTTACATAGAAAAAAAGAAAAGTCAAATTGATAATGAACACAGACAAAAAAAAGGGTAGTTTGAACAAAATAACACGCATTACACATACAGAGAATAATTGTACACACCTTGTTTTCTTTTTTAAATGTCAATAGTATGAAAAACTATGTCACTAGTGTGCGAATAAGAACAGCAAACATGAAAAGCTTTTGTTTTTTTTTTTTTTTTTTTGTAAAAGAAGTTCTCATATAAACTTTTAATTCTGGTCACCACTATCATTATTTGAATGATCAGATTCATTTCCACGTTTATCATCCATATCTTCATCGACTGAACTACGACGAGTAGATTTTTTCTTTTCACTACTATTACTTTCATTATCACTTGCATCACTATCATCATCATTAGATTTACGACGTGATGATCTCTAAAATAAAAAAAAACAAGAGTTGAAGAAAAAAATCAAAAGCATGTTTTTTTTTTAATATTTCTTTCATTCTTACTCGTCGATCACTTTCATCACCACTTTTATTATCATTTTCACCATCATTTTCACGACCACTGCTATTCTGACGTTCGCGTCTTGCTGGTGATGATGAACCTTCTTTTGAATGATTTGATGCTCGATCATCACCATTATCATTATCTTTTGATTCAGAACGTGATGAACGACGTTTAGAACGACTACTCTTTTTTTCACTTGATTTTGATTTTGATCGACGACGTTTACTACTTGAACCACCACGAGATCGTTTTTTATCTCGTTCACGACTTGAATCATCTGAATCACTTCGATCACGTGAACGGCTAAAACAAATCAACTTCGAAAAAACTATTGTCTTAATTAAAAAATTTACTGGTTCTTTCGTCTAGATGAACGTTCACGACTACTTTCACGACTAGAATCACTTCTACTACGTCGTCGACGAGATGATCTAAACGAATGTTTCAATATTAAAAAAAGTTTTGAAACAAAAAAAAAAATTATTACATACTTCTTTTTTGTTGAACGTTCTCGGCTACTACTACGAGAGCGTGAACGACTAAAAACAAGACCTATCATAAGATTATATTCAAAAAGCATTAGAATTTACTGATCACGTGAACGACGATGTGGACGTCTAAATGATATAATAACTAATAAATAGAATATACGAAAATATTTTGTAAAACTTACCTTCGATCATCATCTCGACCATTACCGTAACTATCATAATGATCATCACTAAAATAAACGATAGTTATGCAGTAGTTTATTTCAAAAAATAAAATTTTACTTACTCTACACCTCGATAACCGCCATATGATGGTCCACCTCGATAATTTGCTGAACGAGCTTTTGCATGTTCGACTCGAACACGTTGGCCACATACCACACTACATATCAACAAAATATATTAAATCAAAAAAAAATCATTTTCACATTTTCAACACATACCGGCCATCCATATCTAAAATAAAAAAGCAAAAAAAACAAAAAGAATTTCGTTTTCAATAAAAACATCAAAACTTACTGCGTACAGCTGTATCTGCATCTTCACCATATTTGTAAAGTACAAATGCAAATCCTGGTGGATTGCTAAAATAATATTAAAATAAATTTAATTGCTCAACAAACAAACAAAGAATCAATCAAATAAGCACACGATAAGAAAACACAAAACTCATATAACTATTATTCATTGTTAATCTTTCTCACTTCTTTTTTTTTCTATATTGTATTCTCACATGAATAACTTACCTTAAGATTTCTATTTATTAACTTTTTTTCTTTTTATTATATATCAAAAGTGAATATAAACATTTGCTGATGAAGGATGTTGTTTTGATGTCTGTAGGTGCAGGAAAGGAAGATTTAGGAGAGAAGGAGCGCATGAGATGAGAAGAGAAGAGATGATATGTCGTAGGAAGACGACGGGTACATAAATTTGGCGCGAGCGGTTGTTGCGACGCGCAGAAGAACACAAAAATACGATATTCTTATGTATAGATGATAGACGATTTGACAAATGTGTGTAATCATGCTGCTTTTTTTGTGATACCAGACATAGACCATTAGCAGCAACTGAAAGATGGATGATGAAATTTCATTATTTCATTGACTCAGGAGAATTTTTATTTTTAAATGTTCTTTTTAATATTTCATTTACATACCTCATTTTTTTTTTCTTTTCAAGTCGAAATTTTTTTTTTCAAAATCAATCAACATGAACTAAAATTCAGATAGATTCTTTTTTTTACTTACCGAGCTACCCAACAATCAACTAATGGTCCATAACGCTCGCATTCATGTTGAAGTTCAGAAATATTTGTACGTGCACCTAAATTACCAATAAAAACACGAAATCCACCTAAATCGAACAAGAAAAAAATGTTTACAAATCAAATTTAAATTTACACTTTTTTTAATCAAACCTTGTCGTTGATCATAGATTGGTTGAGTCATTATGTCTTTGACTATAATCTGAAAACAATTATATAGAAATGAATTGCGTATATACAAATATCAACCATCATTCTATTTCATTCACAAAACCTCTCCGTACGATTAATGATTTTTTTCAATCATTTAATCGTACAAAAAAAATCCAACAGCCACATTTACTTTTTTCAATAATCTAATCTTCTCAGAAAAAAAAACACAAAGCTTCACAATATAGATGACGCTAATATCTGAATAAAGTTCACATTCATCTCTCCAAACAAGTGAAACTTTAGATGAAGAAGAAAAACAATCGATCTTCGAATAATAATAATTATAATAATGAAAGGAGAAAGAAAAAAGAAACTAATGACAACTAATATCTAGAATATGTAAAAAAAGAAACAAAGGGGTTCTTTTTTTTATATATTTTATTCTTGTTTTAGTGGTTGATTAAAAGGTAGTGTACGATCATCAATAAATTTTCCCGCACCACCACCACCACCATTTAAATATGTATCTGAATCAAGGGTTTTACCACTATCATTATTATTTCCCATAGCTGCAACAATAACAACAGCATTTTCACGTGCTACAAATCGATCCCACATAATTCCTAAAAGTTCACCTAAAAATCAAATAAAAACATTTATATCAGAAGACTTCTTTGTTGTTTCTTGTTTTTCACTGACCAGCTACAACTGGATTTGTATTTTTAGCAACAAGACGAAGAAAAAGTATTCCATCACCACCAAGATAACGATCAGCAAATGCATCAAATAAACGTCTTTCATGTTGTGTCATAGCTAATTCTCGATTAATACGTAAATGTTTTTTTAGAAAACTACGACGACCACGATAACTCATTTGTCCAAGCCAAATAACAATACCATAAAATGTTGCACAAGTCAAAAATATTAACCAAAACCAATAAAATGCAAATATACGTTCATTATAAAGATTAACAGGTAATGTACATTGAACCTAATCAATAAGAAAAGAAAAGTCTACGGATTAATAGAACTATATAAATTATATATATATATCTACCGTATAATTCAAATTATTATCTCCTATATATCGAATAGCAAAATCACAATAGACAATACGTGGAAAAAATATTTTATTTTCCACCCAATCACGTCCAGAAAAAACACCATATAGAATTTTTTGTCCATATGACCAATAATTAATATTAAGGAAATGATTCATTAAGAAAAATTGTCCAACAGCATTAATTAAATAGAATATTTTAATTAAGAAATAAATTCCTATAATGTGGAAAAAAAGACATAATTCAATATACTTCAACATGTTCATAATAAAAAATAAATTTAATTCAAGTTTTTTTTATTTTGAAAATTTAAACCGAATTGATTCGATCTTTGTTTTCATAATTACCTGTTAGTACTCCACCACCAGCGAAAAACATACATGCTGATATAAATCGTTTAAATAGATTATCTGTTAAACGTATATTTGACTTTGAATATTGTTCGACTTTTTCATAATGTTTTGACATTATTGTTAAATTCGATCGACGATCTTCAGGATTTGATAATTTCATTTTTCCTAATTGATTTATCATAGCTGGTATATCAAATGCTGCACGATGACCAATAACATGCCATAACCATGCTGGTAAATATGTACATAATGCAGCAGCAATAAATATATATGGAATCCATATATAATAAGGAGTTTTATGCGAACCATTAGCACCTCGAACAAAATCACGTGTTAATGCTGTATTATCATCAACTTAACAATAACAAAACGATAATTTTGAAAAAAAATAATACAATAAATGATTATTATTATTTACCAGAATAAGTATAATGAACCCAACAAAAATTTTCTACATATGTTTTATGATTTCCTGCAAAATCAGATGGTGGAATGCATTCAATAGGTGTACCTAAAACAAAAATAATTCATCAAAAAAAAAACAAAAAAGCTTACGAAAAGTATAGAATAGAAAAACATACCAACAAATTGTTTAGCACTTATAGCAATAATAAAAACACCCAGTAAAATAACTGTCCAACGATGACTATATCGATCGTAGACATCATCATCCTATTGAACAAGAATTAACTTAAATAATAAGTATCTATGATGAGAACACTTACATTTCGACCGCTTTGACCAACTCTTCCATACACACCAATCTATATTTAAAAGTTTTAATACATAATTCAGATTAAATTAATCTACTTACTAAATCGTACAACATAATGTTTTTTTATTTATTATCTGAAAGGAAAATGAGCTTGTCTAAAATTGCAATGCGTTCAAATAAAATAGATGCACATGTATAACACAGGTCAGCAATCCTCTTCCTCGTTTCTACATATTTTTTTTTGTGCGCTTGTCCCTATGGAGAAAGAAAAGAGTGAGTGAACAGGATGGTCGGAGAGACAGACGAGTCAACTGTTCGCACATACACACACACTCTCGTTCGTTCTTTTTCTTCTTATTTCTCAAATGACCCGAAGGAAGAACAAGAAAAATAGATGGACGTATACTATACATATATGCAAATATATATCTATTACAACTGGCCTCACATCAACGGTACGTGCCAACATAAGAATCGGCGGTAAAATAGTGCGATGGCGCGAACATGGTATGCCGAGGGAGGAGAATAACAATGACATAAACATGTGAAATGATAACGTTGGCATTACAGAGAAAAAAAAATTTTGTTTAAGATTGATAACAATTATTCACATAGTTGAAATGTATCCTTCAAAAAATCAACTGTATTTTCGAGATAATTAGATGAACATGCACTATATTCGAAGGCATCTCTCTAAATAAAAAACATTTTCTATTATATGATGAATGTAAGATTATATAACTTATTATGCCATATAATTTTCTTTCTATTCTATCCTCTTATTAAAACAATACTTGGAATATGATATATGCTAATCTAGATTTGATTATCGAATAAAATAATGAAACGCTAAATAAATTTATTTTTTTATTGTTCTCTAATAAAATATTCAAGTCTTTTTTGGATTTTAGAAATATATATTGCATATTAGTAGATATATTATTACAGCTTCGGATGAACGTTTTTTTTAGAATATTACATATATTCAATTTTACAATTCGAATATTTTCTATCAGGACATTTGTAACTAATTAGCTCATATCTATTTAGTTCGATGATAAGCAATAAAAAGCGTATGCAAAATTCAGTAAAATGTTACTAATATTTAAGATATTTAACTTTCAGAATTTTCAAAAAACAAAAGAAACAAACATTTACAAAAGCTTGCTACTATCTGTTATGAGCAATAAAAAAGGAATCGATTGCTTATTTTCGCTATCTCATGATGAGCTATGAGTCAATAGCTATCGGCGATGTATTTTTCATGTACTTGTTGCAGCTGTGAATGAAACGTGAATGCTCGACATCTTGATTAATTTGTATATTTGACCGAACAATAGTTCGATAACGTTCATTGTTCAAATGATTTTGTAAAGGTTCTGATTCTATATTCAAATTTGTTTTTGAAAATTCCTATGTGCTCAGTGTATTTCGAAAGTCGTTTTATCATTAATTTATAGTTCATGACTCTTTTTTTGTATATCTTAAGCTGATATTGATGTAACGTCTCATTATGGGGAACGGGACATTTCGCACTAACTTTTCATTACGATCTCCAGTAACATATGTTCGTTACGATCACCTGACATAAGAAAAAAGACAGGGTGTTCAGAATGACAAAAAACAATCAAAAATTTAAAAAAAGCAGAAAGTTCGTAATGAAAATTGTCCAGATGATCGTAACGAACAGCCATGGTAGAGTTTAACAGATAAAACCTTGAAATTTGACTGAAGTTCGGATTGAAAATGACCGGGAGATCGTAAAAACAAAGATATTGAGATCGTAATGAAAGTTAAGGCAAATAAGATACTGAATGTTTGGAGATCATAATGAAAATTGCAGGGAAATCTTAATGAAAAAGACAAATTGTTCGAAACTGCGTTCATGTTTGCTGTTCTTTGGGAAACGTTAAGTGATTCACTAGTTTTTATTCAAAGATGGTACATATAGAATATCCTAATGAATTGAAGCAGTCAATATTTCTATTATTGTTCCTACATTCACCAAAGTGCTTGTATTTATCATTATTATTACTTATATGGACATGCTTTTTATTACGAACATCGAGACTTTTGCAACAAAAAAATGTGTTTAATTATTATTCTAGATGAATGAATCCTATTTTTCATAATAAGAAAGAAAGGAAGAAAAGTCTTCACAAACGTTACCGATACCAGAAGGGAAGGAATCCGATATGACTTTCTAGAAAATCGCATAATGAATTCTCGATCAGTTTCATTATGATTTTCATACACTTTTCTATGAAAAAATCTCCTTAGAGTTTTATTTCGAACACCTGGTCTTGTTCATTCCAATCTCCGGACGCTATATTACACATAGTGATGAGCATGCCATTTCAAATTCCCTGTCATATTCTTCCGATCTCCCTCGTTTTTTTTCATACGATGTCTCCTCTAAAAACGGTTATGAACTCCCATCAAAGATTTTTGAGGACAAAGATCATTTCCAAACACCAGGACATACGACCGGAGTCCGGAATCACTTAGTGCGAAATGTCTGTCACTCCCATAATCTATGTACTATTTTGTAACACCTGCCGTACGCACAATCCCATACTTCAGACTTCTTTAAGCCTAACTTCTGTTTCATGCCCAGATATTTGTAGACTGTCGTTCCATCCAGCATCGGGAAGTTTACACTTTTGTCAGTAGGTGCACCAGCTTCTATTCCTATCTGATTACTTTGCATTCGCTTCGGAATAAAGTGTGCTACAGCACATTTTTTGATATTCAATTTCATGCTAATGTCCTTTGAAATTGATGATACGACTTCTATCTGTTCCATGAGATTTTGAGGTGAGTTCGCATACAGCTTAAGATCATCCATATAGAAAAGATGAGACAACGAGATTTGCAGTCCTTTTAGTTTCCCAGAGATGCTAGTATATCCACAGTTAACAGTATTTATTGCGTGGCGAATGGGAACCATCGCTAGACAGAACAACAAGGAACTGAAGCTATCTCCTTGTAGGACTTCAGAACGAATCTTTAGATAATTGCTACGTTCTATTTTCCCTCCGGGACCTTTTGCTTCATATTGTACTCTCCATTGACTCATGACACTTTTTAAGAATTTTCGAAACAGGGCAGGAACTTGCATTACTTTGAATAACCAATTGATGTAACTATGCGGGACACTGTCAAATGCCTTCGCATAATCAATCCAAGCAACGCTAATAGGTCTCTCTTTCTGATTTTGTGCGTCTGCTATTAACGTTTGATCCAATGTGTGAGCATGCGAGCAAGCCTACACTCCCCCACGTAATGCTATTTGCTCGCCACTCAATATATTTCGCTCCCTGACATACTGATCTAAGTATGCAGCTATGAAACCTGTTACTAGCTTCTAGCAGATATTTAAACAAGCTATAGGCCTGAAATTCGCGGGATCAGACCTAGATCCAGATTTATGTATTGGTACAATTCGTCCATCGGTTATCCACCTCTGCGGTAAGGCCTTCACAGATTTGATATGATATACAACCAACCTATATAGTGCTGCATTTGCTGAAACAAAGACTTTCCACCAGTAACCTTGCAGCGTATCTGGGCCATGCGCTTTCCATGGTTTTATTTTCTGAACCACTTTCTGCCATAGTTCAAAGGTAAGTCGACTAATGAGATCGTCATCACCTTGAATTTCTGACATCGAGCGTTCCCAAGCTACTAGCTCTGTGCCATTACTGTTAAAAGACTTTTTCACTCCAACTATGTTTTTCCAGAACCGCCTGATCTGATGGATATCGGTTTTTTCCGGTTCTGCTTCAGTACCGATGCCTCGGAGTAGCATCTTAGTCGGCTTCTGTCGAACGTGTTGACGTCCTTCATTTGCTTTCCTTAACACTATTCGCGATTGTAGAATCTTAAGCCTGCACTTTAGTTTTTCTAGAAGAGATGTTATTTCAGCACCAGTATGGATCCCATACTTCTTTTTAAGCATTCTGATGTTAATGGCTTGCTTGAGAGTTGGAGCTACTTCCGCATTTTGTTTCCGTCTATTTAACTCACTAGTAGCTTTACCGATGACGCGACGCAAATTCTCACATTCCCTATATGAGATCTTAAACCATTCCTTTGTTCTCTGCTGTTTGGCTTCATTCCTTAGGTTTCCTATCTTAGAAACTGTCATCGCACCAGCATAAACTAAGTATGATAACTTATTTCAAGATATTCGACCTCCTACCAATTCCAGTTCACGCTTTACTAATCTATCTACTTCACAGATGATAGGTTTAATATGTTTGCCAGAGACTCTTTTGGGCGTTTTTCTCAACGTCATCTGACAACCTATCCGTAGTGTCTTTTTATATTCTCTCCTGAAGGTTGTCTCTATCTGTCCAACATCTTCAGCCAAATCAGCCGGTACACACTGACTTGGATTTATGACTGTAGGTTTACTTCGCTACTGTTACCTCTATCGCTAATACCAGCATCGACA